>LNAC01000359.1:885479-1120764 GCA_002007465.1 Ailurus styani
GGCGGCGGGGGCCGAGGCCGGGGAGGCGGCGGGCGCTCGGCCCCCTCCTGCGCCTCGGAGCACGAGCTTCGCGTGGTCTCGCCGGTCTTCCTGCAGCTGCCCAGCTACGAGGAGGTCAAGTACCTGCCCACATACGAGGAGTCCATGCGGCTGCAGCAGCTCGGCCCCGGGGAGGTCGTGCTGCCCGTGTCGGTGCTCGGCCGCCCGCGAGGCGGCGGCGGCGCCGGGGAGTCCGACGGCGGCGAGGGCCGCTTCCCGCTCATCTGAGCGTCTGGGGCCGCTCGAGGACCGCGCGGACCGAACGGGGCTAGGGGGCTGCGGGTGGGACGCGACGACCGAGGTGGCCGCTGCCACCGCCGACTGCCTCGGACCCCGCCTGGCACCCGGGCCGAATCGCCTGCCGCGCGGCGCCTGGGTTGGAGTCACCCGCACTCCCGCTTGCCCCCGGTATCTTAAGTTTCCCTACGTTTCATTCGGTTCAAGGAAACGTTAGGCGCGCGTGGCGGGGGCGACAGCAGCGGACGAGGCTGGAGTGCAACTTCGAAGGACTTGCCCGCCCTCGGCCTCTCCTCGGACCTGTGTTCACTCGTAAGTGCCTGCTTTCCGAATCAAAGAGAACACGTGAGCCCTTTAGTGCTCGGGAGAAAGGCAGTAACCTTCGGGGACGCGGGGAAAGGGACGCAGTTCCACCCCTCTGCCTCTCGCCCGGACAGGTCACGGTCTCCCGAGACGGGCGGGGGGCGAGGAGCCGCAGGGGCGAGCGGCGCCTGGAGACTGCCGCGCGCGGTCGGGGAGAGCAGCACCTAGGTATGCTTGAATCCCTCCCTCCCTTGCAGAGAACGCCCACCCCCCGCTGGCATCTTCCTGGCCAGGCGTAGTCGCAGCGGCTGGCTCGCAATACCGGGAGGGAGACCCGCGATATCCGGTGAGGTGCTGTCCCTATTGAAGACACAGCAGTGAGGTATATCGAAGACCGTATTCTTAATGAGGTACAGTTGGACTTTTGATTTCTCAATAACTGAGAAGATATTTATATTTATTTGTCTTTTATTTTTGTATTTTTGCCGTGTATTGAACGTATCAGGAGTGTATCTGTGCAATTAATGACAAGATAATTGTCTTTTCCTCTTTGGGGGGCCTTAATGGCCCGGGACTTGTCTGTCGTTATTGTTTAATAAAATATTGGACATGATTTCATTTACAGTGGGGGAAAAAAGAGACATGGTCAAAGGAGAAAACTGATGTGACCTAAAACACATGAAGGATATCTTATTTTCACTATTTGAAAAGAATATATTTTATTTTTAGTATGGTGGCATAATATACAACTTTTTGTAATAAGATAGATTGTGTAGTCTAGGTCTTAATTGTATCATTCACCTCATAGTTATATGCAGAAATGATTGATACACAGTATGCCATGCCATACCATGAAGCATGATGTCATGTGCTTTTCCCTTTATTTTGAAGTACATTCCACAACATGACACAAAACATAAGAACTTGTGACTTCTCTTCAAAGCCATAATTGTGCAAGTAATGTACTACAGAAGAATTTAGTCAACGTATCCTAAGAAAAAAATAAATGTCATTGTATCAGTTCTACCATTCTATGAAATGTCCTTTAAGCAAATGGTAATATCAAATAATATATTGAAATGTGTTATGTATAATGTACATATGCACATAGTCTATGTACAATATACATATTGTATACCATATAATTACTATAGTTTCTGACTGCCATGAAAGGAAAAGAAGGAAAACAAAGGGTTTCTCTGCTTGGGGAAAGATGAGTGTTACATTAAGAAAGATTTTACATGTGAACCTCACATATGTATCTAGAAACATTGTTCTTATGAACCTCACATATGTATCTAGAAACATTGTTCTTATGAACCTCACATATGTATCTAGAAACATTGTTCTTATGATTGCAAAACGTTTGACAGTCCTGTGATTGTATTAGAAGAAACCGATTTGATTAATTTGAGAAGTGATTTAATTTTGAAATTAATTTGAGAAAATGATTTAAACTTTTAAAAGCTAATAGAAAAAAGTCTGACAGTTCTAAGAAGTCTGAATTGTAATAGAAGAGAATGGTTTACTCTAAACTGCTAAAAGCTAATGACCCTGTCATTAAAATCATTTGAAGTGTTATTAAAACACAGAAAAACATTAAAATCTTTCTCTGTGCAAATTATATCAGATGTGTGACTATATGGCAATGTATTAAAATATGAAATGTGTATCTTTGTTACTTAAAAGCAATTTTAAGCTATGTTCGGCAAAACAAAAAGGAGTTGAGACTATTGAGAATGGTACAAGATGTAATGAAATCACATCATATTGAGTAATTGCACATGTTAATGTTATTCAAACACTGTAAATTTTAGTTACGTATGGCTATCAATACCACCCACCATTCAAACAAACAGGAAAGTTGCTATAATCTTTTAAATTATTTTTCTTTTGAGGGTATTCTGTGTTGGACACATCTTAAAATTCACCCATATCCGAAACAGCAACATGAATATCCAAGTACCAGTATATGAAACATATCCTATATGTTGCTGTTACTAGCATCTTGAGCTTTGCAACAAAATCTTGTAAAAATACACTTATATGAATCAAGTGTATTTCCCTTGTATCAACTATGGAACATTTTTCTCCCTAAAATTCAGAATGTCTATAATGTAATACTAGTCATGCAGTGAGGTTCCATAGAATTTTAAAATTACAACAAATTTTACACTTGTTTTTTTTCTACACAGCACACAAGCTTTTATGCACATCTCTCAGTTAATAAAAATGAGTTTGACTCTGGTTTTTTTTCTTGCACTTCATTGATTTACCAAGCACAATTTTGGGGAGGGGGAATTCTTAAAAACTATTTTTATTAGAGATAAATGAACATGTTTCATGGGTACACACACACATATATAACATACCCTGTTAATATACACAGAACCTATGTATTCACAATGCTAGAATGCCTGGATAGAAATATTTTTAAAGCACTAAGGGCAGTATCTAGGTGTTATCAATTTTAGAGATTTCACCTGGAAGTTATTTAGTACATAGAACTTGTAGAAAATAGAAATGTAGAAAGCATTAATGTAGAAAAGTTATTCTCTCACCTGAAAATCATTTGTGATGAGGTGCTGATTTTACTTATTTTCAATATTTTTTATATAGGTGAGGGCATAATATATACACATATTTATGTATATATAAAATCATCAGTTGCTTAAAAGCATGACAGCTTTCTATTCATATTTTTCAATTATGTGTATTATATAATTTTACACACACACACACACACACACACGAAATCTCTTGCTTAAAAGCAATTTGTTGGTAGTGTTCAATATCATAAACAAGGGGGAAATGTCTTCTTGAGACTGATAGTTTCAGGAGGCCATTAATTCAACCGTGGAAAATGGCTTTAGCAATTATGCCAAAGAGCATGAGGTGTACTATATAAGGAAGACAAGATTCAACTGTAAAGGTTGAAGGGAATATTAAGGAAATGGCCTCAACAGTTTAAAAGGCATTATGCTAAGTACCTCAATGTTGTACTTTATGTATACAGTTTCCCTCAAGTGGAATTAATAAAGGAAACAGTTCACAGCTGGAACTTATTATGTTATAAACATGAATATGGTGTTCAGATTCAAACAGTGTTCTGCATTGATTTCTGTAAAAATGTCATGAACACAATTGATCTGGATTTCCAGAGTGAAAGAAACAATGACGAGCTGTTTTATTTTGAGTAGCCCAGCATTAATCATCTCTCCAAAAATGCACATTGCAGACAACCAATCAGTTATAGGATATTTGGCAAGTTTGTATCACTAGTTTACAATTTGCTTTTTCATTCACCTTTCGTCCTTTGGGAAAAGATAGTAGGCTAAGGGAAGGCATTTTATCAACAAAGAATGAATCAGCAACCAGCTAATTGTAAGGAATTAAGACATCCTTTCTTCCATAGAGATGGAAAGAATATCTTCCTTTTTTTTTAATTTAGCCTATAAAATAATCAAATGTCAAATAAAACCAATACTTTGATTATATTTAAATACATGTAGAACCTAATTTTATTTGCTTTTACTTACAGAATTCACTTTTAATTTTACAACAGAAGTTTTACTGTGGAGGACTTTTATGCTTGCCGTCCAACTAAAGTTTATCACTTCACTTTTTTCCTTTTTAACTTCTTAGCTAAGCACCTTCATTGTTTTGATCTCTCCTAGTTCTTAGTTTCTTTCTTTGTATATTGTTCTCTTGCTTTGAATTTTCAGTATTTGTTTTCACTAAAACACATCTCGTAGGACTCCAAGTTGCTTTCTTCTCTGATTTAATATTAACTCTGGCTATGGCTTGATCTTTTGCACAAAGTTTCTTCTTTTGGCGAACATGATTTTCCAAAATTTTCTCTTTTTTTCTTTTTTTTTTTTAAGATTTTTAAAAATTTATTTGTCAGAGAGAGAGCACAAGCATTGGGCGGGGGGGGGGGGGGGCNNCCGCAGGTAGAGGGAGAAGCATGCTCCCGGCTCTGCAAGGAGCCCTATGCAAGGCTCAATCCCAGGACCCTGAGATCATGACCTGAGCCAACTGGGATCATGACCTGAGCCAAAGGCAGATGCTTAACTGATTGAGCCACCCAGGCATCCCCCAAAGTGTTCTTTGTGTTCCATTTGCATCTGCTTCTGTTGGTTTCCAGTTTTGAGCCAGGAGGTTTTCCCTTTTATGCACTAAAGGACTATAAACATATTTCTCGTTATTCTTTTTTTTTTTTAAGATTTTATTTATTTACTTGACAGAGAGAGAGATCACAAATAGGCAGAGAGGCAGGCAGAGAGAGAGGGGGAAGCAGGCTTCCTGCTGAGCAGAGAGCCTGATGCCAGGCTTGATCCCAGGACCCTGAGATCATGAACCCAAGGGAGAGGCTTAACCCACTGAGCCACCCAGGCACCCCTTGTTATTCTTATCCATAGTGATTTTCTCTGTCACTAAGCAAATGATTGTATCTTTGCAGCTCTCTAGCAAGAATTTTCATTTTTTGGGATGCCTGGGTAGCTCAGTGGGCTAAGCCTCTGCCTTTGGCTCGGGTCATTATCTCAGGGTCCTGGGATCAGGCCTACATCAGGCTCCGTGGGGAGCCTGCTTCCCCCTCTCCCTCTGCCTGCCTCTCTGCCTACTTGTAATTTCTCTCTCTCTGTCAAATAAATAAATAAAATATTTTAAAAAAAGAATTTTCATTTTCTAGATGTCAAACAATAATTCTTGATTTGCCTTTTTACCTTTTTGGTTCCTCACTTGAAATTTTCTGGAGGGATTGTCAGCACTTTTCTCCCTACCTTTCCCTAAAAATGTGCTCTCTGCTATATTTATAAGGGCAAAGAATTAGACCCTTGCATCTTAGTAGTGACAGGGACCTTTTTAGGCTTTCAAACCTGAAGTATATTATATGTCCATTGACAGCTATATCTTTATGCTTCTAGATTTTTCTCACAGGCATCTTTGTGGTTTCCTCTGTGTCATTTTATCTGAGGAGTGGTTAACTATTTTCTTCTTATTCTTGCTCACAGACATTCTATTTGCTATACTAGATAAATGATCATACTCTATCTTTATAGGGAAGACCTTATTTGAGCCCCTAGACCTCAAATATAGCTTGATTTTCTACTGATTGCTGTATCTTTGACATTCTTACGGATTTCTGCATGGACTCCTCTTCTGTATATGGTACCACTGTTTTACTGGGTAGACTAGATGGTACCTCTAATTTATATTTCTTTTATTCCTGCTTCTAGGTGATCTCGAAGAATCCCTAGTGTATTGTTTAAGATTTTATCTGAGGAACTGTCAATAGTTTTATCTTCTGCCTCTTGTTGGCTACATTTGTTTCACCGTAGAAAGGATTAGAATACTCCAGGTTTATACCTGTTCTACTTTGATTTGCAGGAATCTTCTGTTATGTATTGACCAAAGATTTTTACCAGACCAAAATTAATTTTTATTATTTTCCTGGGTCTTAAAAGTAGCTTCTCTTCATTTGTAGGTTTGACTTTTTTCTTGTAAGCTGTTCATTGGTTTGTCACGTTTCTCCATGTGCATAACCCCTGTTGAACTAGCCAAGTGATCAGATTCCTATTGATTTGATTTAATCCAATTTACGTCTTCCTCTTATGTTACAGTCTCTGTCTTTTTCCATAGCTCCATCTTCTGAGTTTTTCCCTTGGAAACTCTTCACAGTATTCTTTTCATTTTCCTTTATTGGAAATATTTCTGTTGCTAGAAGCACTGAGACTCCTGAGTTCTATATTAGTTCCGTATCTGTGTCTGTGATAGAAGGACAATGCTGACTCAGCTCTGCTTGAAAATTAAGTTCCTAATTCGTCCATTCATCTCTGCACATTATCTGTTGGACTAGGCAAATGTTTAGGTTCTTGAAACTCTTTTTCGTTTTTTAGGATACATCTTGTTCTTTGACTAACTCTATTTTGCAGGTTTTTGACACCTGTCAAGTCTTCTACTTGGTTCTTTTCTTGAGGAGTTTTGACGGTTGGTGCCTATTGGGTCTTCTCTGGGTTCAATCTTTCCCACAGAAGTTTTCAGAAGTTTCCTGATTGTTGTCAGTTCAGCGGATTCACATTTCTCCCTGGGAGCTGTCCCGAGCTTCTTGATTGTCTTATATTCTGGGGTCCACCATTTGCTGTGTAGTTTTCCTAAGGTCCTTGGCTCCTGTTGAGACTTCCACTGGGTCTTTTGACACCTGTGAGTGAGGTTGTCACCTTTTCCATATTTCCACTTGGGAGATGAGGGATTCTTGGTGCTTTCACTCTGTAGTGCTTGCTTTGGTGTTTTTAGAAGCTCTTTGATGCCTTCAGATCTTCCACAGAGTCTGCATTTTCCTTATTCGTCTCCAGCCGTCTCCTGAATATTCTTAGATTTCCTTATCATTCTGGTTTGTGCTTTGGACTGTTCTAAGCCTTTTGTGGACATCGCAACCATTTATGTATTTCTCTGTTTTTTTTGGTGTTTGCCTGAATTCTTTGATACCTTCCAGTTCTTCTGAGGGCTCTGGTTTTACCTTAGGTGTTTTCAACAGCCTCCTGATGATGCCTGTTAGAATTTCTACTGGTTCTGGATTCTGCTTTCAAGTGTTTCGAAGCCTTCTGTGAATGTTATCATCATTTGTTTGTTCCTCTGGGTTTGTAGGAGCTCTCTGATGGCTCCCAGGTCTTCCATGGGTTCTGGTTTTATTTTAGGTGCCCTCAGCATTCCTGTGAGAATTCTTAGTTTTTACTGAGTCTGGCTTGTGCTTTGGCACACTCCTAAGCTTTCTGTGAAACGGATTTCCATTTATTTGTTCCTGTTTCTTTTGGTGTTTGTTTGCGGGAGCTCTCTGATACCTGTCAAGCCTTCCACAAGTTCTGCCTTTTCCTCGGGTGTTTGCAGCAGTCTCCTGAGGAGCCCAAGAGTTTCTACAGGTCCTGGATTCTGTTTTGGGGTGCTCTGAAGCTTTTTGTGGACACCTAATTTTATTTAATCTGTTTAAAATTAATAATTTCATAAGTTAATTCCTGAATGTGAGTTCTAGAAATTCACTTTGATAACTTAAATATCATTTCTAGCGTTTTTAGCTCTGATTTAAAATCTGATAGCAATTTACACTGTAGCCATTTTTCCAAAGAATGAAAAATAAATGTGCACATTTTTAGATGTAAGCTTGCCATTTGTGGTGGGAGGTGGCACTCTTCCCTTGCTACCATGATAATTATAACAATGATAACTATAATTCGTTGAATGTTTATGTATGCCAGGCACTGGGCTAGGCATCTTACATATATTATCTCATTTAAAATTCATAACAGGAGGAGCTAAGGACTTTTTTTTTTAAGATTTTCTTTATTGAGTGTGAGCACAAGTCGGGGGAGGGTCAGAGGGAGAGGGAGAGAGAGAACCCTAAGCAGGTTCTGCTCAGTGCGGAGCCCAACCTGGAGCTTGATATCATGACCCTGAAGTCATGACCTGAGCCAAAATCAAGAGTCAGATGCCTAACTGACTGAGTCACCCAGGTAACCCCAAAGGTTAATAATAAGGATTATTAACCCCATTTTACATATGAGAAAGGTGCAGACAGGGAGACAGAGTAGTGTGCCCAAAGTCACATGGATGATAAGTAGAAGATCCAGGAAGTAGATTTAGCCTGTTTGATTCTGGAGCTGGTACTCTGAACCACTAAACTTTCACTGTGCAGTTAATTTAACCTCACAGAATATCTTATCATTGGTGCTGTGGCCGTAGCTGCATAACATCACATTAGAATCACTTTTTATTTTTTCACGAGTGTAAAAGGGTAGCTTTTTTTTTTTAGATTTTTTTTTTTTTTTTTTTAAAAAAAGAGGAAAATNAAGAGAGGAACATCACAAGTAGGCAGAGAGGCAGGCAGAGAGAGAGGAGGAAGCAGGCTCCCTACTGAGCAGGGAGCCCGATGTGGGCCTCGATCCCAGGACCCTGAGATCATGACCTGAGCCGAAAGCAGAGGCTTTAACCCACTGAGCCACCCAGGTGCCCTAAAAAGGTAGCTATTATTTGTCATTTGCTGTTTAAAGGAACTATTACTAAAATAATAATAGAATCTAGGCCAGAAATCTTTAGTGACTCAAAAACTGTGGAAATGGCAGAAGTGTTTTATGGGCAAAACCTGAAATGGTCAACAAAAAACAACATAGATCTTGGTTTTTTTGCATTTCATTCAGCCAAGTCCTTCAACACCCAAGTGTGCTTCCTTCCTGCTCTTATTTTGTTAACTTTAAAAATTGAAAAACATTTCTTTAAAATAGCTGGCAAATCTTGTCCAAGATTTGTCTTGTCTTTAAAAAAAAAAAAAAGCCAGAATGCTCAGCGTAAAAAACAAGAACTGTAGAGTCTAACATTACCACTAAATCCTCAGTGCCAGCTAATATGGAAACAAGAACAAAAGAGTTTCCTAAACTAAGATTCTATTTATACTCTTGTGGTAGAATATGAGTGTTTGTTAAGACTCTATATAGAATAGCATAATGATTAGACTGCCCAGGTGAACCTTTAGACGCTAGATTTACTAGTTATGTGACCGTAGCCAGTTGCTTAATTTCTCTAAGGCTGTTTTCTCTTCTGCAAAGTGGGGAAACTACGTACCTCAGCTGGGTGTCATAGTAAGGTATGTAGAGGTGTCATATTAGCTTTACTTAAAAAATTGTCAACTGGTCTTGGTTGAGGTGATACACTGTGGGCAAAAGCCTGGGTAGGAAAAGAGAAATGGGGTTTGGGCAAGGAAGGACCAGGAGTGGCAGACAAAATCATATGGGAAGGGTTGAGAGAGTGGAGAGCTTGATGTCAAGGAGCAAGTGGAGTGGGAGAAGGTAAGAAGTGCTAGAAAGCTAGGCCAATCACTAGGAGATTGGGATACTAGATCTTGAGACTTCACCCACAGAGAAGCTGTGGGCAAGGACAAAGTGGAAACAGTGGTCTTGGAAGCCGGTCCTGGAGAGTGGTCATGAGGGCTTTAAGAGTGGATGCAGGTTTCTGGCGGGGATAAAAGGACAGGTAGAGGAGAGCAAGTCAATGAGAGCAAATGCACAGCTCAATGGACACTGAAACCCACCCACCTTGGGTATGATAGGACTGAGTCTCATAGAAAAGTATTTACATGGACATTTCTAATTTTTAATCTGAAGAAGAAAGGGCCAAGGGACTGTAACTGTCTTTTTTTACAGGGTTCCAGAAGGTGGAACTTAAAGGTAAAAAAAAAAAATCAAACTACAAATACATAAATATTTCCATCTTTCCATCCACTCATCCATGCACTATTCATTCAGCCACCCACCAGAAAACATATTTGAGGTCATTGCAAAAAGGACACACAAAACAAGATCCTTCAAAGCTAAATGAAGGAATCAAGGCAAAAGGGAAAGACAAGGCTGCAAAAATAAAGTCATACCTTGGTTCTGAGCTTTTTGGCAGGAAATAAAAAGAAAAAGTCCAATTAAAGGATTCAGAGTTTGTAAGTAAAAACCAGACCAGATGCTTGAGAGAAGCACAGATCTTCCTGGTATTGACATTTGCAAGAAGTTTTTCCTCTAAGTTCTCATAAAGAAGACACTATAGGGGCACCTAAGCTGCTCAGTCAGAATATGTGACTCTTAATCTTGAGGGGTGTTGGTTCACATTGTGCAAGAGGTTACTTTAAAAAAAAAAAAGACACTATAATGTCAAGAATAATATTCAACCATTTTTACACTAAATATGTTCCATAGGGCTTATAAACATTAGATCGTCACTATAGGCATAATATTGTAGCTTAGTACAATTTTTCAAGGAGTCTAAATAATGTGGGATGGTAACTCTTAACTCCTAACGCTCTGGTCCAATCCGAAAATAGGTTATATTCTAGAGGAATTGATGACTATATAACTTTCCAATATTTTAACATGAATGTTATTTCCCTCAAGTGTTTTAAAAGCCATTTTATTGCTTTTTTAAATCACAAAAATTATATTTAAACATACACAGCAACCCTAAAGACTCTACCAAAAAAAACCAGTTAGATCTAATAAACAGTAAAGTTGAAGGAAACAAAATCAATATACAAAAATTATATACACTAGTAATGAACTATCAGAAAGAGAAACTGAGAACAATCTCATAACTGTGTCAAAAAGATTAAAATATCTAGGAATAAATTTAACCAAAGAAATAAAAGATCTGTACACTGAAAACTATAAGACTTGGATGAAAGAAATTGAAAAAGACACAAATAAATGAAATGATATTCAGTGCTCATAGATTGGAAACACTGATAGTGTTGAAATGTTAATTTTATCCAAAACAATGATTCAATGCAACCCCTATAAAATTCCAATGTCATTTTTCACAGAAATGGAACAAAAAATCCTAAAATTTGTATGGAATCACAAAAGACCTAAATAGCAAAAACAATCTTGAGAAAGAAGAACAAAGCTGGAGGTATCACACGGCCTGACTTCAAACTATATTATAAAGCAATAATCAAAACAGCATGGTATTGACATAAAAACAGACACATAGGTCAATGCAACAGAACAGAGAGCCCAGAAATAAAGCCATGTATATATGTCAATTAATTTATGACAAAGGAGCCAAAAATATGCAATGGAGAAAGGGCAGTCTCTTCAGTAAAGGGTTTTGGGAAAACTGAACACATGCTACATGCAAAAGAATGAAACTGGACCACTATCTTAGACCATACACAAATATAACTCAAATGGATTAAAGACGAACATAAGACCTGAAACCATAAAATTCTTGGAAGAAAATGTAGGAGTTACACACCTAGATGTAAGTTTAGGCAATGTTTTCTTGGATTTGACACCAAAAGCAAAGTCAACAAAAGCAAAAATCATTAAGTGGGACTACATCAAACTAAAAAGCTTCTTTCTGTACAGCAAAGAAAGTCAACAACAAAATGAAAAGGCAGCCTACAGAATGGGAAAAACAATTGGCAAATATCATATCTGCTAAGGAGCTAATATCTGAAACATAAAAAGAACTCCTACTAGTCAATAGAAAAAAAAAAAAACCAACAAAACTATTTTAAGAATGGGCAGAAGACCTAAATAGACATATTCCAAAGAAGGCTTACAAATCGCCAACAGGTACATGAAAAGGTGCTCGAGATCACTCATCATCAGGGAAATGCAAATCAAAACCACAGTATGATCTCACCTCACACCTGTTAGAATAGCTATTATCAGAATGACAAGAAATAACAAGAGTTGGTAAGGATATGGAGAAAAGGGCACTCTTGTGCACTGATGGGAATGTAAATTGGCGCAGCTGCTATGGAAAACAGTATGGAGTCCTCTCAAAAAATTAAAATTAGAACTATCATATGATCAAGGAATTCCACTTGAGGGTATTTATCCAAAAGAAATGAAATCACTGTCTTGAAAAAATATCTGCCCTTCCATGTTCATTTGCAGCGTTATTTACAATAGCCAAGACATAGAAACAACAGATGAATGGATAAGGAAATTGCAGTGTGTGTATATATATAAGATGGAATAATATTCAGCCATAAGGAAGAAGGAAATCCTGCCATTTGTGATAATATGGATAATTTGTGATAATTGGATAATACGGACATTTAGGGCATTGTGCTAAGTGAAATAGATGAGACAAAGTTGAATACTGTATGACCTCACTTGTATGCAAACCTAAAAAAAGACAAACTCATAGATATGGAGAAAAAATTGGGTGGTGGCCAGAGTTGGGGAAGGGGAATGAAATGGGTGAAGGTGGTCAAAGTATACAAACTTCCAGGTATAAGATAAATAAGTCCTGGGGATCTAAGGTACACCATGGTGACTATAGTTCATAATAGTGCTTTGTATATTTGAAAGTTGCTAAGAGAGCAGATCTTAAAAATTCTCATTACAAGGAAAAACTTTTATAACTATGTATGGTGATGGACGTTAGCCAGACCTATTGTGGTGATCATTTCACAATATATACAAATACCAAATCATTACATCGTATACCTAAAACTAATACATTATTATATGTCATTTATATATCAATTAAAAAAAAAACCCACTTCCAAAGCAGCAGTGGGCTAGGTTGTTGAGGGTCATGACCCCAGATCCACTGCTTATTAGGGCTGTGATTTCAGCTGAATTGTTTAACTTCTTTATGCTTCAATTTCTTCTTCTGAAAAGAAAGCTAGATGTAGTACATCAGAGAGTAAAACTTTCAGACCCTTGCACTGAGTACAATCTATATATGAGGTGAAAAAGGAAGGGTCAAGGCTGACTTTGAGGCCATGAAGGAGTTTTCTGCATTGAGCTTTGAGGAGCCCCTGAATTCCAGAATCTGTCAGAAGTAGACTTTTAGTACTTACCCAAAACCTTAAAATATATATAGCCTTGCTTTAGCAGTTCCCCCCAGAGAATCTATCCCATGGAAATAATCAAGGTCCTGTGCAAAGATCTGATTGCAAGAGATACCCTTTGAAGCAGTGCTCTAATGGCGAAGTATTAAAAACTCCCTAATTATCCAATAGTAGGACACTGATAAAATAAATTCTGCTCCATCATACAAAGAGATATTCTGCAGCCAGTGAGACGGAGAGAGCACGGGGGGAGGGGCAGAGAAAGAATGAGAGAGACACTCAAGCAGAGTCCACACTGAGTGCAGAGCCCGAGATGGGCTCCATCTCATGAGCCTGATATCAGACCTGGGCTGAAACCAAGAGTCTGACTCTTAACTGACTGCGCCACCCAGGCACCCTATTTCTGCATCTTTTAAAATGATGTGCTAAGACATCTACTAACATGGGAAAACGTCCATGATATGTCATTAAATGAAAAGTAATAAAATCATATTACACATAAATGTGCACAGACACAAGAAAATCCTGTTTTAAAACCCATAGTTTATGCCACTACACTGAGATTCCAACAAATGTATAGATTTTCCAATCCTTATTTGTTTAAATTTTTAATTTCCCACGTAATAACAAGTACTTCTTCTTTAAAAAAAAAAATTACAACAAAATTCCCCCTAACACACCCACCCTCAATCACTGCCCATTCCCTCAACTTGAGCTTTAACCACTGTGCGGTGAGTATCCTTCCAGAATATTCTCTGTATATTTTTACTACATAGAGATGTATTCATGGTAAATATATATATTATTATTTTGTGCCGAAAGTTTTTGTTCCTGTGCAATCTTATCACATGTGTAGCTTCATGTAACCAGCACCACAATCAAGATAAAGAATCGTTCCATTTTCACAGTTCCTCATGCCGCCCTTTGTAGCACCCCTCCCCCCCAGTTAATCCTTAACTCCTGACATCCACTAATCTGTTTTCCATCTTTATATTTTATTTTAAGAACCTTATATAAATGGAATCTTACAGTAAATAACCTTCTGAGATTGGTCGACATAATCCTAGAGATCTACCCAAGTTGTGTGTAGCAATAGTTTTGTTGTTGTTTTTTTTTTAAGATTTTATTTATATATTTGAGAGAAAGAGTGAGAGACAGCACAGGTAGGGGAAGAGGGAGAAGCAGACTCCCCACTGAGCAGGAAGCCGGTTTCAGGGCTCCATCCCAGGACTCCGGGATCATGACCTGAGCCGAAGGCAGCCGCTTACCTGACTGAGCCACCCAGGTGCCCCATGTAGCAATAGTTTTAACTACTGAATAGTATTTCATGATGTGGATGTACCACAATTTGTTAAACCATTCACCCACCGAAACATCTCCTCTGCATTGTTTTCAGTTTTTGGCTATTATGAATTGAGCTACAGTGAACATTTCTGTACAGCTTTTTGCATGAACTTAAGTTTTCATTTCTCTGGGATAAATGCCCAAGACTGTAATTGCTGGGTTATGCATGTTTAGTCTGCAAGACACTACCATACTCCTTCTGTTAATGGCTGAACATTTTATATTCCTACCAGCCATACATGAGTAATCCAGTTTCTCAGCATCCTTGCTGGCATTGTGTTATCACCAGTTTTTCTTTTAGCCATTCTGATTGTTGAAATTTCAGTTTGCATATCCCTAATGACTAAGATGTTGAACACCTTTTCATGTGCATTATTTGCCTAGAAGCAGGAATTTGTTTCCCCCCAGGCCCTCCTGCTTTATTCCTCAGCGCACAGGCCGGGTGCCGCCTCTACTGCAGTTTGGGGCATGGCTATTCCCTTGACCGGAAGTAGTCCTCTAGATCTCGGAGGCTGAGGCCCGGAGGGCAGCTGAACTTGTACCTGTAGTGCTCTCCCTGGACCCACCTGGGGGGCGCCCTGCCCTCCAAAGGGCTGAGGGCCAGTAGGGACAGAGTCATGGCGTTGCTGGCCAGGAGCATGCCTGCCAGGTGGATGATCCACTCATTGTGCTCGTTGGTCTGGAAGGCCACAGACCACCTGAGCCAGTCCAGGAGGTGGTGGCAGGGGGCGATGAGGCCTGGCCGCCGCCCTGGGTCACCTGGCTTGAACTCCTAGTCCTCCCACTTGGCGTCAGGCGTGCTAGCGTTGGGGCTGGCTGTACCCTGCAGGATGACCTCTGTGTGCTCCTTGATGATGCTTCCGAAGGCGCCGTACGTGTTGACGATCCTGAGAGGGTTGAAGGACATGTTCATGACCCGAATGGGACTCAGCAGGTTGATAACCACGGGGACACTGAGCCAGGCTACCAGGACGCCCAGGGCCACGTGCACCGCCTCCCGCACCGTGCAGCCATATGTCAGGGTAGGCCCCGCAACAAACTGCAACAAACTGTTTTAAAATATTTGTCAGAATTCTTAAGGGCCTGATGGGTGGGCTGTGCTTTTGCTCTATCTGGCAAATTTGGGGGCTAACAATGAATAAACTATATTGCCTATGGGTAGAAATACCCCACTAGGTCTATGCCTGTATAACCCTACCCTACATGAATGGGGGTAAACTAAGGGGGAGGCACTTGCTAGACTTGCATTGTTGCTTGCAATCCAGACCAGCACAGTGGCTGAATCTAAGGTACCTTCCAAAACTGAAAAGGTTTGGGTATAAATGGAGAGGAGGAATAGTGGCTAAGAATAACCGAATGAATAAATTTGTTATGCAATTAGAAAATTCCAATATTAATGCTTGGAAAGAAGCTCAGAGCAAGAGATTGTCTTTTAGCTCAATTATACCAGATGCCTGAAAGTGTGAAGCTGAGACCACTCTTGCTTTTGAAACTTGACGAGATGAAATGGAAGGAAGCCTGCAACCGTAAGTGCACTCACTCTCAGAGGCATTCTGGTCCTAGGATATGATGACGATTGGACTAATTATTAGAGACTGTATGGGACTCTAGAAATGTGCCAATATCTTTTGACTCTTATTTTTCGGGTTATGTCTATGCTAATGTGATATGCTATTGCACACTGGCATTGTTGAAAAGATAATAGCTTTTGATAATCAAATGTGTTGGGAAATTTATTAATAGCTTCCTATCCTTACCCCACATTGATTCTTCTAAATGTTGCTGTATCTTTTATGCTCAGTCAGGTATGTACTTTGCCATAAGAGTCCATGGTCAAAGACCAGGGGATGACCTGTGATATAATAAAGAATATATCGGGCGCCTGGGTGGCTCAGTGGGTTAAAGCCGCTGCCTTCGGCTCAGGTCATGATCCCAGGGTCCTGGGATCGAGGCCCACATCGGGCTCTCTGCTCAGCAGGGAGCCTGCTTCCTCCTCTCTCCTCTCTCTCTGCCTGCCTCTCTGCCTACTTGTAATCTCTCTCTCTGTGTCAAATGAATAAATAAAACCTTTAAAAAAAAAAAAAAGAATATATCTGGTCTGAGGTGAAGTATGTAGGGGGTGGCTGGCACAAAACTTTCAAAGCCCTTTGAATTTCCTTAATGATAGGAGTATCTTTGTTATGCTAATGAGGTGTGTGTGCATGTGGTGTGTGTGTGAGCGATGGGGGCTAGACAGCTTTAGCTTGAGGACTGGTCTGCAGAGAAACCACATGGTTGGGGGGCTAACTTTTAGCCACCTGGCCTCCAGGGTAAGGAAGAGTTCAATCACGTGGCCAGTGATTTAATCGATTATACCCACTAATAAAACCCAGATAAAAAATTCAGGATAGGGCGACTGGGTGGCTCAGTGGGTTAAAGCCTCTGCCTTCGGCTCAGGTCATGGTCTCAGGGTCCTCGGATGGAGGCCCGCATCGGGTTTTCTGCTCTGCAGGGAGCCTGCTTCTTCCTCTCTCTCTGCCTCTCTGTCTGCATGTAATCTCTCTCTCTCTCTCTGTCAAGTAAATAAATAAAATCTTAAAAAAAAATTCAGGATAGCAAGGCCTGTGAGAGCTTCCTGGTTGGTGAGCACATCAACGTGCGGGGAGGACGGGGGTCCTGGATTCCATGAAGAGAGGCCATGGAAGCTCTATGCCGCTCTGCTTCCCCCCGCCCGCAGATCTCTCTTTTCTCCTGGACCTTGCTCTATGCATCTCTTCTACTTGGCTGCTCCTGAGTGTATCTTTTACAATAAAACTGTCGTTGAATGTAAAGCATTTCAGTGAGCTCAGTGAGTCATTATAGTGAACTATGAAACCTAAAGGGGGTATGGTAGGAATCCTCACATTTGTAGCCAAGTCAAAAGTGTGGCTTTCCTGGGGTCCCTGCATATGGCTGGCAACTGAAATAAGAGCAGTGTGGTTGGGGAGCCTGTCCTCTAGTTTGTGGGACCTGACACTAACTCTGGGTAGTGTCAGAACTGAACTGTAGAACACCTTGTTGGTATCAGAATTGTTAGAATGCAGACATATTTCATTACACATATTTCATTACACTTTTTTAACTTTTTAAATTATAGAAAAATAAATACAAAGTTTACCCTATTTAACCATTTTTCAACTTTTTATTGGAATATAACAATATAAAACATATAAATAAGTACAACTTATAAGTAAACTGCTCATATTTCACAAACTGAACTCACCCAGCATCTGGATGAAGAACAGAACATTTCAACATTCCAGAAAAGAAATACGCTGAAAAGACGAAACATTTTCATAAAAGAAATCTAGATATATTCATTAAAAGAGGGGTGAGAAATCATTTTCTAATACATATGCATATACCAGTCTATAATTTACCTTTCCAAAATTTACTTCATGGAGGACTTTTTCTAAAGACTATTTGTGTTAATGTTCAAAAGCTGTTGTGGCAATAATTTTAGGACATACTGAATTAAGGTAGTCAAAAAGGTTTATCATTTAAGATTTTCACAAATTCAGACTCCAGGACCTAGTGCCTGAACATTCTCAAGTCAGGAAAGGAATGAGGAAAGTATTTCTTGCCCATTCTAGATATATTTCTAAAATAATGGTAATAACAAAATTTACCATTTTGACCATTTTTAAGTGTACAATTCAGTGGCATTAAATATATTCACGGATGCTGTGCAACCATCACCACTGTCCATTTCCAGAACTCATTCATCCCAAACAGGAATTCTGTACTCACTAAATAGTAACTAACACCGCATTTCCACCTCCCCGCAGTTCCTGGCAACCACTATTTCTTCTGTCTCAATGAACTTCCCTACTGTAGGCACCTCATATAAGTGGGGTCATACAATAGTCTGGTTTATTTCACTTTGCACAATATTTTCAAGGTTCATCCATGTTGTAGCATGTGTCAGAAGTTCCTTCCTTTTAAATGCTGACTAATATTCTACTGTATGTCTGTACCACATTTTCTTTATCCATTCATCTGGTAATAGACATCTTTTTTGTCCATGTTTTTGCTACTGTGAATAATCCTATGAACATTGATGTACAAATATACATACATTTTCATAAATCTATACTCATGTATTTTTCTTGTATAAATAAGCTTTTGGAACATCTTATAATTTAGAGGTTGAATAAAAATTGATAATGTACATTTTTAAGAGTCCAATGTTTTATTATCAGAATTAATATTTGTTTATGCTGAAGATTCAGGATAAAATAATGGACAAAAAACTGGAATGTAAACATAAACATATAGGTGTTTATAACATAGGAATAAACATATACATATGTCATAAACATATAGGAATACTTTGCTAATTATTGAACTAAAATATATAAAAGATGAAATTATGTCAATTACTTTGTGATTAGTCTTTTTGAATGTACTTTTATTTTTTATTTTTTTTATTTTTTTATTTTTTAAGATTTTATTTCTTTATTTGACACAGAGAGAGAGAGATCACAAGTAGGCAGAGAGGCAGAGAGAGAGGAGGAAGCAGGCTCCCTGCCGAGCAGAGAGCCCGATATGGGCCTCGATCCCAGGACCCTGAGATCATGACCTGAGCCGAAAGCAGAGGCTTTAACCCACTGAGCCACCCAGGGGCCCTTGAATGTACTTTTAGTATTATACAGCAAATGCTTATACTTAAAGATTCTGCCTTTTTTTTAGCATTGAAAATATGATTATCCTTGATTAATCAGAATTAGTTTCAAAAGGTAAAACTTCTTCGAGGTAAACAAGAAATTTAGTGCCTTAGACCTGTATTCTTGCTGGACTGGCTGCTTGATGATCGCTCTCGTTCTTTAGTAATTTCCATCTCAATTTTGGCTCTGATTTTCTCCCAATCTATTTGGAGCTGCAAAAGAAGAAAAGAAGAAACATACTGATATAGTATAACGTATTTTTGCTTAATTCAAGGTAACCAAGAGGAAACAAAAATAGAATGGCTTCTAAATCACTAGCAAAAAAAGAGCATAAAAGACAAGTTATGAAATAATGCTAAAAAATACCTTTAAGAATACGATCAAAGAGAACAATTACCACAATAAAAGGCAAAGACTCTCATTATGATTCAAAAGACCAAAATCTAGTTGTAGCTATTTATAAAAGGTACATCTAAAGAGTCCCATGGAGGCTTAGGATTCTGCACAGGTGCCTCAGGGACAAGGGGAGAAGGCTATCCTTACTTATAGCTAGGCTTCTCGTGGACCCTCAGTATATAAGAGGTGAAGTACTAACCCATTTGAAACATGGCTTCATGGAGAGGACCCTATCCATTTTTCCCGTCCTCTCCATGAAGCCA
Organism: Ailurus styani; assembly: GCA_002007465.1. NCBI lineage: Eukaryota > Metazoa > Chordata > Mammalia > Carnivora > Ailuridae > Ailurus > Ailurus styani. Next base: position 905,090 of record LNAC01000359.1, read on the forward strand.
CGTTTCAAATGGGTTAGCACTTCACCTCTTATATACTGAGGGTTAGAAACCTAGCTGTAAGTAAGGATAGAGGAGCATTTGCTTCTCCCGAGCATACTCTGAAAAAGTGGCTGCTTGGCAACAACTTTTGAGGTAATATAGACATGGTGATGGTTTAGACAATGGCAAAAGCATATTAAAGGAAGCACAGTGGGTAAGCAAGGCTGGGGGACACAAAAACAATCACAAGAAGTGGTACCATTCTTGTTTCCTTTTTTTTTTTTTTTTTTTAGATCTCTATGCCCAACATGGGGCTCAAACTCACACCTGGGAGATGAAGAGTCAGCCAGGCACCCCCATTCCTTCCCTTTGATCCATGATGCAGTGCCCTCTGCCCTGCCTTTCCCCTAAGCTCATTACACTTGGTGTTAGCAATGGAGTCTGCTCTGAGTTTAAAGAACAATTTCTTTAAGAAAAAGCATTCTATTGTTTATAAAAGTTTGGAGATCACTACTTTAGGAATGTGTGCTCTCTCAGGAAAGACACAGAGAAATTGGGGCCTAGATTAAACTAACTCTGATTTACAATGAAATAAACCCAAACTCCTGAGACTGAGCCAAAAGTGAATAGGCTTCCACCTCCACATAGTGGAGCTGAGTGAATTAAGTAGCATTAAACCAGACTGAGGTACTACATGCTGCCTGAGCAGATTTCTTTCAAGTAACTGGGAGATTATTTAACCTTATTAGGACTTCATGCCTCTTTTTTTTTTTTTTTTTTTTTAAGATTTATTTGAGAGAGGGAGGATGGGAGAGAGAGAGCCTGCGTGTATGGGCGAGGGGCAAAAGGAGAGAGAAAGAAAGAATCTCAAGCAGACTCTCCACTGAGCGTGGAGCCAGAAGCAGGCCCATCTGACAACCCTGAGATCGTGACATGAGCCGAAATCAAGAGTCAGAGCTTAACTGAGCCACCCAGGTGTCCCCACACCTTTTTTATTTTGTGCTGGAAGTCAATGGAACTAAGTACGTGGTTCTTTTTTATTCCAATATCCTTCAACTAAATTTCTGTAATTTGTGGATATTTTGGTCAATTTTTTAAAAAAGATAATTCCATATACTTGTCGATAATATATAAAAATAGATGAATTAAAAGAATCCCACTTACTCATAGAAGATGAATGTCTGTGGTAAGATGCAAGTGACAGCTCATTGAAAGGCAGAACAAATGTTAGATTATTTGAAAGATTCATTTTTCAGTCATGCCAGAACTTGATATTTTTAAATGGCAAAACACTCATTTCTATGACTAACAAAACATTTGCAAAGAGAAGGACAAAACTTGATTAATGCCTTGGCCTTCCTCCAGCCTCGAATTGACTTACATACGTTTCTCAAATCCATCACAATAAAACCATATATTGACCACGCACTACACAACTGTTGCTCTATTGCACCAGAAGTCCATCAAGCAAATTGATGACATCTATATTAGTCACTTGTTATAGTACAGAAGAGGGTGTCAGTTGATAGCTATCCTACTGAAAATAAATGTTTCACTCTCACTCTGGTATTAATCCAGTTTTAGAATAGTATTCTACTGATAATTTAGTTCTTAGAATATTTTCACTAGTGGGTATTAGATAAGGATGTACTCATGACAGCTTTCAAGTGACTGACTTCTACACGAAGACACATCTTTTTCTACTATAGGGAGGGTCAGTACTATTTGGCACTTCTTATTCTAGTCCTTGGTAAATTCTTCCTATTCACATAGAAGTCATTTCAAAATCATACCAAATGGCTTTCCATCCTCTAACTCTCTTACTGTCAGCTGAAAATCAGCTTCCTCTTTACAGAGAATACAGTGGCCATCAGACATGAATTCACTTAATTTCCTTCTTCACATAAACTCACCTACATTTCTATCCATCTCTGGCTCTCTCCCTTCTGTCTCAGGCTAACCTCTTCACATATGTCCGGATCCCATCTTCTTTCACTCCACTGGGACATCTGCCTTCAGTTAATCACTTACATATTCAATTTCCATCTCTTCACTGGCTGCTCCTTAACATCCTTCTCCCTCAATTCTGTCTCCCTGCAAACTACCACCCTCATTCGTCTTCTCATACCTAACTCTAATTTTCTCCCCAGAACACCGTAACGTGACTGTGTTCCTACTACACTTAATAAACTTTTCACTAATACCACCATCAAGTATTTTTATTCTTCATCCTATATATGATTCAATTATGCAGACAAAAAATATTTAGTGCTTACTATATGCCAAAGATTGTTCTAGGGGCAAGGATTCAGCAGTGAACAAAAAGATAAAAATCACAGTCTTCATAGAAAGATAAGCAAAGGTAACAATGGAGGCTATAAAAATATATAAAATGTGAGAAGCGGTAAGAGTTCTGAAAACAGGGAAGGGAAACAGTGAGTGCCAGGGCGGGAGTTGGGAGGAATGGGTGTTATGTTTCAAACAGTGGTAAGAAAAGACCTCCTTGAGAAGCTGATGTGAAGACCTACAAGAGATGAGTGAGTCCATGGGTATATCTGGGGAAGAGCATGATGTCAAAAGGAAGAAAAAGGTCCTGATGTAGAAGCATTCCCTGGACCTTGTTCACCACAGCTCTTTAAAAAATCGCTCAGACTGTATACCACTCTCTTCTGGTTTGTGCTCTCCTTTCTAAATATTCTTTCCAGTCTTCTTTTTCCTCCTGTATCTTTTCCCTAGACAACCTCTTAACTGTTAGTATTTACCAGAGTTCCAAACACAACTTTTTTATACTTTCCCTAGGAGATCACATCAACTCACATAGTTTCAACTATGCCTACACGGTCATGACCATAAATTTATCATGTCCTGATTGCTTCTTTGTCAATATTCTTCAATGTTCACAATTATATTTCCAATTGCCCATTAGATATCTCCCATCTGGACACCCCACAGGGACTTCATACAAAAAAATGTATATTTTCATGTATTCAAACTCAAAGGGTCTAAAACTTGTATATTCTCATGTTCCTTGTCTAGATTAATGGTGTCTCTCCCCATCTACCAGTCTCCCACATTAGAAATGTTGAAGTTGCTCTCAAATTTCTTGCCTGGCCAACTTAACCACCTCTCCTCCCACCCCCAGCCACAATGTTCTCTTGATTTTACAACTAATTTTTTTTTAAAGATTATTTATTTATTTATTTGACAGAGAGAGATTAGATCACAGGTAGGCAGAGAGGCAGGCAGAGAGAGAGAGGAAGCAGGCTCCCCGCTAAGCAGGGAGCCCCATGCGGGCCTTGATCCCAAGACCCCGAGATCATGACCCGAGCCGAAGGCAGAGGCTTTAACCCACTGAGCCACCCAGGCGCCCTACAACTAATTTTTTTTCTTATATTAATCTTACCTTTTCCATCTTCTGGTAGAAATATTATAGTATTCTCCTACCTGGTCAGTGTCTGCCCTATTTGCTTTTATATTCAACGCAGCAAGGAGAGTAAATTATCTGCCAAAAGTGCTCAAAAAATACTGAATGAAAAAAAGCAGATGAGCTATTACCTAACAATTTCTCCTGGGTTTTGTGTCTCAGGACCTCATAAGATTATCAGGCCTTAAAACCTGCAAAAGAGCTTAGGTAATAGCTATGCCTAAAGTGGTTTGTCTGAACTAGAGTATTGGCTCTTCTGGGTCTTCTTCAGAATTCTATACTTTCTGAAATTCTGCTCCCAAGCTGTTGGTTTGTTTATATTTCCACTGTTTTCTTTCTCCTGGAATAAATGTTTTAAACATTTCCTGGTTTTTCTACTTTTCTTCTTATACAGAATATATTTGGTAGAGTGAATTTTATTTGCCAGAATTGCAAATTATTTTACAAATATTTACTGAACACTATTGTAGGCCAGGTATAATGACTCTAGTTGGGGTCCTAGAAGACAGTCCATCTTGTATGAATCCCAGGTTTCCATATTTTAAATGAGAAATGCCCAAATAACATTTCAGAGCTCATAAGTACAAACGTATATGAAAGTTTTTACTAACAAGGTTTCACATTATGCATTGTGAGCCCACCAGAATTCACCACATATCCAGAATAAATTTCTCAGATTTTAAAAAAGATTTATTTATTTGTGTGTGTGTGTGTGTGTGAGAGAGAGAGAGAGAGAGTAAGTGAGAGTGGGGAGAGGGAGAGAGAACCTCAAGCAGGCTCCACGTTCAGCACAGAGCCTGTTTTTGGGCTCGATCTTATGACCCTAAGATCAGGACCTGAGCTGAAACCAAGAGTCAGATGCTCAACTGACTGAGCCACCCAGGTGTCCCTAATTTCTCAGTTTTTAAAAATGATCTCTTTCTATTTAACTCTTAGTTCTCAACTAAAAAGTTTATGTAATCAAAATTTTGGCTTAGATAAATAACAGGAATTTTTAAGTAAAAAATAATTTTCATCTAAAAATATTGCTTTGTAATTTCTAGTTAGCTTCCAAATTACATTAATGAAGAAAAAAGGAGGATACTAGAACATAAGACCATGGGGAGACAAGGTAACCTATATAGTTTCAGGGTAAAAAAAAAAAAAAACCCTTGTAATTGAAGTATTACATTTTGGTAACAGTTACATACATAGATAATAAGAAAAAAGATAACAATGTTAAGTTTTTGTTATCTATAATTTTAATTATAATAATGCAATATTTATAATATAAATTATAATAATTATAAGTTTGAAGGTAAGAATTATATTTTCTATGTACTCCAAAGCACCTAATGTGAAAATACTGAAAAAAATATTGATGGCAAGGATGATGAAGGAACAGAGTAGTATGAATATTTTTTTTTTTTAAGATTTTATTTATTTATTTGTCAGAGAGAGAGGGAGAGAGCACAAGCTGGCAGAGTGGCAGGCAGAGGCAGTGAGAGAAGCAGGCTCCCCACTGAGCAAGGAGCCCGATGCGGGACTCGATCCCAGGATCCTAGGATCATGACCTGAGCCGAAGGCAGCCGCCTAACTGATTGAGCCACCCAGGCCTCCCCAGAGTAGTATGAATCTGCTTAAATTATGCAATAAAGTAAATTTAATGTGGGTGCTTAGTTTTAACATCTCATCATTTTTCAAAACTATGATAAAAAGATCAAGTGATCGGTGATTCTCTGGGCTGCTTAGCACTGTAGTGGTGGTGACTGCTGTCATATTCTGTGAATTATAGTGTAGTCCTCAGAGGTCCCAGGACCCTGAGTTTGTCCCAATAGTAGAGTAAGCTCTCATAGCCCAAACTCTTAGAGGATTCATTTTCAGTACTGAAGTTCCAAATGAAACAAAGAGTCTGTGGAGCATCTGTAAAATACACCCCCCTTTCTGGGTGCCTGGGTGGCTCAGTCGGTTAAGTGTTTGCCTTTGGCTCAGGTCAGGATCTGTGAGTCCTGGGATTGAGCCCCGTGTCCTATCATTGGGCTCCCTGCTCAGCATGCACACGTCTCTCAAATAAATAAAATCTTAAAAAAAAAATACACTCCTTTCTACCAAGAAATAGACAACTTGAGTCTATCCCAGATCCAGATGTTGAAATTGCTTTGCAGAAACTCTTGAGAATGGCCCCAAAGGCTTTACTATGTTGTGAACTGTTCTAAATGCAAAAATGTAGATCATGACACTCAGTATTCTAAATATGGTGTGAGATAATAGAAAATATATATATTGGTTTCTGCTCCCAGTTCCTGGCAGAGTACTCCTGAAACTCTTTTAATTTCCTAAGTGATAAGAGCACAAAGAGCATCTTTTGTGCTAATATTTGGTCTTTGACCTGGGTTCCTGACACAGGGCTCCTGAAACCTTTGTAATTTCCTGAGTTAAAGGAGCATTTTGTCCTTTTAAAGAGAGAACTCCAGGGCGCCTGGGTGGCTCAGTCAGTTAAGCGCCTGCCTTCAGCTCGGGTCATGATCCTGGGATCCTGGGATGGAGCCCCGCATTGGGTTCCCTACTCCTTGGGAGTCTGCTTCTCCCATTGCCCCACCCCCCTGGCTTGTGCTCTCTTTCTCTCAAATAAATGAATAAAATCTTGGAAATAAAAGAAAAAAGAGAGAGAGAGACAACTCCAGATGAGTCCTTGGATGGCTCCTGCACGCATGAGGGATGGTCACCAGAAAGACCAAGCCATGATTAGAAGCTGGGAATTTTCAGTCCTGCCTCCCATCCTCTGGAGGAGGGAGAAGTGCTGAAAATGGAGTTAATGATCTATCACATCTATGTGATAAAGCCTCCATAAAATTACAAAGTACAGGGTTCAAAAAGCTTCTGGGATGGTGAAAACGTCCATACTAGGAGGATGACACACCCCACTTCAAAGAGACAGAAGCTCCTGAGGTTAGGGCCTTCCCAAACCTTGCCCTGAGTATCTTTTCATCTGGTTCTTCATCCGTATCCTTTATCATATCCTTTAATAAACTTATATTTTATTTAATTTATTTATTTTTAAAGATTTTTTATTTATTGATTTGACGGAGAGAGACACAGCAAGAGAGGGAACACAAGCAGGGGGAGTGGGAGAGGGAGAAGCAGGCTCCCTGCTGAGCAGGGAGCCTGATGCAGAGCTTGATCCCAGGACCCTGGGATCAGGACCTGAGCCGAAGGCAGATGCTTAATGACTGAGCCACCCAGGCACCCCTAAACTTATGTTTTAAATAGACGTAAATAAATGTTTCCCTTAGTTCTGTGAGCACATTAATCAAACAAAGGGGACATGGGACCTCTGATTTATAGGCAGTCAGTCAGAAGTACAGCTAACAACCTGGACTTGTGACTGGCATCTGAAACCTAAGGCAGGGGTTACTGGGATCTCTGATCTATAACTGGTTAGTCAGAAGCACAGGTGATAACCTGGGCTTGTAACCAGCATCTGATGGGGGTGGAGTGCAATCCTGTGGGACTGAGCCCTTTACCTGTGGAATCTGATACTATCTCCAGGTAAGATAGTGTCAGAGTTGAGTTAAATTGTAGGATACCCAGCTGGTGTTAGAGAATTGCTTGTTGGCATGGGGGTAAAAAACCATACATTAGGTGACCGGAGTGAAATGTTCTATGTGAATAAACAGTAAAGGAGACTCACATGTGAAAGACTCGTAGTAGGAAAGAACTGTGTTTTAATCTATACAAGGGAGGAAAGACTGAGTTTCTCAAGTCATATGCCAATCGGATGATGTTGGCTTTAGTAGACATCGTAGATATCTTCTCCCTACCTTCTTTGCTTTTCCCAGGATTCATCTAATTTACCCTGCCCTTTAGGACAGGTCAAAACATTCCGTTTTATTCTGTTTCCAAGGAGCAGCACTCCCACATCATCTACAAGCTCCACAAAAACAGAAGTCATATCTGACTCAGCATCCAGCATAGTACCTGGCCAGAGTGAGCAATCATATACATTTTTTGAATAAATAAATGAATTAAAGGCTAAGAAAGTCAACCTGTTCACAGAGCTGGGAGCAAGGTTGCCCATGGCTTGGGATTACAAGGCTCCCGGGTCTCCATGGCCAGAGGTGAACTGTTTATTTTGTAGTCTGAGCCCAGATGGGTATAAGCAGGTGGCTAACAACAGTCCTGCTCTAGGTACTTGGGCAAACTGCCCCACCTCGCCTTATGGGCTGATATATACTGGAATGATTTCCTCTAATTATAGTGATGAAACCTGAGATTCTGGCAGGGATTTGAAAGGCAAAGGTTTAGCCTTCTTTGGTTCTAGGCAGTGAAGTTTCCCTGGGCTAGACCCTTCACCAGGTGTGAACTAGCTCCCTAGAATTTTGCAAAGTGACAAAGTATCCATTTTCTGGCCAATGCCATGTGTGTTTATGTATTTCTCCTGGAGCAGAGGGGCAGCTGGTGGAAGACAAAATTCAGGGTCAGAAACCTTTATCCCAGCCATTTATATTGCTTATAAAAAATATCAATTAGCACCTAACTTTAACACAAATTAAATAAAATGAAAACAGACTTGAGTTCATCAAAACATGGCTTTATGGGGCACCTGGGTGGCTCAGTTGGTTAAGCATCTGCCTTCAGCTCAGGCCCTGATTGTGGAGTCCCAGGATCAACACCCATGGCTGGCTCCCTGCTCAGCAGGCAGTCTGCTTCTCCCTCTGCCCCTCCCCATACTTGTACTCTGTCTGTTTCACTCTCTCACAAATAAATAAATAAAATCTTAAAAAACAAAACAAAATACATGGCTTTAAGATTCCAGAAAAAATCAGTAATATAATTATAGGGTCAAAATAAGATGATAATATCAAAAGGCAAAAAGTTATTTTTTAGAGATTATGGTATGAATTATTCCAATTTTGTCTTATTAAGATAAATAGTATATATACTTATAAAGCATATACATTATCATAAAATACTGTATAATACTTACACCTTCTGCATACTGCAAGTATCGTTTATTAGTCTCCTGTTTACCAAATGTCTCCAAAAACTTTTGACGGTAAGCAAGAACTGTATCAACATGTGTTTTGTATTTCACAGCCAATTCAAGTGCCCTATAATGAGAAACAAAACAGATTATCAGCATTGCTTGTATTAGCTTCTACACAGTAGAGTTTTGGGATAAGAGAGTGGGACAAATGGTCTATGTTGGTCCCTCCCCACTCATCCCTCAATATGGAACACCATTCCCTACCTTACCCATCTTGCAAATTCCTACTTATACTTCAAGGTTCAGATCAAACATGATCTCTTCTCCCTGACCAACTTCCTTTGCAGAAATAAATGACCATCATCTTATCTGTGTTCCATAACATTTTACTCATACTGTTATTCCTCCAGCACTGCTTATATTTTATTATTATAATTACTATTTATGAGTCTGTCTCTTCTATAACCTATACATTTATTGAAGGGAAATCTGGGTTTTATTTCTCTTTGGTGCGTACTCCAGAGTATATGTATGGTCAATGTTCATTGAAAAATTCACTGAAATCATAATATAATTCAAGTGAATGAATTTCCCCCCAGTGTAAGTGGCTTAACTATCTTAACCATTTTTTAAGTCTGTAATTTATTCTGTTCTAGAATTTGTTTATCTAAAGTCTAGAATTTGGGCGCCTGGGTGGCTCAGTGGGTTAAAGCCTCTGCCTTCAGCTCAGGTCATGATCTCAGGGTCCTGGGATCGAGGCCCGCATCGGGCTCTCTGCTCAGCAGGGAGCCTGCTTCCTCCTCTCTCACTGCCTACTTGTAATCTCTCTCTGCCAAATAAATAAATAAAATCTTAAAAAAAAAATAAAGTCTAGAATTAAAAAAAAATAAAGTCTAGAATTTATTCTGCTCAATATTCAATTAAATACTGATATCCTAAAACTAAAATTTGTGACTAATAAAAATCTGACAAATGCCTTTTGCCACCTGGTTCTTTTTTGTTTGTTTGTTTTGCTTTGTTTTGTTTTGTTTAAAGATTTTATTTATTTATTTGACACAGAGAGAGAGATTACAAGTAGGCAGAGAGGAAGGCAGAGAGACAAGGAGAGGAGGAAGCAGGCTCCCTGCTGAGCAGGGAGCCCGACGCGGGCCTCGATCCCAGGACACTGAGATCATGACCTGAGCCAAAAGCAGAGGCTTTAACCCACTGAGCCACTCAGGCGCCCTGCCACCTGGTTCTTAGAAAAAGTTAATAGCCATTTAAATTTTATAATTCAATTAATATGCATTAATATAACTAAGTTATTTTTAAGGTAATATTTTATTTAAATAGCAGGCAAGAACTAAATGAATTGCTGAAATCAGTGGTACAACAGCAAAGACATAAAATCTACATATCGATAATTTGGAGGGAAATGAGAAGATTAATCCTCAGTTCTTGGCGTATTTGTGCATGTAGGCTTTGGACAGCATCTCAGCCCATGATCCTCTGCATAACATATTAGTTGAATCAGAAACAATCCAGTACAGTATAGCTCTCCCACACTGTTCACTGTAATCTTGTTTCGTTTCTTTCTTTAAGATTTTATTTATTAGAGAGAGAGCAAGTGAGTGAGAGAGAGCATGAGAGGGAGGAGGGTCAGAGGGAGAAGCAGACTCCTGCTGAGCAGGGAGCCCGATGTAGGGCTCAATCCCGGGACTCCTGGGATCATGACCTGAGCTGAAGGCAGATGCTCAACCGACTAAGCCACCCAGGTAACCTATAATATCGTGTTTTTAAGTATGATGTTAAAGCACATTCTTTTTCAAGTTCTTTTGTCTCCTAATATGACATATGACTTCTGAATAGGCCATTCATGATTTATTTATCAGACCCAAATATTATAAATCTGTTCTTTTAGACAATACTGACTACTGACCAGATTTTTTGCAACATGTGACTCTTCAGTAGGCAAATGTGTTTCATTCTTAGCATGCTTTGGTTTGACCTAAATAGTCACTTTAAAGTGACTAAAAGTAGTCACTTAAAAAAAAAACTCTAAATAGTATTTTAGATATGCCCTGTGCATTAATTGATAATTGGTAGACAATTGAGAGGAATATTAAAGACTTAATATAAAAATTATGAATATAAGTCATGTGTAATACAAACGATAATGCCAATATTCAGCACAATGATTTCTTTTTTTTTTTCAAGATTTTATTTATTTATTTGACAGAGAGAGAGAGAGAGATCACAAGTAGGCTGAGAGGCAGGCAGAGAGAGGAGGAAGCAGGCTGAGCCTGGAGCCTGATGCGGGCCTCGATCCCAGGACCCTGAGATCATGACCTGAGCTGAAAGGCAGAGGCTTTAACCCACTGAGCCACCCAGGCGCCCAGCAGCACAATGATTTCTTTAAAAATATATTTACATAAACCATATGGCTAACTCCAAGGATCAGTATTTGCTACCCATCACAAATTCCTCACAAAGTTCCCTCATTCATCTGTGACTTTAAGACTTTCAGAGAAAAAGAGAATACACAGAAAAGAATGTAGATGTACTGCAACATAGAGGAACAAAAGTGAAATGCAAGAAGGCAAAAACCAATTCATAGAGGCTCAAAAAATGAGCAATAGAAGTAAAGATGCTTTAATCCTTCTAATCCTGTCCCATATCACCCTCTATATATCCCTAAGGCTCTGTCTCCTGTGTGGATGTGAGTGTAGACTCTGGTGAACCAGCCCTTTGGCACCGGAAATATGCCATTTCCTGCCCCCTTTTTTATGACTGAGCACAATTGGGGAAGGAATTCTTGTGCAAAATCAGAAGTATTCCAAGTGGGGAATACATAAGCATCTATTCTGAGTTGGGGCTTTTAAGAAAGAAAATAAGGGCGCCTGGGTGGCTCAGTGGGTTAAAGCCTCTGCTTTCGGCTCAGGTCATGATCTCAGGGTCCTGGGATTGAGGCCCGCATCGGGCTCCCTGCTCAGCGAGGAGCCTGCTTCCCCCTCTCTCTCTCTCTGCCTGCCTCTCTGCCCCCTTGTGATCTCTCTCCTTCTGTGAAATAAATAAATAAAATCTTTAAAAAAAAAATAAGAAAGAAAATTATCTCCAAAGAGATAATTTGTTATGGAACATCAGTACATTTAATTATTTAGAAAGGATAGAATATGAGGTCTAATACTGCATTTAGATACTAGATGTTAAGTATTATCTATATGATAGTCATTATTATTATAAAATATGTCTTATCTAATTGAAGAGCAATAGCTAAAGGTAAACATTCAAATTATATGTGCTATTTTAAATGTTCTCTAAAAGCATACACTGGGTAAAAAAATGTTTCTTTATCACACAGAGGAGGGAATTCACTCCAAATTATATAAGGGTTATGGGAACAGCATGTCTCTAGTTTTAAAATGGTTATTTGGCAACCAAACAAATGTGACATTAGATTATGGGGCTGGAATAAATCCATGTATCCTCTCTGATTTTAAATAGAAGGAAGTTATATAAAAAGATTTTATAACTTCAAAATATGATCTTTTACATAACTTGAATGAAGCAAAATCACTTTATATAACTGGTAGAAGTAGAGAAATTATTTTTTATTAATACTTACATAAAGTTTCTACTTCTCTTAACTTCAATTTTTGAGAACAGACTACCACCAAATGTCCAAGGAGAACATCAAATAGATGACTTGCTTACCTCTTTAAGGGCTATAACCTATTAGGTTGCAGGTAATTTTCTTTTTCCTTTTTTTTAAAGATTTTATTTCTTCTTTTGAGACAGAGAGATACAGAGAGAGAGAGAGAAAGCATGAGCAGAGGGAGAGGCAGAGGGAGAGGGAGAAGCAGATTCCCCACTGAGCCACGAGCCACATCCGGGCTCTATCCCAGGACCCCAGGATCATGACCTAAGCTGAAGGCAGATGCTTAACCATCTGAGCCACTCCGGTTGCAGGTAATTTTCAAACTCAAATATGAATGACAGAAGCACAAACCAGCAGGACTGTGCTTCTCAAAAGGAATAACACATATTAACAAAATGAAATCTGTTCCCTTCTCAAGGACTTAAACAAATATAGAAATTCAGGGTTCACAAAAGCAATGTAATATATTTTTCATCCAATACTTAAATTCTATCTTTCTAGAATTCTAATTAATTAATGAACCTGGGCAATGATCATCAATGGCTGCTAATATCAGAAAAAGATAGGCAACCAGTCAGTGTGAAAATATATTGAACATCACCTCTGATTGAGCCTTACCAAAAGGAAAAAAAAAAAAAAGTTAAACCCGAATCTAATCAAGTTTCTAGATTCAACACCAATTTATGGCTAATTCAAGGGGCAAAGGAACATGTCAAATGACACCACAAAAATGTAATCAACAGAATCCAGACTATGGGAAACTCTTTTGGCCCAGTTTCTGCAGTGGGAAAATTATAAGAGAACACAAGAAAGATGAAAACCTATTAAGATTAAAAGAAACTTGGGAACATATCAATCAATCATAATGTATGGACCTTTTTTGGATCCTGAACCAAACAAACCACAAAACAAAACAAAACATTTATGAGACAATCAGAGAAATAAGAACACTGAATAGAATTATTGTTAACTCTTTAAAATGTGACCATGGTACTGTGGCTAGATTTTTAAAAACCTTGAGATATCTACTGAAATATTTACAGATAAAGTAATCTGATGACTGGGATCTGCTTTTAAAAAAGTGGTAGGGTAGGGGTTGAGAGAGACAAAGATGATGACATTTCAAACCTGGAAAAATCAGCATGCCAATTTTATAGTGTAATAATTTTAGGTGTGTATAACCTCTACAGCCTTTTTTTACCAAGAGACACATACCTGAGAGAATGACCTAATATGTCAGATAGAAGGAGAAGCACGCCACTCTGTTTAAGAAAGCAATTTGTGTCGAAGCCTAATGCAGAGGAGAAGGCTACTACTGAGCACTCCTCATTTCAAATCCTATGGCCTTTCTTCCTTAGCATCACAAATCTCTCATGGCTCTACTTCTCTCTGCCAGTCTGACTGCTTCATCCCAGCCTTTCAGCAGATTTCTCTTCTTTCACCCATCCCATAAATATAATTAATGTCTTCTCATTCCACATATTTCCCAAGCAATTGTATCCATTCTTCTACACCCCCAGTTCAGGTTTTTCTCATGAGCTCTGAGTTCGCTAATCAACTATTATCACATATCAGTCTCTTCACAAATATTTCAAATCCAACATGCCTAACACTGAACTCACTATATTCCCTTCCAAATCTGCTAATAATACCATCATCTATCCAGTTATTGAAGTCAGAAATTCGGGAGACATCCTAAATTTTCTTTTCTTCTTCACACTTCAACTTCTAATCAATCACAAGTTTAGAGAAGGCATAAATCTTCAATGGCAAACTCCTCACAAAAAGAAATGTGAATAAATTCGTCTGTGATGTTAGGAAACTACTAAGTACAGTGGAAAATGTAATTTACCAAGTGGTAGACAGAAGAATATATTAAGATAGTTGGGTTTTAGAATTGATGAAAAACATTTTTATTACCTTTCCCAGTTATAGAGATTGATATTGATCTGGATTGCTTGATAAACAAGGCCAGCTTGAAGAAGTACCATTTCAGCCTCCTGTATGTTCCCACTAAACATTAATATGTGAGCCATTTTTGATTCTTTAGATGGAAGCTCTTTTATAGAATTAATGTACTGAACCTTATCAATCTGAAAAAAGAAAATAATATATGGAGTGGATAGTGACAGCAATATAACAAATTATGGTAAGAAAAGCCACAAACATACAGATAAGTAAACATTATTTACTTCACCAATTGCTGCATAGGCTATTTCTGCAGTGGTCATATCTCTGTTAGCAACTGCCATAGCAGCTAGGCAAGCCCACATGGTCTGCTCCTAAAGTGAAATAGGAGAACAATTATTTCAACTATGAGCAGACAGACTGCTTAAAATAAGTAGTGATTTAAAATACATTAAAGTTGCTTTTTAATGAAAAACTTAAACTTTGCTGAGCATGGCACTGAAAAAACTACTAATTTAATTAATGATATGGAAATTTCATGTGACTACTTTGTTGAAATATATTAATAACACATAAAGAACTTCTTTTGAATAAAATTTCTGCAAATTTTCATTTCTAATTATCAAAGATTTATTTTGAAACTTTTGAACTTAATCTTCTTTAAGATAATTAAAGGTTATAAACCCTCCAGTCTTTTTGATGAGGTCAAAGAATGCAACTTACAAGGAACCAGAGAACTAGTAAGGTTCTCAGACAATGCTATTATCGCAGATTGCCATCAACAACTCATTGTAAGGGAAAGCATCTAAAAGTCCTTTTAAAAGTGTATTCTAAGGGCAGCTAAGCCATGTAAAATCAAAAAGTTCTGTGGTCAAATATGCTTGGAAAAAACTCGATTCAACAAAGCTGGGAAATGCTGATATAAAGTAGAGGTTCTTAATCTTAGGTGTACAAACCATCTGAGGAATTTAAAAAATATGCCCAGGATTCATTCCAGATCAAATAAATTAGAATCTTTGTGAGGGGAGAGCTTGGGAATCCGATTCTTTAGAAGAAGTTCCAGAGAAGATTTTTATATGTGCCAGTATAGAGAAACTACTCATTTAAATTATAGCTTCTTCCAAAATAAATCACATAGCAATATCTATCCCCTTGTATTGCTTATGTCTTCACTTATTAAAAAGAGACATGATTTCATTTGCAATTTTTCCAGCCCTTAGCTGTTATCATTTCTTATCCTGCACAAAGATATGTGTAAACTAATACAGAATATATACACAATTAGGGATCTAAAATGTAAAGTACCTTAACAAAGCGACAAAGTCTTACAGCATCTTCCCATTTTGAACTGCTTACATATTCATGGAGAATAGCAGGATATGGTGATATGCTGATGTGAACCAGTGAGCCGTCAGCTCTTCTTATAGTTACTTGATTTCCAACAAAACTCACAATATGGGGATTTTTACTAAATTCACTGTTGGAAAAAAGCAAAGTATAATTTATGTTCTGAGCAAAATCTTTCATATATACTAAATTTGGGGAGTTGACTGTTGACACAGATAAAAAGTTTCCAAATCTCCAAAATTCACCCCCCAAAAAGTTAGCTCTAGGGAGAATGTATATATTTAAATAAACATTCGAATCTAACTTGCCATACACTTGGAGCAAAATATAAAAGTTTAATGTGGCAAAAATTATTACATATTTGAGAGCTATGCCTGAAAACATTGGAAATAACTTTTTTCCCCTCTAAGTCTTAAGGTAAATTACACAAATGATTAAAAAACTCAGCATTCACTTCTGAAAGTATAAACCAAAAAAAAGTTAAGATGAATCCAAGATTACTTCTCTTAATAAAAAGAGGTAAACTTTAAGAGACTAACTTTTCTTTATTAGTTTAAATACTTTTAAAATGATACCTCTCTGGTTTTGCTAAAGTTATGAATTGAATATTAAAATGAACTCAGAATAGATTTGAAAGTTAAGCTAAGGTTTGGAGCTAAGAAGCTTTCTATTCTTATTTTGTCAAGAGTGAGAGATCTTGTTTCTTAAAGAATTTAGGAATATACATGTATTTTCTGAAGCCTATAAAATTTAAAAGAACTCTTCAGTAGTCATATATTTTTTCTATCTTTAATATTATGAAAAAATCCAATTCTAGAAATACATACAGTCCTGTAACTATGATAATAATTTGTAATTTATGATAATCTGTGAAAGAATAAAAGTTGACACATGTTTTATATCACTGAAAAATCTTCAAAATGTCCATATTAAAATCACTAAAACACATTGAAAAGAACTGAGTTACCTTAAACAACCTCAGGCTTGAAAATTATATAAAGAAAATTACATCCACAGAAGGAACAAATAAATATAATAGTATTATACAATACTTTCAACTTGACCCCAAGCTAACTTTAGCTAAGCAACTTCATTGACTGAGTAGATTGAAAGGTACCTTGCAGGATTGAAATTAGAGGCAAAAACATGACACTTTAGAGTTATTTATCTCAACAAACAATTCCAGCAGTAAAATGTTACCTTGCATCCCTTTCATATAAGGTTTTAGGCAAAATGTCTCTGTCCACATAAACCGTATTGGGGTAATACCACACTGTAAATCGAGTATCCTGAAGTCCACAAAGGATATTACATATATCACTCCAGGCCAAAGTATGCACCATTGTTCCTTATTTTAAAAAGAATGTTAATGTACTATTAGTTCCACTATAATAAGTATTAAAAATACTTTAAAAATAAACTGACATACAGGACCCCTTCTAATTTCAGTAGGTATGACTATATTTTCCGATCATATAATGGTGAAAACGTGCAAAGACTCATTTACAAATGTATGGAAATATTTGAGTATTTTACCTAGAACCATTATGTTTCAATTTTTAAGTCTTTCTTTCAATGCTAATGTAGCTGTAGGAGCTAAAGACTTGCTATTTAAGTGGTGTTAAGTACTTAAGAGAGGTTACACCAAAGCATTATTCACAGATTAATTAGAGCAATATGCTATTTAGTATAAATATGATAGAGTAGATCTAAGAAAATTCAAAGTAATCAAATTTTAAATATATTATAATTATTTTACCAAGTTTGATAATTTGTTCTTCCTTCCCAAATCGTTTCACTGAAGTGATATAGAGATCTCTATTTTTATCAATGAAGGCAATTTTTCTATCATTGGTAAGTCCCTTTTGATCCAGAGCAATTTCCAAAATTTCATTCTAAAATTAAAAAAATGAAAATACTGGATTAGTTTTAGTACTTGACATCAGATCATTTAAATTATTTAATTATAAGAACTGTTTATTTAAAGGTCAATTAAATATCATTCCCTACTTGGAATGATAAAATGTCCCTGTTAAGTAATTTTAAACTACTGACATAAATCAAAAGCTAAAGCACAATTACAAGGGAAAGATGCCCCTTAATTTAATTTTAATTTACAAGAGAAAGATGTCCCTTAAAACACTGTAAATAATGTGTATTTTTTTGAAATTTTGTGAGCTGGGAAACATTTAAGATTTGTTTACTTCTTTATTTGAGAGACAGTGTGTGCATCAGTGGGGGAAGGGGGAAAGGGAGAGAATCAGGCAGACTCCCTGTTGAGCTTGGAGCCCAACTCCCTTCAGTGCAGAGATGGGGCTCGATCCTATGACCTGAGAAATAATGACCTGAGCCAAAACCGAGTCAGATGCTCAGCTCAATCAACTGAGCCACCCAGGTGCCCCAAATTGAGAAACATTTCTATTTGTCCTCCTGTTCTTCCTTTAGTAGACAGAGTGAAAGGATAAGGCAAGTCTGAATATCATGAGAGGTCTACTTTAATTAATATATTCCATAACAAAATTTACTCTAGGTAGAAAGCTTATATTTTAAAGGTTTGTAAGAGTAGATTTATGAAAATATCTTATGTTTTTAGGGTTTTAAATTTTACACATTCTTTCACATTCATTTCCTGTGAAACAGGAAATTACCTTGTATTGTAGATACAAGATACTATACTATATACTATATAAAGGTACAAGATACTTTACCTTGTAAAGTGAATATTCCTATACTTACTTTATAGACAAGACAACTGACATGCATAGCCATTAAGTGATTTTGCTCAGAAAAACTGGTGACAAGCATATCTAGAATTTAAAATCCAGATTTCTGGGGCACCTGGGTGGCTCAGTTGGTTAAGTGACTGCTTTCAGCTCAGGTCATGATCCCGGACTCCCGGGTTCGGGATTCCCAGGATGGAGACCCACACTGGGCTCCCAGATCCATGGGGAGTCTGCTTCCCCCTCTGACCTTCTCCCCTCTCTCTCTCTCTCTCTCTCTCTCAAATAAATAAATAAAATCTTTAAAAAATAAAATAAAGTCCAGATTTCTGACTTTAAGATTAGTGTTCTGTCCATATAACAAAGTATTTCTGACATACTGCATTAATCTTACATTATTTCACTAGCTAGTGAAATGACTTTCCTTATATGGTTCAATGTGGATTCATTTCAACTCAACCCAAGAGGGATTTATTTATTGCTTACTGTCTTAAGACTTGCTAAGACTTTTTAATTTTTTAGACTTGCTAGGATTTGTTTTGTTTTTTTTTTGAAGGTATAATAGTACCTCAAATGTCCATCATTTGGACACAGGTCAAATAAATTCTGATATACCCATAAAACGTTATACCATATGGTAAGGGGAAAAGGATTGGGAAAGCACTTTATGTACTGATATAGAAAGATCTCCAGGAATAGTTTATGTGAGAAAAGCAACACACAGCATTGTATGTTACATTTTTGTAAAAGAGGGCAAAGAACATATATCAGTTTTATTTATATATATGCACTAAAAAAAAAAATCTCTGGAAGAAAAAAGGAGTTTAATAATGGTTGTTGCTTATTTGATGGAACAGAACTGTACTGATAAGAAACAGGTGTAGTAGGGAGACTTTTTCGCTATATACTTTTTTATGCTTTTTCATTTATGACCTTATGAATGTATTTGTTATTCAAATTCAAACTAATAATTACAAAAAGAAGAAAATAAAATATAGAGTAATGCTTTACTAGTGGCATTGAACAATAAGGTTAAAAACATATCTAAACCTGAATATATCTACTATTAGAATAAATAAAATGTGCTCCTTTATTTTAATGCTAAAAATAAAAAACGAATAAGCAACTTCAAGATCTTTTTGTACTTCTACAGAATTTTTTTTCAGTTTAACTACAGTGTTAAAACCTAAAGAAAATGCTGGCTAAGGACAGGTCAGTGGGAAAACTGCAAGATGTTTAGAAAAACAAAACATCTTTATTTACTGATAAGCACTAAAATTTTAATCAAGATAGAACATTTTACTAAAAAGCAGTAAACAGGGCGCCTGGGTGGCTCAGTGGGTTAAGCCTCTGCCTTCAGCTCAGGTCATGATCTCAGGGTCCTGGGATCGAGGCCCACATTGGGCTCTCTGCTCAGCGGGGAGCCTGCTTCCTCCTCTCTCTCTGCCTGCCTCTGCCTACTTGTGATCTGATCTCTCTCTGTGTCAAATAAATAAATAAATAAATCTTTAAAAAAAATAAAAAATAAAAAGCAGTAAACAGCCTCAATAAAGACATATAAATCAGATTCTTTTATCCATTTAATTTGTATATATAGCTTTCCATTACAGAGCTTCTAGTGTTCAGTCTTTGTGACATTTTTAGATAAAATACTCTATGTAGAATGCACACTGGGTTTAAATATAAAACTAATTTCTAGGGGTGCCTTGCTGGCTCATTTGGAAGAGCATGCAACTCTTGATCTTGGGGTCATGAATTCAAGCCCCATGTTGGGTTATAGAGATTACTTAAAATGAATAAGTAAATTAAAACTTAAAAAATAAAATAAAAATAAAGTGGAGGATTGAGGCAATTATTGCAGATAAGTTTTAAAAAAACTAAACTAATTTCTATGTGTTTTGCCTTAAAATGAAAACATTAACTTTAAAAAGGAGGTAAATAAATAGTGGCTATTTACATTATAAGTGGCTAATGTCCATTACCTTATGAGAAAGAAGCTTCCCATCTCCTAATGGCTTTCCAGTTGATGCCTCAAAAAGGAAGATTACTTGAAAAAAAAGTAAAGCATTAGTTAATATATTATATTAGAATTTTTATTGGTAAACTTCAGTGGATTATCATATCCTGATGAGAAATTATTTAACCCATTGGACCATAGAGTATCTATCAGCATAGAAGAGCAGCAGCATCAAATTCCTACTTATTAGTGGGGTCATATTTCTTAAAAAACAGTGGAACTGAATACTTCTTAAAACATATTCCCTACTTAGAATAGTTATTAATGGTATGGCTTCACTCCTCCATAAGATCTACAATGCCAAATCCAAATCTAGATGTACTCTGTAATTTTCAGAACTCTGATTTGGACGAATACAACATAAGACAATCATATTTCACAAAATAAAAATGTGTCAAGTGTCTACTATAATACCAGACAATGTGTTATATACTGTTTAATTCCCTGGGGTCAGTACACAGTTCCCCGTGGTATAATTACTAATTTGTCTGGTTTTTGCCCTGGGTTCCTTGTAGGGACCTTCAACAACCCTTGGAATTTCCTGAGTGATTAGGAATGTCTTAGTTATACTAGTGGGGAGATTCTTGGTGGGCCCCTAGATAGCTTCAGAATAGGAGATGGTCATCAGAAAGCCCAAGCATATTCAGTTCCCTGACCTCTGGAGATAGGGAGGCTGGGAGCTGGAAATTGAGTTCAATCATGTGGCCAATAATTTAATTAATCATGCCCATGTAATAAAAATCCTATAAAAACTCAGGGTTGCTTCCTCATTGGTGAACATACTGATACACTGGGAGGGTGATGTGCTCTGATTTCATAAGAGGCCACAGAAGTTCTGTGTTCCTTCCCAGGCCTCATCCTCTGTGTATCCTTTATAATAAAACTATAATTCTAAGTATAGCATCTTCCTGAGATCTGTGAATCATTTTAGCAAATTATCCAACTTGAGGGGGCCACAGGAGTCCCTGAATTCGTAGCCAGTCAGTGAGCAAAATGGGTTGGCCTGGGGCTCCCTGAGACTTGTGGCTAGTGTCTGAAGTGAGGGCAGTCTTGAGGAGAATTTTGCCTTTAAGCCCTGGTGTCTGTGCTAACTCCAGGTTGTTAGTATTAGAAATGATTGCAATATACCATTTAAGGTAAAAATGGAACAGTAAGTGTCAGGAAGGGGGAGATTCACTAGACCAACCCTAACTCATTGAAACACGTGGTTTGGGAAGAGAAAGGATGAAAAGAAAAGAACAGGGGATGAGGAACCTCTGACTCTTAGATGCAACAGGATCACCCATGATGTGAAATAGCAGCTAAGCTGCAATCAGCTGTGAGAGGTAAAAGTCACCTATGGAATTTTGAGATGATAGATCCATCTCCTGGGAAGCTGGCTCACTAGATGCATAAGAAAATGCAAAATAATAAGAAAAAGGGAAAATACACAATCCCATGGTTATTATAATCAGTAATAGGTAAAATGAAAGTAAGAGATGGGCCAAATACAGATTCTGGACAGTCTCAAGTATAGCCTCTAGTCCTAAGGCGCCCACTGAAAGAATATGTTGGAAAAGATCCTGATTCTGGTTAGCCTGAGGTATAGCAACTATCCGCAGAGCCATTTCCTAAGGAAAAACTTATGCTAAAACAAATCATGAAAAAGGCTAAAATAATTAGAGATAGAGAGGAGCATAAAGGCCCTTATCCCAGCAAGATGAAAATCTGAGAAATGGGATGAATAAAGCAAACATTGATGAGGTAAAAAAATAGAGGTTGGATGAACCAATGGGAATCCCTGCTGGTCCCCCAACATTGAAGGACTTTAAACAAATCTGCTTTATTCATCCTAGTTTGGAGAAATTTGGAAAGCTATATGGCAAAATAACAAAAAGAAATCTCACCTCCAATTGCCTGGGGCTATGGTTCCCCAATTTAATCAAGCGATGGATTGATGAAAGGGCCAGGGTTTCTTGACTCAACACTCTGCTGGGGACCCAAGGCCTTAAGCACAGGAGTCAGCAAAATGGTCAGGGGGCAAAACAGAGTAGCTTCTAGGACCACTTGATATGAGGGTCCCATGCACTACAATTCCAAAACCCATTGGTGAAGTTCTAGTGAGGACTACAATTAAATTGAGAGAACAGAGAAAAGCAAGGGTTAATATGAGTAAAGTGAAGTTTGAAGAAAAATGGAGTATTTAAGTGGGCTTTATGTGAAGAAGTTGTGTCTCCTCTACTTGAATTTTTTTAATAGAATTGGATATTATGTCTAACTGAGGAATACTTCCACTACCTAGTGCTGTAAAACTAAAACCTGTTGGCAAGTCCTACTGGAGGTCAACTAGATTGAGAGAACGAGGAAATACAAGAACTAATGGGATTAAGAGGAACATTTAAATGAAAGTTAGTATACTTGAAGCAGCTTCATATGAAGCAATTGTGTCTCTTTTACCCGAATGTATTATAGGGATGGATATTGTGCCTAGCTGGGGAATGTTTCCCCTATCAAGTATTGTAAAACAAAAGGCATGAAAAATCCACCCCTACCTACAACAATATTAACTAGACATAGAAAATGGGAACCAATGAGACTGCCCGAACATACAGGCCTTATACAGAATAGAAGCTGGAGTGCTAATAAAGATACATTCTCTGTACAGCAGACTTGTTTGCACTGTAGACTGGGGCTTATGAGCACCTTCCAGTGACAGCTACTGGAACTCTGGACAAGACAATTTCCATTTGGAGGAGCCATGACCAGCTTGCTACCAGACATTAACTGAAACTGCCTCTGACTGAAAAACATAAAATAGGGATGTCTTCGGTGATGTCAGAGAAATGCTCTAAGAGGAAGGCAGTGCCCAGAAGGGTTCTGTAATAGAACAGAAATGGTCATGAGCAGGTAGACTCTCTTCCCCAGGAATAATTCTGGAACCATGTGAGGAACTGCAGGATTCTAGCATCACTTGGACAGTGCCTATAAACAGCTCTCAACAGACCAATGAATAGCTGCTTGGCTTATGATGGAAATTTCAACATGAACACAAGACACTGGGTTTGGAAGGCCACCGCTCTGACTAAAAAAGGTAAAAACAAATTGGCTCAGTGAGCTGCACTGCATGCTGTTTACCCTTATGTCTCGATGTTGACCTACTCATAGGCAGTGGCCAATAGCCTGGCCATATAGTGAGGCAGAGGGGCAGTGGAAGATTGGCCTACTAAAGTGGTGCTCTTCTGGGGCATGGCCATACGGGAATCACTATGGGAATCTGGTTATTGCTTTTTTTTTTTTTTTTTTAAGATTTATTTATTTATTTGACACACACACACAGAAAGAGAGAGAGAGAGAGAGAGAGAGATCACAACTTGGCAGAGGGGCAGGCAGAGAGAGAGAGGAGGAAGCAGGCTCCCTGCTGAGCAGAGAGCCCGATGTGGGGCTTAATCTCAGGACCCTGAGATCATGACCTGAGCCGAAGACAGAGGCTTTAACCCACTGAGCCACCCAGGTGCCCCCACTATGGGAATCTGAAGGGCACATTCAAATAGGCCATGTCAATGGCCATCAGAAGAACCCCCTTCCAGCATCAGAAGATGCTTAGAATTGATGAGCAGATATCCAGGTATGGTCACTTGAGGTAGCCACTGAGTTAATGAAGTGAGTGGACTGAAACAATGCAGAGAGGGGTTGAATCTAGACGTATTCCTTTTGTACCTTCGGAAGCACAAAATGCCAACAGGAACTGTCCTATCTGCCAACAAGAGAGATTTAGAGACTCAAGATAGCTATGGGGAAGATGCCCTGGGGCGAGTCCTTGTGCACAGCTGGCAAGTCCGACTGATGCCTGTAGCCCTGGGGGCTACAAGTGAGCCCTGACAGAAATAGACACTGACTCTGGGTTGAGCTTTGCTTACCCGATGGTAGAGCCAATGGCTCAGAGTACTGTGGAAGAACCAGAGTAGAAGGTATTGCACTGATCTGGACCACTGAATCACATTTCTTCAGACCAAGGAACACAATCTACAGCCCATCATGACCAACAATGGACAGAGAGGTCCTTTTCGAGAGTAACAGTTTGGCAAAGAATTATAATGGGCAATTAAAACAATGGTTATTTAAAATGAGGAGAAAGGGAATATAGGCATGAAGAACTAACTTACAAGCCTTCACGAGTGGGTACTGACACTCAACATGAAGGGAGCAAAAGGTGTATCTACCCTAGATAAAGTCCTCCGAATTTCAGTGGAAAGAGGGAATAGGGGGTGAGGAAGATGCTAGTATGACTATGCGATTATTCCCACAATGGCAGAATGCTGGTATGATGGCTATATTTTTTCCTTTATTTCCCACATTACCTCAACTTTCTTCTTACTAGATACAGTGGTCTCAGGACCAAGGTTACAACTACAATTATCAGAAGAAGAGATGATTCCTAGGCAAGGAACTAACTATACTTTCAATTTTTAGGTCAGAATTTCTAAGGACCTGGTGGAGTTGGTTGTGCTTCTACTCCAGCTGGCAAATATGGGGTTAACTGTGAATGCAAAAAAAGCACACAAATAGATAGATAGATAGATAGATAGATAGATAGATAGATAGATAGATAGATATGAATGCAGCCATCCTGCCCAGTGGTAGAGACAGCCCACTAGTACTTTACAAATGGAGAGAAGGAGAAATAATATCTGAGAATAAAAGAATGACTAAATGGGTATACAATGGGAGAAATCCAATATTTCATTAATGCATCAAAAGAGTCTCTGAGCAAAAGCTGATAGCATTTGTTTTTCAAGTATAATTAGCATACAGTGTTATATTTAGTTTCAAATAAATAAAAATTTAAAAACTGATATTATTTCTTAGCTCAAGTATACCAGATGCCTAAAAAGGTGAAGCCAAGGGCACCTGGGTGGTGCAGTTGGTTAAGTATCTGACTCTTAGTTTGGGCTCAGGTCCTGCTCTCACGGGTCATGGAATCAATCCCTGCTTTGGTCTCTGCACTCAGTACAGAGTCTGCTTGGGATTCTCTCTCCCTCTGCCCCTCCAACTTATGCTCTCTCTCTCTCTTAAAAAAAAATAAACCTTTAAAAATTAAAAATATTTAAAAAAAAAAGGCGAAGCCAACAAGACACTCACTTCAGACCTAAAGACACATGCAGATTGAAAGTGGAGATGGAAAAACATTTACAATAAAAAAGGAAGCGAAAAGAAAGCTGGGGTAGCAACACTTACATCAAACAAAATAGACTTTTTAAAAAAAGACTGTAACAAGAGACAAAGAGACATTACTACATACATTACTACATAATGATAAAGGGAACAATCTAATAAGAAGATATAACAATTGTAAATATTTAAAAAATTGGTAAATATTTATGCACCCAATCCGGGAGCACCCAAATACATAAAGTAGCTATTAACAGACACAAAGGAAAAAATCGATGGTGATACAATAATAGTGGGAGACTTTAACACCCCACTTACATTAATGGATAGATCATCCAGACAGAAAATCAACAAGGTAACAGTAGCTTTGGATGACATATTGAACTAGATGAATCTAACAGATACATTCAGAAGATTCCGTCCAAAAAACAGCAGAATACACATTTTTTTTTAAAGATTTTTTTATTTATTCATTTGACACAGAGAGAGAGATTACAAGTAGGCAGAGAGGCAGGCAGAGAGAGAGGAGAGAGGAGGAAGCAGGCTCCCCGCTGAGCAGAGAGCCCGATGTGGGCCTCGATCCCAGGACCCTGGGATCATGACCTGAGCCGAAGGCAGTGGCTTTAACCCACTGAGCCACCCAGGCACCCTACACATTCTTTTCAAATGCACCTGGAACACTCTCCAGAAGAGATGACATGTTAAGCCACAAAAGAAGTCTCAACAAATTAAACAGGACTGAAATCATATCGTGCATCTTTTCCAATGACAATGATACAAAACTGGAAATTAATCAAAAGAAAAAATCAGGAAGGACACAAATAAATGGAGGTTAAATAGAATGCAACTAAATAATGAGTAGGTCATCCAAGAAGTCAAAGAGAAAATAAAAAAATACATAGAGAAAAATGAACACACAATGGTCAAAATCTTTGGGATGCAACAAAAGCTGTTCTAAAGAGGAAGATTATTACAATCTAGGCCTACCTCAAGAAGCAAGAAAAATCTCAAACAACTTAACCTTACATGGAAAGGAGCTAGGAAAAAAATAAATGAGCAAAGCCTAAAGCCTGTAGAAGGAAGGAAATAATAAAGATTAGAGTATAAATATATGAAATCGAGACTAAAAAAACCAAAATAATAGAACAGATCAATGAAACCAGGAGCTGGTTCTTTGAAAAGATCAACAAAATTGATAAACCTTTAGTCAGACTCATGAGAAAAAAAGAGAGAGAGAGAGAGAGAGAGAAGACTCAGATAAATCAGAAATGAAAGAGAAATAACAAGTGACACTATAGAAATACAAAGCATTATTAGAGATTATGAAAAATTATGACCAAATTGGACAACCTAGAAGAAATGGATCAATTCCTAGAAACATATAACTTTCCAAAACTAAAGCAGGAAGAAATAGAAAACTTGAACAGACTGATTAATAGCCATGAACTTGAACCAGTAATCAAAAAACTCCCCCAAACCAAAAGTCCACGTCCTAATGGCTTCACAGGTAAATTCTACCAAATATTTAAGGGTTGTTAATGCCTATACTTCTCAAACTATTCCAGAAAAATAGAAGAGGAAGAAAAGATTCCAAATTCACTCTATGAGTCCAGCATTATCCTGATACCAAAAACAGATAGATACTACCAAAAAAGAGAAATACAAGCCAATATCTCTGATGAACATAGATGCAAAATTCCTCAACAAAATATTGGCAAACTGAATCCAACAATACATTAAAAAAATTATTCACCACAACCAAGTGGGATGTATTCCAGGGATGTAAGGGTGGTTCAATATTTGCAAATCAATCGATGTGATAAACCACATTAACAAGAGAGAGAATAAAAACCCTATGATCATTTCAATAAAATGCAGAAAAAGCATTTAACAAACTACAACATCCATTCATAATAAAATCTCAATGAAGTAGGTTTAGAAGGAACACAACTCAACATAATAAAGGCCACATAGGAAAAAAAACATAGGAAAAAAACCATTATTTTTTTTAAAAGAATTTATTTATTTATTTGAGAGAGAGAGAAAGACTGAGATAGTGACAGAGAGCACAAGCAGGGTGGAGAGGGAGAAGCAGATCCCCACAGAGCAGGGAGTTCTATGCGGGACTCAATCCTGGGACTCCAGAATCATGACCTGAGCTGAAGGCAGATGCTTAAGGACTGAGCCACCCAGGCACCCTAACATCATTTCTCTATTTTAGAGAGAGAGCAGATGTGAGTGCAGACGGGGCAGAGGGAGAGAGAGAATCTCAAGCACACTTCGAGTTGAGCATGGAGCCTGAGGCAGGGCTCTGTCTCACAACCCTGAGATCATGACCTGAGCTAAAATCAAGAGCCAGACACTTAAGTAACTGAGCCACAGATATCCCCAAACTAATAACTTTTTTAAAGATAAAAGCATTCCATCCTTTTGCTGATTGCACATATTATAAAGAGTTGGAGGCGTATGGATAGATTTGTCTACTTCTTTCTATAACCGTAAGTGGCCATGAACTATGGGAGGCTGGATCTGTATTTTAGTGTTAGTATGTAGCAAAAACTGGTAGAACAACTAAGGAGCTGCCAGTCTGAAAGAGTTGCTTCTAAACCTAAGTAACTGCTCTCTAACTTCTCTCCCCATACCCAGACATTTGTTTCAAATAGTCACCCGCACTAATATCATAGCATATCTATGCACGCCTTTGAGGAGAAGGAAGCCAAAAGCACTAGTACCTCTATACTTAACCGATCACCTAACGTGGTAGAATACTGTACTTGGTGCAAGAATCCTGCTTGTAAAGGAGCTCCCTAATTAGGAAGGAACCACTGGTTTCGTATGAAATGGTCCTCCTTGAAGGAAAATTTCATAGGTTAATGATTTTAAGTACTTCAATTTGTTTTCTACTGTTAGCATATACCTCTATTTAACCATCAGTGAATACTAGTTTCTTTTAAAAGGAACATAAGGAAAATACATTCCTGCTCATTTTATATCAGTTTACAATAATAATTTTATTTTGGTCTTTTTGATTTTCTGTTTACAGCAAAACAGAATTCCATGATTATCTTGTTCAACAATCAAAATTCATGTAAGTAAAACAGATAATTTACTGGCAGATAAACCCGTATTTCTGAAAATGTTGATAATTCTTTCTATCTCTAAAATTCTATGAATTATCAAAGAATTAAAAAATGTGCTTCATATGTGAATTGAATATAGAAAAATTCAGAATAAGGCATATTCAGTCGGAAACATACCTACTTTATTACGGCTACTATCTGAAATAAGTGGTGTTGAACAAGAAAAGTACAGATAACTAACTCATAATGATCACTGGGATTTTTAAATTTAAGTTTACTGAAGACAAAAATCTGACTTCAAAATTATTATGGTCAACAATTACTCAGCCATCTTAAATGTGTCTGCTAACTAGATAGTATCTTATTTGATTCTTTTTTTTAGCCAGAAAGGGAGTCCTTCAAAAAACAAAACAATCGCCAAACGTCCTGTCAAAGGTCTAAGGCATGAAGAGATAGAAGCTCTATTTAGGAGGATTATATTTCTACCAGTATGAGACATGACGTTATCTGAAAATACTGAAAATTTCAAAGTGGGACAGTTTTCTAGCTCCTGAATTAGGTCTTTCACAGTGCGAACTAACAAAAGTGACCATTGGGTCAGTTTTTTTCTTTTTCAATAACATGTCACAGTGACAAACAAACCTTTAGCAATATGTATCAATAGAGAAAAATAATTATTTAATATTTTCCCACTAGGCTTTATATTTTATAAAAATGTAAGTACATATAACACTCTCTCTCTTATCTCATTGGCTCTACTTCCTCTCACCTATCTCTAAATATTGATGTGCTCAGTCTTTGGTAGTCTTCTCTGCCTATATTCACTTCCTAGGCAATTTCATTCAGTGCCAAGGCAGCATCTGTACACCAGTGACACTCAAATTTATATGTCTAGTTCCCAACTCTCTCCAGAGCCCTGGACTTGAATGTGCAAGAAGCATTCAAACTTACTGTGACCAAAACAGAACTCTGTATGTGGACTTCACCTAACCTTCCTCTTTCCCATCTTCCATCTTATTCATACAGGATAACAATGTAGGATTCCATGCTTGCTTCCTCTCTCTCTCTCTCTCATGCCAACACCCTTACCATGGCCAAGTTTTTACATGCTCTGGTTCCTGCTTCTCTCTCTCTGTCCACTCCTCCACACTCTACCTTGACCTCACCCCATGGACTTCCGGCAGTTCCTTTTACATGCCAGTCATTCCCACCTCAGAGCCCTTGCACTTACTTGTCCTACAATCATTCCCCTGTCTCACCTCTAGCGTACTCTAGTCCCTCACCACATTTTCTTCTCCACACATATCATTAGCTGACTACTTATATATTTGTATGTTTATGTGTGTGTCTTATTCACTGTTGTATCCTCAACTTCTAGAAAAATACTTGGTACATGGTAAATACTCAGTATTGGATAAATTTTGCTTTGATCTAGCAATGCCCTAATAAAATGGTGTCTCTGTATGATGGAATTCCAAAATATCTGACATACTTACATCAATTTATACATATAATGTGGCCTTTATTTTTATATGAAAATTTTAAATTATTCATAACTGTCTTCTAATTCAATAATTTGGGTTATGGACATTGGGGAGGGTATGTGCTATGGTCAGTGCTGTGAATTGTGTAAGACTGATGATTTGCAGACCTGTACCTCTGAAGCAAATAATACATTATATGTTAATTAATAACAATAAATGAAATATAGATAAATATAAAAATATTTATAAAAATATAAGTACATATAAGCAAAATAAACAGTACAATGAAGCACGGTATTTACTATGGTACCTAATAAAGAAAAAGGGAACATTTTTTAAAAAAAAATCACCAAATTTAAAAATTAACAAATATTTTTAGGACTCACAAATTTCAACTCAAACTCTCTATCAACAGCTACCAAATATGTAATTAAGCTTTATTCCTTACCAATAAGCTTTGATGTTGTGACAATCTCTATCAATCGATTGGGTGTAATATGACAACTTTAGTTCTTTAATTAATTCATGATTAGGACAAATTAGGAAGCTCATAATTCTTTCATATAAAGTTAACATATTCATAGATGAGAAAATGAAAGTTAATTTAAGAAAACTTTATACTGTTAACAAATTTCATGGAAATGTGACATGGAAAATTATAAAAATGCACTTACTTTTTTCATCAGCTTTGTCTTTTATTGCAATGGTATCATTACTCAGAGACACAGTTTGTGCATTCAGAATATCTGTTCTCATTCCAGGAAATTTTGGAGAAGAAATGAAGCGGCCTTCATAAGAATATAAATAGATACCACCACCATCTACAAGAAGAAAATGTCTAAAAAAAAAAAAGAATAAAAAGATATTCCCAAATAGAAGCTTACTATATTTTCATTTTTATACTGGAGAATAGTTTATTCTTTGGAAAAATCTAAATCTAATTTTTTTTCCTTTGAAAATTTATGGCGTTGCAAAAAACAATTCAAACAATAAAGCAAAAGCAAAAGATCTCTTGCAAGATCCTCTCTACAGAGATAATTTAGGCCAAAGTATAGATATATTATAATTTTATTTTATTAACTCATTCCTGATGGACATTTACTTCAAATTATTCATTGTTTTAAAGAATGTCTAGTATATACGCATTTCTGTATGTCTACCTTACTTATTTCCTTAGTATAACTTCTAGAAATGCAATAATTGGATCAAAGGGCATATACTTATAAAATTTTAATATACATTTTTAAACTGCCCTTTGAAAGGCAGTAATAATTTACACTCATACTACTCCATTTTGGAGTGCCTGATTCCTTGATGCTGAACACAGTATTACTTTTTAAAATCTTATGTTTAAAACTGTAATACCCTTGATTTAGGAATTGCTAAGTATTCTTTCTTGCCATGGAAACAAATATATACATTTTAATTAAATTAATACTTGAGTACTGGTATGTAGTTTAATTGAAGGGTTTGGCCCTTGCACATTAATGTATGAAAACAATATTTGCTAATGTTGACAAAGTGACACATCATATTAGTATATATTTTTTCTTTGTTTCAATACTAAAAACTTTTTCTCTCCTAAACAAGACACTATAAGCTTTTAACCTTCTTGTGAGTAACACTGTGTTTCAAAGGGCAGACATTTCTAAATGTAGAAATAAGACAAACACTAGGCAGTAAGTAAACTATTCTTTAATTGCCTAATCAGTTATGCCATTAACATATGCCTTTACTAAGAGCATATTTAATACACTAATAAGTAATGTATAAATAAAATTTATTTGGCACAGTTCAAGTAAAAATAATTTTAGAAATATGGTTTTTTAGATAGCTGGCATCTTACCTTTTAAGTGGAAAAGATGTCTTTTTGTATTAAAAATTTATGTTATTACAAGATAATAATTTCAATTTCACTAAACAGATGATATAAAATTTGACACAATTTTTTCAATCACTCAAGGTCATCAATATGATGATCATCCTCTTCAGTAACCATTTAACTGACAGCTTTGGTACTCAGGAGAATCTTTTGGTACATCAGAATAATTACGCTATTCAGCTATATAGTTCTGTGCTTTTCGTTTTCTCTATGCTGCCTTGCCAGGCAGTCACTTTTCTTCTTGTCCTTGTGCCAGCCCCTCACAGCCCACACCTCTTCTGGTTTGCTATTTATAAAAGCTGGGGGTTAGAAAACCTGATAACAACACTATTAAGAGATTGCCTAGGTGTGAGTAAAGGAATGAGGAATAAAATATATGGTTTTAGTGCAAAGATTTCATGGGTAGCTATTTTAGGCAATTGCTGATTTTATTTTCAAACTTTATTCGTGTTTTTGTTGGGTTGTAGCTTTCTAAGACTGACCTCTGATTCAGTAGGATATCACTATACTTGATAGACTGATTGATGATAGTTTTCATGGAAAAGTGTGGGTTCTTGAGAAATTAGCTATTCCCCCTTTACTCCAGTTTGTTGGCCTAGAGTTTCATGGTCCTGTATACACCAAGGGTGTGGGTAAAGAATATTATTTTTCAAACTTCAGGTCACAGTCATGTAGTGGCTCATAAAATCAATATGTTTTAAATATTTAAAACCAAAAACAAATATAGAACATTATAAAGAATAAGGGCCCTGAGGTCAAAACATCTCATAGTAACTCCCCCATTTATCTATTTATTTTCTCTTTCTTTTTTTTAAAGATATTATTTATTTATTTGAGAGAGAGAGAGAGAAGGGGACATAAGAGGGGATAGGGACAGAAGGAGAGGGAGAAGTAGACTCCCCATTGAGTGCAGAGCCCAACTTGGGGCTTGGTCCCAGGACCGTGAGATCATGACATGAGCTGAAGTCAGAAGTTTAACCAATTGAGCCATCCAGATGCCCCAACTCGCTCGTTTCCCTCTCATTCTCTCAGATCACTACTTTAATATTTACTTGTAATAAATTTAGTCTCATCATTCTTAATAAATTAATACCTTTTATATTTCTCAATTTGAATTTTTAGTATAGTAAATGATGAGACATATAACCTATATATAACCCCCAAGAACTTTTTTTAAGAGTGTAGAGAGATGTGCCTGGGAGGCTCAGCCGGTTAAACATCTGACTCTGGATCTCAGCTCAGGTCATGAGTTCAAGCTCCATGTTGGGCTCTACACTAAAAAAAAAAAAAAAAAAAAAAAAAAAAATGTAGAGAAATTCTGAGACCAACAAGTTTCAGAACCACTGACTTAATAGCTTATTCTTACTTTTTTCCTTTAAAATAAATAGTAACAGATTGACCCCAAATGACTAATATACCATTCTGTAAGTGGCATGCTTTAAAGTGTTTTACTATAATCTGAAATATTTTAAGCCCATATTCAATATCAAACATGATAAACAAATACCTTTCTGCCTGCAGAATTAAACTAACAGTTCCTTCTTTAAGATCAAATATAAGTGGTGTGTTCCAGTTCTTCGTACTAAAAGATAAATAAAATGGATATTTATTAACATTTAAAATATCAAATACTTTTTAATAAATAGATAAGTATTCATTTTAAATAGTGTTATCAGTTTCATCATTACTGTATATCTATTATAGCACTAAGCACATTGTTCTGAAATCATTCACTTGCATGTCTGTATACCCAACTAGAAATCAAATTCTGTGTAATAAGTATTCAAGAGTAAATGTTGAACAAATGTTTACTCTAGGTATCACAATATGTGAAGCGAGGACTCCTAAGTGCAAATTCTGTCATTTATTAGCTCTGTGATTTGAGCAAGTCATCTTATGTTTCTCATCTGATAAACAGCAGCAGTATGGCTCGGGGAAGAAAGGACACATTTTTGGCTAGCCAGATCAGGATTAGCGATCTGGTTTCACCACCTATCGGCTATATGATCTTAATAAGCTTAACTTCCTAAGAATCAGTTTCCTTATTTGTAAAATGAAGATAATAGCGACTCACCTAAAGTGCCTAACTAACTGCTTGTTATACAGTAGATCCTGAACAAACAGAAACTATAGTAACAATAATGTTATGAACATGAGCATTTTTCCTGCAGGTCTCCCAATGTTACTGTTGGTCCGAATGAAGATTTCTGTGAAGCATTCTGTAAACTAAAATACTATATAAATGTAAGCTATGACCATGTTTATTGAATGAACAGATAAATAAATGAACAAATAATTCCTTTGGTTTCTATAGTGTAATATGATTCAAAGACAGGCAAGGGGGAGAGAGAACATTTACAAACTGAAAACCCACCCTAAGTCATCAAAGTTTCACAGTTTAAAATGTTTTATTACTCTTATATATTCTGAATTCCTCTCAATTATTTTCATGAAACCAATTCTTTAAATCAGAATAAATCTCATATTCAGGGCGCCTGGGTGGCTCAGTGGGTTAAAGCCTCTGCTTTCGGCTCAGGTCATGATCTCAGGGTCCTGGGATCAAGGCCCACATCGGGCTCCCTGCTCAGCAGGGAGCCTGCTTCCCCCTCTCTCTCTCTGCCTGCCTCTCTGCCTCCTTGTGATCTCTCTCCCTCTGTGAAATAAATAAATAAAATCTTTAAAAAAAAAAAAATCTCATATTCAGATCCAGAAAGTGCGGGAAGGGGAAGGCTGCAGTAAGTGGGCACACTGGTGGGAAATTAATACTGACTGATGCAAAGAGCCTGACACCCATTTCAACAAGTAAATGCATGCACAAAGCAAAACAATGAATAAGCCAATAATAATTAGTAAGCCTGGTGTTCACAGGTATGATAAAGATATGTGGTTTGTACTTTGGAAAAGCTATCATAGCATGTTTCATTTAGGTAGTCACTAGAATTAACTTTCATTCTTTGATAATAGTGATTGTGAGGTTTTTTTTTTAAGATTTTATTTGAAAAAAAAAGATTTTATTTATTTGACAGATAGAGAGTACAAGTAGGCAGAGCCGCAGACAGAGGGAGAGGGAGAAGCAGGCTCTCCACTGAGCAGGGAGCCCAATGCAGGGCTTGATCCCAGGACCCTAGGATGAGGACCTGAGTTGAAGGCAGCTGCTAAACCGACTGAGCCACCCAGGCGCCGGATTGTGAGGTTTTCTAAATGTCCCCTTGCAGAGTATCTGATATTTATGACAACTGGGATATATATGTCTGCCCTAAACCACACTGGTGAATAGAAAAGGGTATTTTTCTATAAAATTATTTGAAAAATCAAATGAAAATTTAACACAGAATACTTAGGTATTATTTATGTTTTCCGGAACTTCTTTTCTTATGAAACACTATATTGCTTACATGCTTGTTTCAAAAATTATATTTTTATTACTAAAAAGGGGTAACAGTTATCAAGAACTAGGAGTCAAACCCCAGCTCTTCCTCAGTAAGGAGGCTTAGTAATTCGACCTACGGTAAGTTACTTAAATACTCTGTGTATCCTTTAGCTTTTTCATCTTGTAAAATGGGAAAATTAATAACAGTCAACACACAGGGTAAATTCGACCATGACCATAACAGACAGTATAATAGTGCTCGATAAACGATAGTTGTTATCTAAAATACTAGTAGGTTTTTTGGGACCCCTGGCTGGTTCAGTCGGTAGAGGATGCTATTCTTCAACCTCATGAAGGTTGAGCCCCATGTAGGGTTTAGAGATTACTTAAAAATAAAATCTTTAATATATAAATAAAATAAAAATACTAGGTTTTTTTAATTTAATGAAATATATTTTGGTGATGATAGGTCTCAGCACCACCCCATTCCCACTATTGCTCCCTGGTATTTCACTTTATTTATTTTATTTTATTTTATTTTTTTTATTTATTCATTTGACACAGAGAGAGATTACAAGTAGGCAGAGAGGCAGGCAGAGAGAGAGGAGAGAGGAGGAAGCAGGCTCCCTGCTGAGCAGAGAGCCCGACGCGGGCCTCGATCCCAGGACCCTGGGATCATGACCTGAGCCGAAGGCAGCGGCTTTAACCCACTGAGCCACCCAGGCGCCCGGTATTTCACTTTAATAAATATTTTGTACCTTAAGAAATGTCTTGGCAAGAGAAGGGAGGCAAGGCTAAATCAGAAAAGAAGAAAAGCAGTCTTATATTTTGCCACATATTAACTAGTATGTGAAAAGTAGAGTGACAAAAGAAAATTAAATCACAGCTGCTAAACTTTTTGTAAGTAGTTTAAAAAGCAACTTTTCTAATACAAGTAACACATGATACTAATCCTATGGATTCAAACATTATGTCACTGCCACTAAAACAAGCAGAATAAACTCATCATTTGGGGTGGTTAAGAGTCCTACCTTTCTTCAAACAGACCCTACATTGAAGAGATCTTCTCTATTTTTCCTCAACTCCATGAAAATTAATTATTCAAATGACTATGTGCACTAAGTGACTATGAAATTTCTTCACATTCTATAATCCCTCCCCTATACACCAACTGTTTAACTTGGTATCTTTCTTGACTTTTCCCAGAGTCTTACTGTTGCTCCTTCTCATTCATATAAGAAAAAAATTTCACTTAAATTGAGCCACCTGTTTCTTTATCCGCTCTCTCCTCTGCTTCTTCCATTTAATTCCTGGCTGCTGTCCTAAGTTGCAGGTTCTGATTGGTAGCAGACTGATACATAGTGAGTGAGAATTTTTAACATATAGTTGTAGTAAGTGTTAGTTACTGTTAATCAAATTGGATACCTTTGTGCTGTATATTGCTGGGCTTAGGAATCCAAGATACCACTATACTTTGCTTTTTGATTCATTTATTCATCCAATAATTTTTTTCATTAAGTACCTACTACATGTTGAATACAGTGCTAGGTACTAGGTGTACAGTTGTGGACAAGACACATATAGTCCTTATATTTAATTTTATATTCAATGATTAAACTATATCCACATGATGTTATAAGCACAGAATGTAAAAAACAATCCTTAACTATTCACAACTCCTGAAAGTAACATAGTGATGATTTGAGTTTCCTGGATGGTTGAGACCTCAACTGGTGGCATGCTTAGAGCCAGCTTGTACCAACTGGTATGTTTCCAGGAATTTTACAAGCCAACTGTTAAATAGAGCTATTATTTAAAATTTAATTATATAAACTTATAATTAAACAAATTATATTCAAAACAAAGATAATAAGTACTCCAAACCTATTACTTCCAGATGATCTTATTACATTTTACTATTATTTATGCACTTGAGATTATCTATATGGTGGCAATTCTATGTATTGGCTTGCTACTGTGCATCTCTTCAATTCTGCTTTCAGTGACATCATATTGGTATCTTGAAATCAGCCTTGGTAGAAGTATTTACATTATAGAAGTAGGCAAACACTGCAAATCAGGCTGGTAGGTTGATTTGTTTGTTTCCAGAAACCCAGTTCAACATTTATCAGCAAATACCAAGTTTACACTTTGAAAAATACCAAGTATATTTGTCTTGGATGTACTGAATTATTCCCTGCTTTCTAATACAAAGTAGACTGAATATATTTTCTTTCATCATTTCTGGGCAACTCTGGATATTCAACATGAACATCCATCCATGTTTACCCCAGGATGTAACACTAAGCCTGAAGACCTCCTTGTGTCCTTACTGAACAGCTTTCAGCCAGTTGTCAGGATGCCAGCTGTCCCCTCTCTTCCAGTGGTTAGGTGGGTCCTTTTCCCATCCCTTATCAGCTGCTCCTCTGGGCTTCGAAATCAAGTTATATTAAATTCCTTAGGACTGTGAGTAAAGTAAGAGTAAATGCTATCTCAGAGAAAGTATTTTCTACTGTAAAAATGATTGTTAACCTCTGATGCACAAACTTTATTAGATTTATTTTCATTACTTATAGCTCATTTTTAAATCACTTCTTGGTGGGGAGCAAGTTCAGGATAAGTAAGGTTTTAAGAAAATTAAATTCAGAACCAAACCATGTTGATAGGAAAGCTTGAAAATAAATTTTCTTATCACAGACAAAATTCCAAATTTTTAAGAAATGCAAGATGCTTACGAGAACACATAACATTGAAGAGACGTTGAAACAACTAAGTGTGCATAGTTCAAAGATGCTTTAATGACTCTATCACGGAATTCCAGTAAATCCACTGCATCATTAAGAACATTACGAACCTAAACAAGGAAAAATGAAATACCAACAAACGACATTAAAATACAACAGAATTTTAATTAGGTAAGTTAGCAACATTTTCACGCATAAAATTCAACACACTCTAGATTACCTTATCATATAAAAATAAGTTCAACAGGAACTAGCCATAAGATAACATATATGGGTATAAAAATCAACCAACGAAAGAAAGACACAAAAAGCTTCTTAGAAATGTAGATTTCTAACCTGAAAGCCAATCTGAATGTCAATGTAGCAATGGAGAAATAAGGTGAAAAATACTGTAACACTAAGATATAACAAATAATATATATGGCATGTAGGAGTTGGAAACAGACTATATGATTTCTGCCCAAACAGTAAGAATATCTCTTTCAGGGCTAGTTTACTTGGCTAGTTGGCTATTTTACTTTAAAATTTAAGTTCTTAAAAAAGAGATATAATAATTTTAAAAAATCGAAATGGAGTGGGAGGTATTAGTAAAGAGACCAACTGCACAGTGAAGAAGTCAAGCTGCACAGACGGGCACAAATACTACCATATGTTAAAATACAGATAATATATAAGGAAGTTAAGTACTGACTAACAAATAAAAATTTTACTTATGATAGTCAAACCATTATAAAAATAACAGAATAAAGTTAGCAAGGATTTTAACACTTGGCAGTATCTGCTGACAACCTGAAGTTGATGGACAATCTGCAACAAATTAAGAAAAATGTCAAACAAGTTAAATTTGTCTAATCTCTTGTCAATACCAGAATGGGTAGGACATTGTAGTAAGAGGTGAAAGTAGAGAAAAAGAGAGTAATTGTACTTAGAAGTTAGCATTTCTTTAAATTCCCCCCAAAATGTTATCATCCTTCTAAATAAAACGTGACAATTGTAGAAAGGGTATGGAAAAAAGATGAAAAGGTAAAGTCGAACTTCTTTTAAGTACTTCTTCAAAGCACTTATACCTATAAGGCATATTATATTTTTATTATCTGCCCTTCAACTCTCATCCCCATGAAACTACCACCATGATAGAGACAGTAAAATTACATATACATATATTCCTTGACCCAGCAATCTTACTTCTAGAATTCTATCACAAAGATAAATAAGCAAAATCATGAAATAACACACACATGAAAGGCTGTTACTATATACAGCTCTATTGGTAATAGCAAAAGACTGGAAACAGCCCAAATGTCTATCAGTAAGTGATAGATTGAATAAACTGGGGTATACTCACAAAATGGAATACTATATAGCTCTAAAAAGAAATAAGATCTATAGAGTGATCTTCAGTATATAGTATACAGTGAAAAATGCAAGATCCAAAACAATGTGTATAGTATAATACCTTTTATCTAATAAAGGGAAGGATATGAAGATATATGGATTTGGTTTTTTTTTTTAAATGTATACTTTAATCAGTATATAAATAATTAGGTAAGCTTTATGGGGAAGCTGACCAAGATACATATACTGGGAGATACAAGTATCCATCTAAATTTTCTATATTTCATTTTTTTACAGAATATTTATTCAAGTTGTTTACTGTATAATTTTTCATGTGCCATATTAGAAGTCCTTTATTGTAAAGGCCATTTTTTGTCTGATGACAAACAGCAACCATATTGTCAGTGATTATTCCGGACCTCCACACTGGATAAATTCAATTTCTTCTTGAGATACAAGTTTCCTTCTGTATTTCTGAGGTAATATTTTTATTATGTCTGCAGTGTCTGGTAGACCCTGATGCATCAGCAAATCTGGTGATCTACTTCCCTTAGAACGCTGTGAAATTGAAGAAGAGTGAGATGGTAGTCCTGCTGATCTGAAAACTTCTGATACACTGGGTTTAGGATTGTCTCTTCTATCAAAGTACCATATTAATGGAATACGTGGCTTGACTACCTGAATGACCCTGCCAGCAGATGCCATCTTGCTGTCCATCATGACCCTGAGATGAGGCAGCTTCCGGGGTGCTTGCTAGGCACAGAAATAAGAGCCCTAAAGAGTTGGGGATGGGCCTTGCTTGTGGTATATGGATTCATTTATGTTACAGAAACAAAGCAAGAAACCTAAAACAGTATTCATAACATTCATTGATGTTATTATTTTAAACTATATTTTGGGATATAGTTTAAAATATATGTATGTATGCATATATACATATGTAAGATAGATAGATTGATAGGCCAAAGATGGGACCATTTGAGCATTAAAGAGAATAATGACGCCAATGGATTGAAACACATCAAAAATGTTAAAATCTGCAAGTTTATAATGACAACATCACCATCAACAACAACACTCATGGGGAAATAACTCATTATTTGAAAATTTGTAAATACAGAAAATACTTCAGAACTGTTTCATCTCAGAGTAACCAAATGGTTGAAAAGGCAGTGTCTTATGGAAAAACTTAAGCTAATAAATATAGGAGTGGTAGAATTACAAGATTACCATTTTGCAAATCCCAATGAAACATGGTTCTAGACAAGTATTATCAATGACTGTTAAAAATATTAAAGTAAAAGCCTAATGAGCTCTTCAGATTTTTTTTTATGATTGATGAATCAAGACTTACAATACCTAAACATATTAACCATAACATCGCTAAAAGAGCTGAGCTGACATATGTTGTCTCTTGATGTGATGCAACAGAAAGTCCACAGCATTACTTACAAAGTGTTCTTTATCCCTATCAAGGCTCTAAATCTAATAACCAGTCTACAAGAAATATAAGGGTTAGATGAACATGTTAAATGGAATCACACCGTAGGAATGCAAATGGGAAAATGTGAAAAATTCAGCAGAACAAACCACCTGGCTTTTTAACAAGCAAATAAGAAGGAGAAGAAATTGTTTCAGAGTTAAAAAGACTGAAGAGACAAATCAACTAAATGCAATGTGAAACTTGGTTTCCTGACATAAACAAATCAACTACATAAGTATGTATTTAGAAAACAGCTGGAGAAGTGGGACCTGTTATCATAGAAAGATATATTGAGGAAACAACTAGAGAAATCTGAAATGCTACTATGGTTATGTTAAACAATTTCATCTTTTAGACACTTTTTAAAAGTCTTAATACAAAACAGCAATGCTGGACTATGTTAAAGAAAAAGACACTGATATGTCTGCTTCCCTTTTCAGTGAGTACGGGAAATGACTATAAAAGGGGGAGTAGTCTGACTGTAGGTGCTTCAAAGGACTGGTGTTGTTCAGGGAAGAAGAAATTATTGTGGCCTGAAATCAGCAATGAGGGATAAGGAAGACACCCACCCAACCTCTAGACCCAGTAATACCTGGCATAAAGAAGAAAAGCACTTCTACTTGATAAGTCTGTATAAGGAACCTCGCTCTCAGGAATCAGCCAATTTTTACTTGAAGCAAAAATGCGAAGAAGGCTTTCAGTGAGAAGGCTGAGTTGTGTCTGCAAAGCCACAGATGTATGCTACAGGTGGTACACTACACAACTCCAGGGCTAAGTGAATGGGTCCCCTAGAACCGAGCAGGCCGCGACTGCCGGAGGCAACTCTGCAAGTCTCTCTTCAAATTCAAGGCTTTTTGAGGTCTTTCATGAAGGGGAGAAGACAACTAACTACCTTGCAGATCCCCATGCTCTGATTTTAAAGAAACCTAAATCAGGCCACTTGTTTCACTTCCAGTACTTTTAGATCCACGAGCCCGCAGAGCCACTCTCCTCACTGCCTTTACTTCCCTGCTTCTAGACCAGGAGTCCAGCAGATCAGAGATTTCACTCCACATTCTTCATTTTTGTTCCATTTCTGCTCCACAGAGATGTTTATCTCGTTTTTGAGTACAGATAGGTCTTTTTATTTTATTTTTAGTTTTTTAAGATTTTATTTTATTTGACAGAGAGAGAGAGAGAGAGAGGGAAAGAAGGCACAAGCAGGTGGAGAGGCAGGCAGAGGGAAAGGGAGAAGCAGGCTCCCCACCAAGCAAGGAGCCCAATGCAGGACTCGATCCCAGGACCCTAGGATCCTGACCTGAGTCAAAAGCAGACGCTTAACTGACTGACCCACCCAGGTGTCCTGAGATAAGTCTTTTTAAAAATAGACACATTTCATATATTATTGATCTCTTTGGAGCCACAGATATCTCTTTCTTCCAAGTGTGAACTTAATGACACCATTTTCACCAGAAGTCTATGGACCTTTTTAAAGGCCCAAAATGCCATCCTCTCTTAAAAACATTTTAAAGCTAATGGGATGGAATGAAAGTTTTTAAAGGAAGTTATATGGTAGTTTCTTTATAGCAACATGATACACGGTGAAACAAACTGGCTGTTAATACCATTTTGGGGAAATTCAATATTTAACGGTAGGATTGTATAAGCCTCTGCCATTATTCAATTATAAACAGATTTCTTAATTCATATTTGCCTAAAGCTTCCCATGGGGGGGCTCCCTTTTTTATCAATCTGGAACACTAGAACTAAAAAGAAATAAAATATCTCAGCTATAATAACAAAACTAAAGACACTCTGACAATTGTGGTTATAATTTCAAAACTATGGTGAATCCCACATCAGAAATGTGGTGTGCTGAATTTTATTATTTTTTTTAAGATTTATTTACTTATTTGGGGAGGTAGGGGCAGAGGGAGAAGGAGAGAATTCTCAAGCAGACTCGCCCCAAGCACAGAGCCTGAGGTGGGGCTTGATCCTACAACCCCAAGATCATGACCCGAGGCAAAATCAAGAGTTGGATGCCCAACCGACTGAGCCACCCAGGTGGCTCACTGTGCCAAATTTTAAAATGCACCCATTTACTCTGTTCAGTTTAGGGCACTTCCAAGATTAGCCTCTTGATACTTGTTATCACCTAATACTTCTACTTGATCACAGTATTTAGACTCCTAAGATTGACATAAACCCAAAAATTCTGTTTCCAAGTTTCCAGAATACTCATTTAATCCTATACATAGATATAATCATAGCAATACTTAGCATTTGTTTTTGTTTTACACATACCATCTCATTTAATCCTCAAAATTGCTCTATTATTTATTCTTATCTTTACAAAAGATAGAGTGACTAAAACTCAATCTTTAATTATGGCAACTATTAAAACCCAAAACTGAGGCGCCTGGGTGGCTCAGTGGGTTGGGGCCGCTGCCTTCGGCTCGGGTCATGATCCCGGGGTCCTGGGATCGAGGCCAGCATCGGGCTCTCTGCTCAGCAGGGAGCCTGCTTCCTCCTCTCTCCTCTCTCTCTGCCTGCCTCTCTGCCTACTTGTAATCTCTCTCTCTGTGTCAAATGAATAAATAAGATCTTTAAAAAAAAAAAAAAAAAAACAAACCAAAACTGTGCCCCTTGCTAAACTGAAAGTAGCAGGAGAGACAAAAAAGGTAAAGAGAAGACCTGAGAAATGCTTCATCCCTTCACCAGTACTGTCCCCTCTAGGCATTTCTTCCTAACGATGACATCAACTATTTCTTTCGGAAAGCATCACCCACTAAGATTCAGCCTGAAAGCAAAGGGCAGAGGAAGAAAACTTCTCACTCCAGGTTACTGTACACAGAAAAGCTGAGGTCAGGAAGATAGGTAAAAATGAAGCCTATTGCCAGGTAGCAACTGCCAGGTCCAGCTCTATATTTAACAATTTGGACTCAACATGATCTCTGGTTTCTGAATTAATAAAACACAAACCAACCAACAGTCTCTACTAAGTTAGACACTTTTCAGTCTACTAAGTTTCTAAGGAAACTGTCAAACTCCAAACCAGGCAAACAAACAAAAAAATGTAATTGTTCAGTCCCTATGACAATCCATGGCCCCACCTTACAACAAAACTAAATGCTACTTAATGTACAGTCCCCAAAAGGGAATGCTTTCAAGTGGGAGATCTTCCCAGAAAAGCACACTAGAGTTGCCAAATTAACCAAGCAACTAACTCTACTGCAAAGAAAAAGAGTTCTCAGTATATTCCTGGCCAGCTGGATTTCAGCTATGGACCCGGTAATCATAATGTGTTGTTTTCCCTCTCCTCTTTTCCAAATTGTTTTCATCACAGTCACTGTGTTTTCCCTTCATTACTGTAGGTTAGCAACATTGGGGTGGGGGGGGGAAGAAGAAGAAATTAAATTCACATTTAGTTCTAGTTTTCCAGACCAGAGATTTAGAACTGGATGGAATAAGTGGATGAGTCTAAGTTATTTTCTTTTAGGAAAGAATGGGCTTGTTTTCAACTGCATACAGAATAGCTGTGTTAGTTACGTAAAGTGGCTGCTAGGGCGGCTCTCAGTGCTCTCTATCTCCTGTTACTCACATCCGTGTATATGTCTTTCCACTTGTGTGTGGATTGGATCTAGAAGCTTGCTTTTAGTGAATAGAATATGGTAAAATGATGAGGTGTCACTTGAGTTCAGGTCATAAAAAACTGTGACTTACGTCTTGCTCACACTCACTCCAGCCCTTCTCGCTTGCTCTGATAAAGTAAGCTGCCAAGTTGTGAGCTGCCCTTTGGAAAGGCTACATATAAGGAACTCAAAGTGGCCTCCCAAGTAACTGAGTCCTTCAATTCAACAGATCATCATAAACAGAATTCTGCCAACAACCATGTCAGTGAGCTTAGAAGAAAATCTTCCCCTAGTTGAGCCTTCAGATGTGACTAAAGCCCTAGCCAACACCTTGACTGTAGCCTTAAGAAAGACTTTAAGCCAGAAAACTTATCTAAACCATGCCTGGGTTCCTGACCCACAGAAACTGAGAAATAACAAATGTTTCTATTTTAAACCACTAAGTTTTAGGGTGATTTATTATGCAACAACAACAGATAACTAGGATAGTATGGTCGCTAAACAGCCAAAGGATAAACCATAGTGGATATATGTTGGTTTTTGTTTTCCCAGAATCAAACGCTCTTTTCTGATAAAGATGCCTTGGTTTTCCTTTGGGGAGCCATTCTTTCCATTATTCTCAGTAATCAAGAGGTTTAGATGGGGTTGACTCATCCTCCCCCACAAACTAAATACACTCAGCCTAAACTTGACACATGAGACCTGATGCTG
Organism: Ailurus styani; assembly: GCA_002007465.1. Classification (NCBI taxonomy): domain Eukaryota; kingdom Metazoa; phylum Chordata; class Mammalia; order Carnivora; family Ailuridae; genus Ailurus; species Ailurus styani. Next base: position 949,936 of record LNAC01000359.1, read on the forward strand.
AGACTTCTGTTGGAATCACTGTGGGACGTAAAGCACTCTTCTTGTTGGACTTGAAGTTGAGAGAGGTAAGCCTGAAACTATCAAGGCCATAAATGATGGAGAGGTTTTGTAAAAATAAAGCCAATATAGAGAAAAGGAAAGTCAAGGAAGAGAAAATGATGAAATCCTGTTGACATTTAAGCCTCTGAATCCAACAATGCCTCGTCTATTTCTTGACTTCACATGAAGAAATAAGTTTCTTTCTTCATTGTTTACCTTAAATCAATTTGAGATGAATTTATGAAAAAAAAAGAGAGAGATTTTCAATATACTAATCTAGGAGGTTCCATGAGAACAAGGGCCAAATTTGTTTTCATCACAACTACATTTCCCATTGCCTAGCCCAATGTCTGGCAAGTAGGGATCACTCAGTAAATATCTGTTGAATGTGTGAATGAAAGTATTCTAAGAAAAAACACTGAATAGGCCCAACTTAGCAAAAATGTAAGCAAATGTTTTATAATCACTGAAAGAATAAAACAAACACCTTTAAAAAATTAAAATAGTGTTCTATTTCTAAAACTTTGAAAGATTATTTAGAAACATTATTTTAAGTATAAAGACAATTTGGTTTAGATAAGTCATTTAAGTACCTCCACTGTTCATTTTATCTCGTGTAAAAATCCTTTAATCTCTAGGATGACTCCTTTTTATTATGAAGGAAAAACTCCTCTTTCTAGATATATTCTCATCTTGGGGCATTTTGAAATTAAGGTTAGAATTTATTTTACCAATACTACATTAGCTAGCTCCCCATGCACTATCTGAATAAAATAATCATGTCCGCAAATCAACTGATTAGAACTCACAATTCGGGGCTCCTGGGAGGTTCAGTCAGTTAAGCGTTTGCCTTTAGCTCAGATCATGAACTTGGGGTCCTGGGTTTGAGCCCTGCATCGGCTCCCTGTTCAGCAGGGAGTCTGCTTCTCCTTCTCTTTTGCCTTTCCCCCCTGGCTGTGCTCTCTCATGCACTCTCTCTCTCTCTAATGAATATAAAATCTTAAAAAAAAAAAAACCACAATGCATTCTTTGTCATAGATACAATACTATAAATAACGTTTTGGCTTCCAGGTTAATTAACAGAAATATCTATTTATACATGACATCATCTAGATCCAAAAACTAATTTACAGAAAATACAGAAGACAGAGGAGTATGTCAAACGACACCATAGTGATACAATCAGTAAAGTCGACTGTGGGGAACTCTGCTGGACAAACAATTTTGTTTCTTCAACAAATAAAACGCAGGGAGTAAAAACAGAGATTGAAGGGGAACCTATAAATTAAGAGACTTAAAGACAATTGCAACTTGTAAACCACTTTGGATCCTGATTCAAACAAACAAACTTTAAAAAAGGTGACATGTAGGAAACGACTGAAAATTTGAACACTTTCTGGACATTTGATAATATTAAGGAATTATTATTTTTAAGGTACAATAATGGTATTATGGTTATGTTACAAGAGTCCTTATCTTTTTGCTGTATACTGAACATTTTACAGATAAAATATGATATCCGAATTGCCTTCAAAATAACTGGGGAAGGAGGAAGATATGGACATGGATGGGGCAGGCTTGATCATGGGTTGATGGTTGTTAGGGCTGGGTGATGAGTACCTAGAGATTCACTACACTATTCTGTCTACTTCTGTGTCGGTATTAAATTCTCCATAATAAAAAGTTTAAAAATTTAAAAATAAGTCAACAGAACAAAGAAAAACTATAATGTAGTTAATTGTTATCAATCTAGTGATTATATTATCCAAATTAAAAAATCTGGACACTTAGGCTAAAGAATATTTGAATAGACCTAGAAATTACAAGATATATGTTTTTTTTTTAAGATTTTATTTATTTATTTGACACAGAGAGAGAGAGATTACAAGTAGGCAGAGAGTCAGGCAGAGAGAGGAAGCAGCAGGCTCCCTGTGGAGCAGAGAGCCCGATGCGGGCCTCGATCCCAGGACCCTGAGATCATGACCTGAGCCGAAGGCAGAGGCTTTAACCCACTGAGCCACCCAGGCACCCAAGATATATGTTTCCAAATAATTACAATACTCTGAATTCTGAATATGAAGACAGCAGCAACTGATCCAGACAGGAGGAAGAAGAGTTAGAAGGTACAGGTTCCCCTTTCTCTGGCAGAGGGTTTGCCACTGGTACATTGTCTTTGGCCTCTTCTTCCTACTTTTTGCCAACTAACTTTTAAAATATTTGTTGAGCATTTATCATACGTAAGACACTGGGCTTGAGTGAAACATAGCACCGTGCCCTTACGAAGCTTACAGATAACCCCTATAAGCACAGATAACCCCTCCCACTGGAGTTCTCAGACCTGAACATTTCCACCTACCTCCCATTGCCACATTCCAACCTTCCTGCCTTATTTTACTCCAAAAGTACTTGTTTTTCTCTCCCTAACTCCCAATAAGAACTTCTTACCATTTTCCCATTTCGGCTCGCTTTAGGTAATTCTTAAAAGGAAAAAAAGAACTTTTTAAAATCAGCTTAAATAAGCTTCCACAATTATAAATAAATAAAATAATGTGACCCTGAAAGTGACTAGCAAGCTAGGCCTGCCATGGAGTCAGCCCCAGGGGTTAGATCTAACTTGTCACAGCTTCTTCCCCCCTTCCTCAAATGAATCTACACATTCCCTAAATATGTAGGGAGTTTCACCATCCCCGTCTCAACCCTACAACCACAGTAGCTGTGGGCACTTGGGTTCTATAACAGTGAGAGTTTCTTACCTTAAGTCATGAAAAAGTCACTAATGGCATAGTTAAAATATTTCTGATATGGCTGAATTTTTATAAACTTGATTTAAACATACTTAGTGAAGATAATTTCATATTCTATATAGTGAGCTAATGAGAGAAGAAGCAGGGTTAATCAGCCATGGAACATAATCATACCTGCATGGTTCTTCGTTTAGTTAATGTTACTTGAAAATTTTTCCACTCCCAACGTTGCTCCACCACGTGTGCAAAAACAACATGCCCATTTCCACAGGCTCCAGCGATCTGAGTGCCATCAACTGACCAGGCAATGTTAAATATGCTGCCAGTGTTGGGCTTTTCTAAAGCATATGACCACTGGAGAAGAAAGAATGAGAGAAAAATCAATATACTGAAAAGAAATCTTAAAGAAGTTTTAAATTGAGCTTCTATTAACGTTTTACGATGATTTTTTTAAAAAGATTTTATTTATTCATTTGACACAGAGAGAGAGATTACAAGTAGGCAGAGAGGCAGGCAGAGAGAGAGGAGAGAGGAGGAAGCAGGCTCCCCGCTGAGCAGAGAGCCTGATTTGGGCCTCGATCCCAGGACCCTGGGATCATGACCTGAGCCGAAGGCAGCGTCTTTAACCCACTGAGCCACCCAGGCGCCCACGATGATTTTTTTTAAAAGAATGTGTCTTTATCCTAGAATTAATACCTTTCATACTAAAATGTGTACTGAACAGAAGATAGAGATGTAATTTTTAAAGCACACAGCAGAATATGATAGAAATGTATAAAACCTCTCATGTACTGCAAAACACCCACACCACTTCCATTCACATCATTATTTTAAAAATAATAATACTGAATGGGTAAATACAAAGATTCTATAAAAGAAAAAAAAGAAAAAACCTTACTATTAACTCTTAAGGATCTCTATAGTTCCTACATCTAAAAGATTTGTTATAATATTCCAATAATGTCACCAAAAATCGAAACTAAACACACACTATAACTAAGACATCTCTGACACACATTTTAAATCATGAAAGCATAATCTTCTCACTTGTTTTTTTTAATAATGTAGTAAACATAACCTATTCTAGAGTCTACCTATCTTTTTGAGAAAGTCATCTAATCAATAAGCATCAACTGGGACAAAAGAGACTCTGTGTGTGTGTGTGTGTGTGTGTGTGTGAATAAGACAACAAGAAAAAGCCTTTTAAAAATGCTATTACATGCATTTTCTTTCATTTTTCAGATGCAACATACATATTTGCTAAAAGGATGACTTATTTATTTGACTAAATTGATATATACTCTTTTTCCATTCTTCCAAACTTACAGCCCAAAGTCAAATTAAGTCTTGATTTTTTTGTTGTTGATTTTTTGGTTGCTCTTGGGTGGGTATTTATTTTGTTGCACATTACTGTTGTTTCAAATGTGTTCATTGTTAGCTATAGGCTCACTAACAAAAAAACGTGTAGAAAATGGGAAAAATGTAGAAAAAGATTCCTTAATTCACACTATTATCAAAAAAGATGTTAAGTTCTCTATAAAGTTTATATATTCAATAAATACGCTGAATGACTCTTACTACTCACTGATGCTTTTATTCAACTCCCTTCCACCATCCTTTAAACTTCTACCTGCTGCTTAAGTAAAAGGCCTATAGGGTGCCTGTGTGGCTCAGTTGGTTAAGCGACTGCCATTGGCTCAGGCCATGATCCTGGAGGCCTGGGACTGAGTCCCTCATTGGGCTCCCTGCTCAGCAGGGAGTCTGCTTCTCCCTCTGACCCTCCCCCTCTCATGTTCTCTCTCTCAAATAAATAAATAAAATCTTAAAAAAAAGGGCTATAAAAAAAGTTATCGAGGAGGAGGTAATAAACAAACCTTCACTTCATCAGCAGTATGAAAATGTTAGAAACTTCCTTTTCTGAAATTAAGAAGAGCATGTTCAAGAAAAGAATATATATAATAGTTGAAGTCATCTTTTTAAAAATAAGTGAAGACAAAGAACATTAAGGATAAAAACAATGTGCTTCTGGCAATGAAATGAAATCTACTCATTTGTGTTTGACAAACAGTATTATGAAATCCTGCATGATTACTATTTTATATAAAAATTAAGTGGTTGGTATAGGCAAATGATACTGGATTGTTAATATACAAAACAGATGGGACTAGGCTTATGGCACATCTGTCATTCTAAAAATAGTCTATTCTCATGGTATAGATGCAACAGAGATCTTATTTTAAAACCACAGATTCATATTTTAAAACTATTTACTTTTTTTTTTTTTGAGAGGGAGAGTGTGAGAGCAGGGAGTGGGGGTGGCAGAAAGGAGCAGAGGGAGAGAAAGAATCTTAAGCAGGCTCTATGCCCAGAGTGGAGCCTGACAGAGGACTCAACCTCACAACCCTGAGATCATGACCTGAGCCAAAATCAACAGTCAGATGCTTAACTGACTGAGCCACCCAGGTGCCCCTTAAACCTATTTACTCTAAAGTATGATCTTAAAATACCCCAAGAACCAAATCAGAAAGATACAGCTTACTAAAATTAAACATAGAAAAATGTATCTAAGGACCCCTGAATGCTTGATCCTAGTTAAAAGGAGACACTGGAATGAAATGTTTAGATAATACTATCATCACCCTATATTTTTCTGATTTCTTTCAGTCCATAAAGTTCATCAAAAATGAAGTCTGCAACACACAACTTATCCCTAAAAACAAACTTCAAAGAATATAACAGTACCATAATATTAAAATTATGTTAAATTTTTATATTTTTATTTAAAATTAAGAAGTGATTTCTTTTAGATGACTCTAGTTTAAAAAAAATACAAGCACAAACAGATCATCAGAGAACTGGTCTTTAATAGTTATGAAATTTGGGGGGTGGGGCTGGGAGATAAGGTGATTTTGTCCAGTCAGTAAATTTAATAATTATTGGTAAGTAAAAAGATCTATTTATCATCTCTGCTTTAAACAGGCTTTTAGGGGTGCCTGGGTGGCTCAGTCAGTTAAGCGTCATTAAGTGTCCGACTCTTGCTTTCAGCTTGGGTCATGGTCTCGGGGTCATGGGATTGAGACCCGCAACGGGCTCCACATTCAGCAGGAAGTCTGCTTGAGACTCTCTCTCTCCTTCTTCCTCTGCCCCCACCCCCGCTGCTGTGCTCTCTCAAATAAATAAATCTTTAAAAGTAAATAAAGAGATTTTTAATACTCTAGTCTCTTTGCTTCCCCAAATATGCCATGGAATATTCACGTTTGTGTTTCAAACTCTAGAAAGAAATGAGGCAGCCTCCCTAGATGTAATTTAGTGATACTAGTAGTAAGAACCATGAAGATGAATTTTTAAATACCCCTTTCATTTAACACTTATTTCTTGCTTTAATGCAACTATCCCTTACTTTAGGATATGCCCAGGCCAGCAGAATCCCTCTGATCTTGTTAGAAATGCAAATTAATGGGCCCAACTCCATCCTGTTGAACCTGACCCTCTGGGGGTAAAAGGGACAGGAAACTTTTAATGAACTCTTCTGGGGGATTCTTATGCATGGAAAAGTTAGAACACTGGTTCTTAACTCTGGTTGTACATTAGAATCACCTGGGATGCTTTTATAAAAGATAACAAAACCCAGGAATCCAATCAATTAAATCCAGAAATAATTGGTATGAGATCTGGGTATATTTTTTAAAGTTCTCTATGTGATTTTAACGTGCAGCCACTGTCCTACGAGAAAAGCACAATCTGTAATTTGGTTTAAGACTATCATTAACAACTGAACTGGCTCACTGTTAATACCCTGCCAATTCATCTGCCAACTCTTGAGAAAATTACATGACCTGTGTCTTAGCCTCTAATCCAGTTTCTCATATTTATGTGTAAACTTGGTTTTTTACATTTGTTACCAAGTCCAAGCTTGTTCTGCTTACCACATGACAGGGCAAATAAGTTGAGAGGCTAGATGTTGGGGCAAGGAGAATGACTTTGTTTGGAAAGAAAGATCATGTAACCTCTTTGTCCTTGATCAGTTGATCTTTGAGTACAGTAATCTGGTCACGTACTTTCTGTAAATCTTAAACACAACATAGTCATTTTTGTATATACTTCCTCATCTCCTCAGGTGAGGTAGATTTTGGGTAAAAAGCAGTTTTTGCAAACCTTACCTGTAACATACCTGAGGGCAGCAGGGCTAAGTAGAACTTTCTAAGCAAGGGAAATCGAGGTGATATGGAGTCAGACATGCTAAGTTTCTCCTTGTTACACACTCATCAACCTAATTTTTCCTCTTTCACTTTTTATTACTAGACTTTCAAACAAACTAAAGCAGGAAGAGTAACATAAAGCACTGGTTTTGAAACTTTAGTGTGCAGTAGAATTACCTAGAGGGATTGTTAATATAGATTACTGGGCCCACTCCAGTTTCTCTGATATAGTAGATGTAGGGTAGGTACGGCCAAAACATGTTAGATGACACCATGAGACTGCAGATGGCAAAATTCAGACTGTGGGAAACTACAGGACATGACCCAGTTTCTTTAACTACAGAAAACTATACAAAGGGAAAAAATTTGGAAGGGGAACTTACAAATTAATCACAATGACTGTATCTTATTTGCATCTTAATTTCAACAAACTGAAAAAGAAAAGAGTTGGAAAAATTTGAACAGTGACTGGATATTTGCTAATATTAAGGAATTATTGTTCATTGTTTTAGGTTTATTGTTACTGAGATTAGATTAAAAAGTCTTTGTGTTTGTAGTGATGTATACTAAACTATTTAGTGATGAAATGATATGTTGTCAAGGATTTGCTGAAAATAATCTGGGCCATGGAGAAGTAGGTGGTGGTACAGATGATGGTGACGGCTGGAACCAGGTAATGGGTAAATTGGGATTCATTACACCAAATGCAACCTATAAATGTTATTGTTAAGCATCACAACCACATTAATTTTAACATATTTGATGTGTTCCAATAAATGTAGTGTTTAAATTAAACCAACTTTAGCCAGCTTTTTTGACAGAATCTTGTAGTCTTTGATCACTTCCCTTGTTTTTTAGTATGACAAAATATTCCAGATTCACATTTTATACTTTCTGACACACACTTCACATCAGTTTTTTCTTCAGTGAGCCCGGGTTTATTTTGTGGAAATGTGGGGAAGGGTATTGAGAGAAAACCCTCAAATGTTAGGGGTGCTCACTGTTACAAAGTTGATCATTGCTTTTCTAGGCATTTTTAGTGGACAGAGCTAGGAATTTTTTTTTCATGAACTTAAACTGATACTTCCAATTCAAATCCAGGAACTATAGGATTTTACTTTGATATCCCCTTTCACGTAGCCCAAAATCCCGGTTCTTAGGAGAACCAATAAAAATACCCAGACTAACTATATCAACACCATAGCTACAAAGAGTTTTAAAATTTCTTTTTCAATTCTTTTGCTCATAAGCTTATTCTTTTTTCTTTTTAAATGATGATTTTATTGGGCGCCTGGGTGGCTCAGTGGGTTAAGCCTCTGCCTTCGGCTCAGGTCATGATCTCAGGGTCCTGGGATCGAGGCCCGCATCGGGCTCTCTGCTCAGCGGGGAGCCTGCTTCCCCCTCTCTCTCTGTCTGCCTCTCTGCCTACTTGTGATCTCTCTCTGTCAAATAAATAAATAAAATCTTTAAAAAAAAATGATGATTTTATTGAGATATATTTCACATATTATACAATTCACTCTTAAAATATAGAATTCAGTGGTTTTTAGTACAGAGTTGTACAACTAATCTAATTTCTGAATTTCAGGACATTCAGGCATCACTACAAAAAGAAACTCACACCCATTAGCAGTCACGCCCATTCCCACTCCCCATGTCTCATGGCAACCACTAATCTGCTTTTATTTTCTATTCTGGCCATTTCATCTAAATAAAATACAGTATGTGGCCTTTCGTGTCTGGCTTCTTTCATTTAGCATAATGTTTTCAAGGTTCATCCATGTTGTAGCAAGTTTCATTGCTTCATATCTTTTTCTTTTTTCTTTCCTTCTTTTTTTTTAAAGTAAGCTTTATGCTAAACGTGGGGCTTGAACTCACAACACCAAGATAAAGAGTCCCATGCTCTACCGACTGCCAGCCAGGTGCCCCACTTTATTCCTTTATGTTGCAGGGTATTGCATGGACATATCATATTTTGCTTCTCCATTCATCAATGATGAGCATTTGGGTTTTTCAGGTTATTGGCTATCATAAATAATGTGGCTATGAATATTTGCACATAGGTTCTTGTGTGGACATGTTTTCATTTCTCCTTTGTATATACCTAGCAGTGGAATTGTTGAGTCTATGGTAACTCTCTCTTTGATCTTTTGAGGAACTGCCAAACTATCTTCCAAAGTGGCAGAGCAATCGTCTGAGTCTCTGTTGTGAGCACAAGGAACCAACACTCAAATCATTTCAAGTCATTTGGAATAATAGCTCCTCTCTAAGTAGATACACAAACAAATGAATACATTATTAGGGTTTAATTTCCTTCTGAGTTTTAGAAATTGCTTTCTAAAAATTTCATTTTGCCTTATAATTATGTAAGGTATTTACATGGTTTCAAAGTTCAATTTACCAAAAATATTATAAAACAAGATAGAATCAAAGAAGTCTAATTTCTACCTTTCTCTCCCTCATAGAGACATACAGATAACTATGTTTTATCCTTACATCTTTGTTCATTGTGTTTGTGTGCGTGTGTGTGTGTGTGTGTGTGTGTGTGTAGGCACCAGCTTTTACCTAAGAAAGGAGTATGGGGTCCAATTTTATTTGCTCTCCCTTTTTTGGAATATATTTCAGTATTCAGGAGGTTTCTACTTTTAAAGATTTATTTATTTATTTGGGGGGGGGATGGGAGGAGAGAGAGAATCCCAAACAGACTCCACACTGAGTGCAGAGCCGAATGCGAGGCTTGATTCCAGGACCCAGAGATCATGAGCTGAGCCAAATTCAAGAGTCAGACACTTAACCAACTAAGCCACCCAGGCACCCAGAAGGTTTCTATTTTTAATCTAATGATTACCTTTATACTAGTTAGCTTTATAAAAATCCCCTTATCCCCATGTCACCTTTTAGGGCATTTTTCTGTTGGTTGTCCACTATAAGCAACATGAAAATTAAGAGATATCCTCCCCCTTCCCTCTTCCCTGTGTCTTATTTTAAGTAATATCTTTTTATTCCCAGTTAGTACCTGTAAGCAACTTTATTTTACTTTTCATGCACTTCTCATTCTTCCCCCATTTTTGCAACGTTGGTACCTGTACCCAGTACATACTATACTGTATCCTTCAGAGACATTATTTTGTCTTGGTTCTCGGATAAATATATATCGTGTGCTCACAATCAGTACCTATTTTACTATAACCCTAGTCATTTTGTTAATTTGAAGCTAATTCTCCAGTAGATTCCTTGAAATACTCATGGGAACCACATTCCTTTAGTCCTTATATGTTTATACCAGTATGCTTCTGACCTTTAAAGTTCAGAATGGCCAGATATAAAACCTTTGGCTCACTCACCTATTCTTTGGGTATCTTTTTTTTTTTTTTTTAAGATTTTATTTAGGGCGCCTGGGTGGCTCAGTGGGTTAAAGCCTCTGCTTTCAGCTCAGGTCATGATCTCAGCGTCCTGGGATCGAGGCCCACATCCGGCTCTCTGCTCAGCGGGGAGCCTGCTTCCTCCTCTCCCTGTCTCTATGCCTGCCTCTCTGCCTACTTGTGATCTCTCTCTCTGTGTCAAATAAATAAATATAATAAAAAAAAGATTTTATTTATTTATTTGACACAGAGAGAGAGATTACAAGTAGGCAGAGAGGCAGGCAGAGAGAGAGGAGGAAGCAGGCTCCCTGCCGAGCAGGGAGCCCGATGTGAGGCTCTATCCCAGGACCCTGAGATCATGACCTGAGCCGAAGGCAGAAGCTTTAACCCACTGAGCCACCCAGGCGCCCCTCTTTGGGTATCTTATGTTAACCTATCGTCTAGCATAAAGTGTTGCTGTTGAAGTCTAATGACATTTTCATTTTCTCCCCTGTCTCATGTGAGTGACTTAGTCTTCTCCTTGGATGTCCACAGAATTTTTTTCTTTTTCTTTAAACTCCGATAGTTTTTTTTTAGTATATATCTGGTTGTTGGCTATCTGGGTCAATTCTCCTAGGTATCTGGTCTGCCTTTTCAATATCAACTTTAAATTTTTCAATATCAATTTTAAATCTCTTATATTTGAGGAAATCTTTCTTGAGTGGTAGCTTTTAGTATTTGTTCTGTTCATTACTTCAGGCTTCTCTTTGAGGACTCCTATTATATATAATTTGCATCTTTACCTTCTGTATCCATCATTTTCTATCAAAACTTTGTATCTCTTTTGCCATTTTTTTGCTTCCATTTCACTTTCTATTATCCCTTAAGGCAATATCAATTGTTTATTTGTCCTTGTATTCCTTCTAGTTTCATCTTCACTTCTATAGTAATTTTTCCCTTTATTATAAGTCCCTTCTGAGGTCTGCCATCTCTCCTTAAAAACCTCCCTTTCTCTAGTCACCTCATTTCTTAATTTTCCTAGTTTTGATTTATATGGTTATTTCACAGCTTTTGTCATGTTTTTAATATCCTTCAACTTGTTTTGAATTATTTGGCAGGGCTTGTCTATTTATGGCATGCCTTCATTGTCTTTGGCAACATTATGAAATTTGACTAAGATCCTGTTCTGTGACTTTGATCCTACAAATTTCTGTCCAGTTTCAATTGCTATTTGAACTGATTGGCCTGTCTCACTTTCAGGCATTTATTGGCAATATAGGAGTTCTTTTCTCATGGTCTTAGAAGCCTAGCTGCCTTTCGTCTGCTTCCTCACACATAGATGCTGAGACTACATATACCTGTCAATGGTATTTTGGAAAACCACTTGCATTTGGGAGTTTGTAGGGATATGATATCACCTAGGTTTTGTTGTAGTGGCTGTCTGTGGATTGTTGGTTATACTCTCTTAGTTTCTGTTTTATGGGGAGATTTGAAAAGATTTAAAAATTATGATACTATACCCAACAACATAGATAAATCTCAAAGACATATGGTTGAATGAAAAAAATTAGACAAAACTAAAAATACTATATGATTCCATTTATATAAAGGTCACAAGCACGCAAAATTAACCTATGATGACACAGTCAGAATAGCAGTTACAATGGAGGAGTAACTAACTGGGAGGAGACCCAACGAAAGTTTCTGGGTTGTTGATAATACTTCGTATCAATAAGTGGTGGTTTCTTGGGTATTTAGATATGTAAAAATTTATTGAGCTCTATACATAAGATATGGTATATGTTATATCTTAATTTTTAAAAATCCTGCCTCTACTATTATCTTTCTCCCCAACCTATTTTTCCCCAAACCTATTTTTATTGAAATTATGCTTTGCTTTCATAGTTTGAATATTTTGAGACATAACATAATGTTGAACTAAAATAAGTATACAATATCAATACTAAAAAGTAAAAAGCGGGGCGCCCGAGTGGCTCAGTGGGTTAAAGCCTCTGCCTTCGGCTCAGGTCATGATCACAGGGTCCTGGGATCGAGACCCGCATCGGGCTCCCTGCTCAGCAGGTAGCCTGCTTCCTCCTCTCTCTCTGTCTGCCTCTCTGCCTACTTGTGATCTCTCTGTTTCAAATAAAATAAAATCTTTTAAAAAGGTAAAAAAATACATAAAAATATATTTACAGTAATCATAACCACGTAAAAATATGTCTGTTCAGGGGCACCTGGCTGGCTCAGTCAACAGAGCATGTGACACTTGATCTCAGGGTTTTATGTTTAAGCCCCATCTTGGGTGTAGAGATTACCTAACAACAACAACAAAAAAGTCTGTTCAAAGACTTGAAATGTACACAGGTTCATATAAATATGAAAATGTTAATTTTTTGGTATGTTATGATTATCACATATTTTCTATTTTTGTTTTAATTATTTTTGTTATATTGATTTTTTCGCTGCTAATTTCTTCAAAATATAAGCTTTTCTATATATCTAATTAAACTATTTAACATTAATCACTATTTGTGCCTTCACAATACTGGTCAAATATCCTATTATTTTAATCCCCTAATTCAAAGCAATAAATTGATTGCAGCAACCACAGTTTTCTTAGGATACAGAATATGAAAAGGTAAGCAAAAATTAATTTTGGCTTGGTTAAGTACAAATAATTTCTAATAACAAGATAAGCAAAGAACAGAGAAAAAACCGTAATTATAAAATAAGTTAATAGAACACAAATGTGATCTGTATTCACAATATGTTTTTCAAGTAAAACATCAATGTTATTTTGAGCTGCCTATAAAGAAGCACTATGTCACTGAGCAAGAGCACAACAATTGTTGGCTGGTATGCTTTTGAGAGGTTTGGCAATATTTTTTTCTAAAGCAATCTTGAAAAATTGTAAGACTGACCAGTTTGGTTTTGACTCTGGGCAAATATGACTGTCACCTCCCCAAATACCCAGAACCTTGATGGTATTCTATGGCCAACCCAAATTCTCCCCACAAAGAGCCATCTCCCTGTGTCATAGTATTTTAGACCTCCTCACTCTCTCATCTAAAATCTGCTCTCATCTAGCCAAATACTTGGAAAAGGACCTGAAAAGAACAATTTCTTAAGTCAAAGCAATAAAGCTAATAGAAATTTTGTTGATAAGAAGGTGGTGAAAGCCTTCCCCAGGATATTTCCACCCACATACTCATCGCTAAGATTGGCCCTGAACTGCAGTTACAAAGTTGCAATCTTCTATTACTATTGTAACAAATTACCACAAACTTAGAATCATTCATAGATCATAAATTCAATATGGTTTTCACTGAGCTAAAATCAAGTATTGTTGGCAAGTCTATATTTCTTCTTGGAGGCTCTAGGGGAAGATCTGTTTCTTTGCTCATTCAGAGTCTTAGCAGAATTCAGTTTCTTAAAGCTGTAGGATGGAAGTCCTCATTTCTGTGCTGGCTACTGGTAACTTCTAGAGGCTACCTGCATTCATCAGCTGTGGAGTCCTTCCTCCATCTGTAAAGCCAGCAACAGCAGAATCAGTTGCTCTTACTTTGAATCTCCTCCTCCATTACCCTTTGACTCTGCTAGGAAAGATTCTCTGCTTTTAAGGATTTACGATTAGACTGGGCCAATCTGAATAATCCAGGATAGATACCATCTAAAGGCCCATACCTTTAATCACATCTACAAAGTTCCTTCTACATTTTAAGGTGACATAATCACAGGTTCCGGGGATTAGGACATGGACATCTTTGGAGGCCCATTATTTGACCTACTGTGAAATTATAGCAGTCATTTTAGGGATTTTATTATTTATCATTTTTTTCAAGATTGTATTTATTTGAGAGAGCACATGTGAGAGAACATGAGGGTTGGGAGATGGGCAGAGGGAAAGGGAGAAGCAGACTCCCCCACTGAGCAGGGAGCCCAATTTGGGGCTCGATCCCAGGGTCCTTGGAGCAGAAGGCAGACACTTAACAGACTGAGCCACCCAGGTGCCCCAATTTGGAGATTTATCTAAAAGTTTTTTTCTCTAATGATTCAGATTCAGATATAAGCAAAAACACATGAACCAGTACTTTTACCACTATTTAAAGTAGTTTGGGCTTTGTGGTTTTGGCTTTCAAAAGGTTTATTCATAGTTAAAAAGAAACTAAACAATAATTTGATTATGTTGTCGCCAAGGGGTAGTAGAATCTTGGTATTGTTCACATGGTATTGAATTATCAAGGATATCCAAAAGAAAAGGTTTAAAAATTACTGAACAAGTTGCTTTTAGAAAGAAAAAAGAACCAAAATGGGTTTATGACATCAAGCAAAATATGCATTTAATAGTCTATCATGTAAATTATACAGAAAGCATTGAAATTATACAGGCATACCTTATTTTATTGCATTTTATTGCCCTTTGTAGATACTGCATTTTTTACAGATTGAAGGTTTGTGGCAACGTGCATCAAGCCAGTCTACTGAAGCCGTTTTTCCAACACTATCTGCTCACTTCATGTCTCTGTGTAACAATTTGGCAATTCTTACAATATTTCAAATTTTCCCATTATTATTATATATGTTAGGTGAACCGTGATCAGTGCTGTCATTATTGTAATTGTTTTGGGGCACCATGAACCAAGTCTATAGAAGACAGCAACCACAACCCTAATCAATCACCAGCCATCCACACTAAGGCAAGACCCTCCAGCAGCAAAGATTATGACCCACTAAAAACTCAGATGATGGTTAGTCTTTTTTAGCATAAAGTATTTTTTAATTAAGGCATATACATTGCTTTTTTAGGTATAACGCTATTGCACACTTAATAGAATATAATATAGTGCAAACATAACTTTTATATGCATTGGGCAATCAAAAAATTTCATTTTGCTTGCTTTATTCTGATATTCGCTTTATTGCAGTGATCTGGAACCAAGCCCACAAAATCTCTGAGACATGTCTTTATTAAGAAAAAGCAAGCTATTTTTTATGAATATTTCTTGATAGTATGAAAAAATTAGACTCTGAGACAGAACCTTCCTCAGAGAAAATATGAACATCTTAGACTCCTGAGGGGAAAATCCTTAAGGATCAATTTTAAATTATTAAATCTATGGCCCCTAAACAGATGATACTGCAAATAATCAGATATGGCCTAATGGTCTGGGAAAAAAAAGTCTTTAGAATTTCTTTAAAAAGGAAAGAGGTTCAGAAGGGAAAGGTAATTTAACTAAAAATGATGAAATAAATGGAAATAACATCTTTTCTTAAATCAAAATAAAGGATTTAAAATTTTTTACATGACTGATCTCCAGCACTGACTAATCAGAATGTGTGAATATTGGAGTTTAGTTTATGAGGTATTTATTTATGCAGAAGATACTATGAGAGAGATTGTAGAAGAGGAAATTGTACCACTTCTCCTCCAAACGGAGGAACAATGATCTACTGTGTAGAAGGAGTTAGTGGATTGGTCCATGTGTAACAGGAGCTTTTGCATGCTTTTAGCATATGTACACCTAACGAACATTTGTCAATGGAAGTGAAGTTCTGTGCTTCTGGATATAGAAAATTAAATTTAGATTTTTAGGTACCAAAATCAGAAAAAAGCAAAATCAAATTTGTGCTTCTTGGTTAAAAAAAATTCTAGTTATTTAAAAACAACAACAACCCATTTTAATGTTTTTAAGGTATTCAGAAAGAATTCTTTTTCAGAGCTCAACCATGACTTCAATCTTTTTAAAATAAAAAAATCCAAGAAACATGGACGCCTGGGTGGCTCAGTGGGTTAAAGCCTCTGCCTTTGGCTCAGGTCATGATCTCAGGGTCCTGGGATCGAGGCCCGCATCGGGCTCTCTGCTCAGCGGGGAGCCTGCTTCCTCCTCGCTCTCTGCCTGCCTCTCAGCCTTCTTGTGATCTCTCTCCCTCCGTGAAATAAATAAATAAAATCTTTAAAAAAAAATCCAAGGAACAAATTAAAAGCCAAAGATTTAGAAATCTTAAAGCAGCTTTCTCAAAAACATCACCCAAACTGATTAAATGGGTCAATTTTAGTAATAACCTAGTCAAAACGCTGGAAAGTCACTGAGTTACATTAATTGTGTTAAGTAAATGTTAAGTCATTAAAAACCAAAACGATATCTTTTGTTTATATAATGACCCGTTAAAATGCAACATTTACAGAACACCTGCTATGTGTTAAGTATTGATTTTAAGAAGATTAAAAATTAATTCTGTAATAGAACTCTGATTTTGTTATACTTGGTGAATTTCCCAATTTCAGATACCAGGGTCTCACACTGTAAAGGAAGCACAGTTCCTTGACCTGGCTTCTGGAAGATATCCCTATAACCCTGCAGTCAATTCTTTTTGCTTAATGGTTTCTGCTACTTATATCCAACTATAATAAAACATAGAGTAAGTTTGAAGTTACAGGATCAGCCACACTTCTCCAGCACCGCTTGATATTTTCCCACTTCTAGTATACCATGTGCAGTGCTGCCTCTTCTTTGTGACAATCTTCAAACAAAGAAACAAACAACCTCCTACTACTACTTAAGAGAGAAAGCAAGTAGTATGTCCAATGGCCATGGAAGAGGTATCAGAATAGTGGAGTTGAAAGAGGTAAACACTTAGCTTAGCCCATTTAACTTTGTAAATTCACCACTGGAGTCTTGATCCTGACTCCAGGGCTCTACAACCATGTCAATACTACTCTTACATTAAAATACATTATAATATGGGGTGCCTGGGTGGCTCAGTGGATTAAGCATCTGACTCTTGATTTCGGCTCAGGTCATGATCTCAGGGTTGTGCAATTGAGCCCCACAGCCCAGGTCCACACTCAGTGCAGAGTCTCCTTGATATTCTCTCCTTTCCTCTGCCCCTCCTCCTGCTCACATGTTCTCTCTTTCTAATAAATAAATAAAATATTTAAAAAAATAAACATGCCATCACACAGGACAGCCAATATGGAGAACAACTGAGAATGCATTTATAAAGTGTTGACTTATTCATAAAAGGATGTTATATCCCTGAAAGAGAAGAGACCATTTTTACCCTGTATTCTGTCACTGCTTAGGCATAGAGTTCCCCACCAAGGAAAAAAACATTTATACTAAAAAACAAGACTTGACTGTAATAACTTATAAAAGCACCTCCCAAATGCCAACCTCACCTTTCCCTTTATTACTCCTATATAAATATACTAGATTAAAAGGATTCTCAAAAGCATATATCTTTGGCCAAGTCGGATGAATTCAATTCATAAAAGTGTGTGTTCACAAATTAAGTTTGGGGAAGAGATGATAGATGCAAAGTTTCTTACATTTCTTTGTTACACTAATGATTTTTAAAATCAATATTCTCTCTCATATACCAGGAATTAGGAAATTGTAGACTATCTTGTATGTGTTGACATCCATAATTGACAATGAAAAGTTACATACAGCAGTAAGACCAGTTACTGCAGATGATGAATTGTTGCAATTATTTTAATTGAATGGAAGAATAAATGAACAGAGGGAAGTCTTTTTATTATAA
Source organism: Ailurus styani (assembly GCA_002007465.1). Taxonomy (NCBI): domain Eukaryota; kingdom Metazoa; phylum Chordata; class Mammalia; order Carnivora; family Ailuridae; genus Ailurus; species Ailurus styani. Next base: position 967,807 of record LNAC01000359.1, read on the forward strand.
TGACTAACTGAATATTCAAGAGTGAAAAAAAAAAGCAAATGTTCTCTTACACAAGCAATAGCACCACCTGCTGATTAATAAAAGCAATAACATCGGTTAATTAAAAAATCTGGCCAAAGGTATCTTATATATTCAGATCTTTTCCTCTGAATTCTGTTCCATTTAATGTAACATAATGCAACTCATTAATATATTCTGTATATTTATTTATAATGCCTAACTTAACTTGAAAGTTTCTATTTTATGTATTTGAATCAAGTGTTTCTCAAAAATAAAAGGTAAAAATAAAATTTTATTATCAAATCAAGGGGAAAATTATGGTACTATGGATTTTAATTTTTATTCCATAAGTAATTTATTTGTAACATAATTTATTTTACTAACCACTCAATACTGTATATTTAGTTTGTCTGATATTCCCTGACCACCTCACCTAAAATAATGACATCTTCCTGACACAGCCTTATTTTTTTATGTCATTTATTACCACTTAACGTATTAGATATTCATTTTGTTTGTTTGTATATAGCTTTTCATCTGCTGGAATGAAAACTCTCAAGAGCAGGGAATTTATTTTGTTTATTGCTGTTTCTTTAATACCTAGGGCAAGTATCTGGCATGTAATAGACTCAATAAACATTCAGGAAGGAAGAAATGAATATGAAAATACATGAACAAATGAATATGCAATACATCTTTGAATTTCCTTGAAAGGATAATAGCTGTGTCAAAGTTTCAAGGATCTAGACAGATTTTGCTGAATTATACTTGAGAAAAGTTGTACCACTTAATCCTTTCCTCACAGCTTTTTGAGGAGGCCCATTTTCCCATTTTCTGATGAGTGAAAATGGTATTATACTGATTTTTATTTGTATCATGAAGAGATTGATTATATTTTTGGGTTCTGCGGGCATTTACAATATACTTTTTATTCTTTCCTCATTTTTTTCAGTTCAAGATTTTCTATTTGATTCCTTTTTGTAATTTTTCTATTGATATTATCTGTTTAGACTTTGTTCTTCTGGTTTCTTTCTTTTTTTTTTTTTTTAATTTAGTTCATTTAAGAGAGAGAGAGCAAGTACACTTGGAGGGGGGTTGGGAAAGGCAAAGGGAGAGGGAGAGAGAGAATCCCAGGCAGACTAGCCTCCCCACTAAGTGTGGAGCGGGATTTGGGGCTTGATCTCACAACCCAGAGATCATGACCTGAAACAAAACCAAGAGTCAGATGCTCAACTGACTGTGCCAGCCAGAGCCTCTGGTTTCTTTAATTCTTTATCTATGGTTTTCTTTGGCACTTTAAGCATATTTAAAGTCTTTGTCTAATAAATCCAATGCTGGGCTTTCTCAGGGATGGTTTCTATTTTTTTTTTTTTCCTTGTGAATGAGCCATACTTCCCTGCCTCTTTTGTATGCCTTGTAATTTTTTGTTGTTGTTGAAAACGGATGTTTTGAATTTTATAATGTGGTAATTCTGGAAATTAGATTCTCCTCCCTCCCCAAGGTTTACTGCTGTTGCTTTTTTTGGGCTACAGCCATTTGTTGTTGTTGTTTTAAGATTTTATTTATTTATTTGAGAGAAAGAGAGAGCATGCGAGCACATAAGCAGGGGGGAGGAGCAGAGGGAGAGGGAGAAGCAGACTCCCTGCTGAGCAGGGAGCCCAGCATGGGCTCAACCCCAGGACCCAGGCATCATTACCTGAGCCAAAGGCAGAGGCTTCACTGACTGAGCCACCCAGGCACCCCTGAAGAACTTTTTAAAAACCTTTACTGCATCTGCACAATTGATACATAGTCATTAAGTTAAGGTTCACACTAAAAAATAATTATATGAAGAAGTAAAGGCAACCCAAATATAGTTCTGGGTATGACTTTATCCACGTAGTTAAAGACATGGGTATACAATTTCACACAAGTGGAATCACAGAATAACATGTTCTCCTATATCCTGGTCTTTTCACTAAATAACTTAAGCATGGCTATCTTTCCAGATTATTAAACGTGATCTCTCTTTCCCATTTTTAATGAATTAAGGGTATTCCATTTTAGGTATAATCAAATAATAACCTAATCAGTCTTCCTGTGGACCCTTATTTCTAATTTTTACTATTATAATAATTCTGTGATAAAATTATTGTGTACACATCTTTGTGTATTTGTACAATGATCTCTTTAGAGTAAATTTCTAGAGGTGAGATTACTAGATCAAGAGATATGTTCACCTGACATTGGATATATATTTTCAAACTACCCTTTAAAAAGGTGGAATCAGCCCACATTCCCGCCAACAGTGAGAAATGAGATAGCTCATTTCCTCCTACTTGAGTGAATCTGAGGTTTATAAGTCACTATTAATCTTTTCAATCCATTATGTAAAACACATCATTTATTTTATATTTATCTATGAGTTAATTTGAACATCTTTTCATGTTTCTATTGGCCACTTGCATTTGTTTTGTGAACTGACTATTCATGTCATTTTGCTATTTTCCTGGATAATTTCTTGAACAGAGAATGTCTAGCAGATAACTCTCCTCCTCTCCTCCACTTTGAGAATCACTGCAGTAGTCAGCATAACCCTCACGTATGCAGACCTAATGTTTTAAAACGCATGATCAATTATTTTAAATAAACTTGATATGTAAGGAATGATACTGGTAGAACAACTACTATCAGATTAGCCTTCTCACAAATAACACCTAGTCACTCCAGACAAGGAATAAAACAACTACTCGAAGACTGGAGAGCAATCAAAAGCAGGCAGACAGCAACTCTGGAAAGCAGTTTGGCAGTTCCTCAAAAATTTATAAAGATAGAGTTACTATTTAACACAGTAATTTCATTCCTAAGTATACCCAAAGAAATGAAAACATATGTCTGTACAGATTTATATACATTCTTAGCAGCATTATTCATAATAACCAAAATTTGATATAACCCTAATGTCCACCAACTGAAGAATGGATAAACAAAATGTGCTATATTCATATAATGGAATACTATTTGCTCATAAAAAAGGAATGAAGTACTTATGTATGAAACAACGAGGATGAACTTTGAAAACATTATACTAAGTGAAAGAAGCCAGTCACAGGAGACCACATACTGTATTATTCCACTGATGTGAAATGGCCTGAATAGGGAAATCCACAGAAAAAGAAAGTTGAGTAGTAGTTGCCAGAGGCTGGGAGTTGGGTAGGAAGAAATAGGGATTGATAGTAAATGAGTATGAGACTCCTTTTAAAGGAGAGAAACATGTTCTAAAATTAGAGTGTGGTGGTTGTACAACCCTATGAATATATTTAAAAACACTGAATTGTATACTTTAAATGGGTAAAATGTGTAGTATATAAATTATGTCTCAATAAAGCTGCTTTAAAAAAAAGCAGGCGGAAACTTGAGAGGAGTCAATGGTTGTAAAAAGGAAACAGTATTGAGTAAATTTCCATTTTTTTACAACCTTTTACCTAAGAACAGACCCTACCTAGCTCATGCCAGGAATGGTAGCTAAATCTCAGATAGAAACTTGCTGTCACTGGCAGAGAAATCAGAGGATAAAGCTCAGTGACCACGCAGATGGAAATTGACGGGAAAACTCCAGAAAGAAAAAGGTCACAGAGATTTCATTCTTCCACCAGAAGAAAGACAGAGACTGAAGTTTGAGTTTAGTCAAGGTAACTCCCTATTAACACACACAGAAAAGTCAGTGCTCTTTAGAAACATAACAGAATCTAGAATCCTTACTATGTATTGTTCACAATGTTCAGAATACAATTCAAAATTACTAGTTATGCAAACACACAAGAAAAATGGCACAAGAGAAAAGGCAACTGATGATAAAACGCTAGAATTAGCAAGTAATGATTTTAAAGAAGCTATTATAAGCAAGGCCTTAATGGAAAATATGATTTTGAACATAAGTAACAAGAAAAAATCTCAGCAGAGAAATAAGAACTATGAAAAAATAACTAAATGGAAGTTCTAGAAGTGAAAAATATAATATCTGAAATTAAAATTCACTGGACAGGCTTATGAAAGGATTGGATAATCAATGAGAGGATTAGTGAACTTGAAGATAGATCAACAATTATTATCCAATTATAAATCTCAGGGGAAAAAGATTGGAAAAACATGAATAGAGCCTTGTTGACCTGTGTGATAATATCAAAGGTTTAAAAAATTCATAGCTTGTATTCCACCAGGGGAGGGAAGAAAGAATAGGACAGAAAAAAAAAAAATCCCAAGTAGTATATGAGACAACATAAGCACCAAGTAATGCCCATTCTCTCTGGGTAACGGACCAGGTAGAAGGGACCCTGGAGGATGGAACCCTTTTGACATAACTACCCTAACTCCAGGAACACACCATGAAGAAGCCATGGCACCCTCCCCACTAGGCACTGTGTACTATGGAGACAGTGGGATAGAATGCTGTGGAATATTCCCACCCTGCACTCGAAGACAGAGGGGCACCCCTCCTCTTCCCCATGTGGTGTTGCCAAGACTATGAGGTAGATCTCAGTCTGACCATTCCAGCCCTACAATACTGAAACAGGGGTCCTCCCTGATGCACACTGCAAAGACGGGTAAGTAGAGCCCTGTCTACCATCTCCAGTTTGCACCAATGACAGCAAAGAGGCAGCACCCAACTCCTCTCAACAAGAGTTGGGGTAGGATTATGGAGAGAAGGGAGCTACAGAAAGGTATTCTTTAAGTCTGTGTTTGAAGTCTCTGGAATACCATCAAGCAGCCCATACATGCAACCCACTAGAAGTAACACAGTAACACCATGACAACTGTACTGCAGTTAGAAGAAATACCACTTAGGTTTCAAATTTGCCTCTGGGTTAAAAACAGGGCAGATCAGAATAGCACTGCAATGGCTTTCAAAATGAAACTGATATTTGAACCACAGTCCACATAGGTGAACCAGGACATGGGTTCTGAATCAATACAGGTAACTGACTGATTAAAGAGAAGATATAAATAGAAACCAGAGTTTTGTATCAGCTTAGTGAGGGTCTTTTAAAAATAAAATATCTAATTTTTAGATGAAAGTTAATGGCAACACCAAATTTATTGTATAGCAACTGACAGTAATATACCTACTCACAAAAATATAAAAATTTCTGCTTTTTCAGCATAAGGAATATAGTCGATGATACTGTAATAGTATTGTATGGTGACAGATGGTAGCTACCTTTGTGGTGAGCACAACAATACACTTGGACTTGTCACATCACTATGCTGTGCACTTGAAACTAACATAACATTGTGTGTCAACTATATTTCAAAGGAAAAAAATCTGCTTTTTCAATATTCCTGTCATCAATCTAGTTACACACTTGCACAGTAAGAAATGTATTCAAACCAAAACCTAATCTATCATTAGCAGCCTCCAAGCATTTGAACTTTTTCCTCTCCACCGGAAATATTTCTTGAAAAACATTAAAAGAAAATGTTTACAAAAATCACATTTTTCTAGGCTTAATATTTCACAGATAACCTGAAAGTTTACATCACCATCATTCTTTGAAGCTCAAATTTGTGAAGAGCTCTCAAAATAGAAATCTGATAAATTTGTAGCAAACGCCGGGGTACAGATCATTCTTGAGGATCAGATTCTGATATTTAATACTGAAATTCTTCCACAAAATCTGGCTCTGGATAAATGATTACTACTATTTAAACTTTCAGTTGCAAATTAGGAAAGAAAAAATAAATGAGCTACATTGAAGAGTGACATTTCTAGGTTGAAGAGAACATGTATTACTATTTTAAAAAGCCTTAGCAGGTTTTTTCAAGAGATAAACAAATGTGTGAGAAAAGCATCCAACACCAAATGACTTATACTTTTGGTTTTAAGTTGACACCACTTACTTGGTAAGTAAAAAAGATGAAGAATTTCAATAAGCATTGCCCTGCTTACCTTTCAACACACTAACTTGCCTTGACCCTCCAAATAGATTAGTCCCCATTTCTAGGAGCAGCCTGTACCTCCTTGTAAAATTTATTGCAACTGTAATTAAATAACTGTGTAATCATTTAGTATCTGTCTTAGCAACAAGAAAATAAACTCCACAAGGGCAATGGCCACTTGGCATTTTTTTAAAGATGTGCAAAAAGTACTTATACTGGTAATTTGGTTGTTTGGTTTTTTTTTTTAAAGATTTTATTTATTTATTTGACAGAGAGAGAGATCACAAGTAGGCAGAGGCAGGCAGAGAGAGAGGGGGAAGCAGGCTCCTTGCCGAGCAGGGAGCCCGATATGGACCTCGATCCCAGGACACTGAGATCATGACCTGAGCCGAAGGCAGAGGCTTTAACCCACTGAGCCACCCAGGTGCCTGGTAATTTGGTTTTTACTCAAAATGCTTACAGCACTTGTATCTTATGAAACAGAATTATTCTTCAAGAAACAGGTAATGTTCTATATTACCTTAAAAGTAGTTTCTGTGTTTTAACATTTGTATGTGTGTATGTGTATGTGTGTGTGTATGTGTATATATCCGTACAATACTTTTTTCCCAAAAGTCGAGAAGGCCAAATTAGATGATTAGAGAATTGAATGGATTTTGCAAACAAAATAAAAGGATAAATCTAGTTTTTTTCTCCCAAAAATTAAATGAAGCATTGTTCTTACTTGAAAATTTTAGAAAATGCAGATGTGCAAACATTTTTTTTTCTAAATTGTCTATCATTCAAACTCCAGAAATAACTTTTGTTATGTATTATATTCTGTCAGACTAATTTCCACTCATATAGAGATATATACATTTTTTTTTTTTTTTAAAGATTTTATTTATTTATTTCACAGAGGGAGAGAGATCACAAGGAGGCAGAGAGGCAGGCAGAGAGAGAGAGGGGGAAGCAGGCTCCCCGCTGAGCAGGGAGCCCGATGCGGGCCTCGATCCCAGGACCCTGAGATCATGACCTGAGCCGAAAGCAGAGGCTTTAACCCACTGAGCCACCCAGGCGCCCGAGATATATACATTTTTAAACAAATTGGACCATCCTATGCAAAAAATTTGTAACTATTTTTCTCTTTTGACTATATATTTTAAAAATCTTTTCATGGCATTATTAAAGTAGATTATCATTTCTAATAACCACAGAATAATCATTATAATAATTATATTCCATAAGTTAAATAACATCTAAATGTTGGCGATTTAGATTGTTTTTCATTTGTTAAATTATAAATAACACTTCTCATTCTTTATCCTGTCAGTTCCACAGATTTCTAGGACTGGAATAGTGAAAGTATATGTATATTTCTTGGGTTTTTGACATATAGTGTCAGATTGTTCTCCAAAAAGGTTTGAAGAAATCAATATACACATATATATTCCTAGGAACTACTCTAGGAATAGTCCTTGTCTAATCAAGTAACTCATAAAATCTAAAAAATAATTGTATGAAGGGAGATATTATAAGGTTAATAAAAATCATGCAAAAAGGAAAAATGATCAGAGGTCCAAATAATTTTTGTGAAAATATGCAAGGCAAAAATGAAACAAAATGGGCACTTGGGTGGCTCAGTTGGTTAAGCAACTGCCTTCGGCTCAGTTCATGATCCTGGAGTCCCAGGACTAAGTTCCACATCAGGCTCCCTGCTCAGTGGGAAGTTTGCTTCTCCCTTTGACCCTCCCCCCTCTCATACTCTCTCACTCTCTCTCATTCTCTCTCTCTCAAATAAATAAATAAATAAAATCTTAAAAAAAAGAAACAAGGGGCGCCTGGGTGGCTCAGTGTGTTAAGCCTCTGCCTTCGGCTCAGGTCATGATCCCAGGGTCCTGGGATCAAGCCCTGCATCAGGCTCTCTGCTTGGCAGGGAGCCTGCTTCCCCCTCTCTCTCTGTCTGCTTCTCTGCCTGTTTGTGATCTCTCTCTGTCAAATAAATAAAAATAAAATCTTAAAAAAAAAAAAAGAAACAAAAAACCATTTAATTTCCATTGATAATTCAATGAATATAAATGCTCTAATTTACAACCAGTTATTCTGAGTCAGTTTAGAAAATTAGGAGACAATATCATCACATACATTATTCATAAACTATAAACATTTTCCCTATAGCAAAATGATAGAGTATAGGTCATTCCTGAAGACCAGATTCTTACAATATCTAATACTGAAATTCAGCCACAGAATATGCCCCTGGGTAAATGACAATTACTATTAATCACAAAACTTTAAGTTACAGATTATGAGAGAGATAAAATATTATATCCCCAAAGTAATTTTAAATGAGACAGATGCTAAGGAAGAATCAGGAGAATAAATTATGTGAGTTTTTTTATACTTAATCTCTTCACTTAGACTACTCTTTTGGTATCACCTTCATTATAATTTGTTCTTTCATCTCTAAAATTAAAGCATTTTTCTACAGTAGAGCAAGCATTAACACTTTCAGAACTCAGAAGGAATAAGCAAACATCTCACACGTTTTACTTAAGATTTCCTTCAAGTGTGGTCTGAGGACTACTTAATAAAGGTAACCAGGGAACCTCTTAAAAATATAACTCCCTGGACCCCATTCTCCTGAGATTTTGATTTATCACATTGCAAATGGGGGCCCAAGAATATGGATTTTAGCAATATCCAGGTGATATGTCTGAACACTGAAATTTAGGTAACTTGATTTATCATTGTAATGATTGCACAGGGAGCTAGTAAAATTATATCACACAAAGCCAGTACAAATTATACCACACCATAAGAAGGCACCCAGACAGTAAAGTATTCAAACTGAAATCCAGGTAATTGTTTTTGACTCTTTCCAGTTTTTATAGCAAGAGTTTATCTCTTGAACCTGTCTACTTCTTCCCATCCCAAATGCTATTCCCCATTATTCAGGACAACATCACTTACTTGTACTATTGCAAAAGCCTCTAATTAGTCTTTTGTCCCTCTTATCCATCCTCTCTGCTGATCTCCGAGTATATTTCCCTAAAAATGCTAAATCTAATAAGGTCACTACTTAAAATGGATCAGTGGCTCACTACTGCCTTAGGATAACTACTTTTAATTTTTCTAACAGACTATGATTCCTTGCCTTTGCATGTTCTTTTTTTTTTAAGTATTTATTTATCTAGTTGACAGAGAGAGATCACAAGTAGGCAGAGAGGCAGGCAGAGGGAGGGGGGAGCAGGGAGCCCAATGCAAGACTCGATCCCAGGACCCTGAGATCATGACCTGAGCCGAAGGCAGAGGTTTAACCCACTGTGCCACCCAGGCGCCCTGCCTTTGCATGTTCTGTTCTTTCTCCTATACCACTGTTCCTTTGATACCAAAGCAATATTTCCAATATTTGAATATTATCATGTCACTAGCCACCATCCACGGCTCTCTACTGACTAACATACCAGTTTTCCAACTTCACTGTTTTAGTTGTTCAAAGGAAGTCTTATATTGGATGCTCAAGTAGAAAAACTGATTAATGTAGAGCTTTTCTGGTTGCAGCTGGAGAGGATGACCAGGAGCTCAACCCCCTCACCTCCTTTCTACCCTACAGCAACTCCTAAGAGTGCTTCACAGAAAATAATTTGATTTTTAAAAGCTAGACTCTTTTACATGGCAAACATAGATCTGGTCCAAGAATATCTTTTCTGTATTATCTCCTGGTACTATCCCATGGAAAATCTTTTTGACATTGCATAAAAGGCACCATACTTGGATACCCAAAGTTTCCTTCTCCCTGTAACTCTCATCTCCCAACTTGTCTCCTTGAAGAACTATTAATTCTTCAAGCCTCTGCTCTCCAATCAATATTCACAGGCAGAACCAAGTTCTTCCATACCTTCACAGTGCTTGCACAAAATAAACCTCCTGTATAGCATTTATTACATTGTATTATGAGTCTCATAGCCTGATTCTCTACTAGAGTGCCAACAAACTTGAGTGCAAATCTCTTCATCTCTCTATCCCCAGTTTCTAAAATACACTGATAAGCAGTATACATGTGATGTCTATTGGATAAAAGAAGATATATATAAGTGCTAATCTCAAGTCCTTAAAAATTTTTTATAATGTCTTCAGTCTATTCAGTCAAATAAGGTAAAAGAAAAATCCTTTTAGAAAGTTTACTTTTCCAGAATAGTTAACATTCTAATAACAGGCTTGGTGTTTAAAAAAGTAAATCTTTAATTCAGTTATTCAAATTAATACCCCATATTTTTAGATTTTTAAATATTTTCATCAAAATGGCAATTTAAAGATTTATCTATTTTTTCAAAGATTTTATTTATTTGAGAGAGAGAGGGAGAAAGAGAGAGACACAGCATGAGCAGGGGGGAGGGGTAGAGAGAGAGGAGAAGCAGACTCCCCACTGAACAGGGAGCCTGATGCGAAACTTGGTGCTAGGACCCTGGGATCATGATCTGAGGAGAAGGCAAATGTTTAACTGACTGAGCCACCCAGGCACTCTTATCTATTTATTTTGAAAAGAGAGAAAGAGAGCAAGCGCAAGCAGGGGGAGAGGGAGAATCCTCAAGCAGACTCCCCACTGAGCATGGAGCCTGACGCAGGGCTGGATTCCAGGACCCTGAGATCATGACCTGAGCCAAAACCAAGAGTCAGATACTCAACCGATTAAACCACCCAAGTAACCCAAAGTGGCAATTTAAAATTATCATGCTTAAATCGACTTATTAGTGAATTATTGAGTATCTACTGTGTTACATAGATAATAGAGAACCACTGACCTATGGAATCTTATAAACTATCTAGGGGACCAACAATAATATACATAAAATGAAAATAGAAAATATAAGAACATAATACATTGTGAGAATGAGAACATATTCTATAGACTTAGAATCATCGCTGAAATAAAGGATGAAAATGAGATTATCTGATATAACATCCTAATGTTATAACTAAAAAAAGAGAGACTTTATATGAGAGGAAGTTAGAAAAATAGATAAATACCTATGGAAGGTATCAGGAAAGGAAGTCAAACACGATATAGGCCTTAAAGAATGGGTAGAATTCACTAAGACACTGGTGAGAGGATTCCATGAAAGGGAAAGATGAGTGAGGATGTTAGGGTCAGAGAAGATTCATGAACCTAATTTGAGCATAGATACAAATAAGGGAGTTGTGGGGGAAAGACTGAATGGATTTTATGGTATCAGGGTTCAGAGAACTTCTAAAGCCAGGCAGAAGACTTCTGGCTTTAGAAACATATTTTATGTGATAGAAAACAAGTAACCAGAAAACTTAAAAACCAGATCATCTATAAAACTTTAATAATTCTAACTTAATGGTCTTATTTTGCATTCAAGGAAAATAAGCCACAGAACAATTATGTGATTTCCTCTTAGTTAGGAATAGTACAGAATGGGCGCCTGGGTGGCTCAGTGGGTTAAAGCCTCTGCCTTCGGCTCAGGTCATGATCTTAGGGTCCTGGGATCGAGGCCCGCATCGGGCTCTCTGCTCAGCAGGGACCCTGCTTCCTTCTCTCTCTCCCTGCCTCTCTTCCTACTTGTGATCTCTCTCTCTGTGTCAAATAAATAAATAAATATCTTTTAAAAAAAGGAATAGTACAGAATAACTCCACTCATCACTCGGGTGCTTCTGGAACACTTTGATGAAGCAATTCACTACTCTCAGTACAATGGGTGAATGCTGTTGAGGTTGGCTGTTTGTTTAGCTCCTAAACAGAATTTGTACGAAGAAGGGTATCTCCCTTGTGAGGAAAAAGTCCCCCATGTATTCAAACATGAATTCTTGACAAAAACCCAACTCCTTTGGTTTTAAATGATCATTTTTAAAATTTACTATTAATTCCACGCCAAAAACATGGAACTAAAATTTCCATATGAAACGTATTGACAGTTTAAAAAAGTTTAAAAACTGAACTCTCCAGGTTGATTGGGTATAAATTTTAATACTTTAACTACTTCACCATCTTCTACAATCATGCTTAAAATAAGTATTTCCAGAAAGGTTAATAATAGAGAATGTACCCATTCTTCAAATTCAACTTAAAGAGTTTATATGGTCCCATAAATCTGGAATAGATTGAACCAGTATATTCAGAAGACGAATCAGAAAGATGAAGTCAAAAAACGCATTCATTGAAATTTTTTTTTTAAAGATTGAGAACCAGGTGTGTTATGCATAATCACATTTATGACAGCACATCTGTGATTGTTCACCATTATAACTTACCCCAGTTTTATCACACAAGCGTAAAGTATGAAACGATCCAACAGCAAATAACTCTCCATCTGGAGCCCAGGCAACTGAGGTAATAGGATGCTCATGAGGTTGTGAATTGTATAAAGGGCGGCCATAACTATCCCATACCTAAAAAAGCAAATTTTTAAAAAATCTTTTATAATAGTCACCACATTATTACAAAAAAGTTTGTCCTAACAATAAGGTATCAATTAGAGATTTAGAAATTAACATTTTATAACCATTCTAATTAAATGTCTTTACTATCACATAAGGGGGGAAAAGTTGTATTCTTTAAAGCCTAAATATCTCAAAAAAATTCTATAACATTGTAATAATTTTCCAATTTCACTAAATCTTTGGTTAATCATATAGCCTACACATTCTGAGTCCTTTTAAATTTAACAATAAAGTTTTGAAATATTCAGTTTTTTGCTTAAAATTTTTTGCTCAGTAAGTCCTCTATCAAATTCCTCTAAAAGTACTTATTTCAGTTAAATTTCCTCTAACTCTGGTTATATTAAATCTTATTTTTAGTATAAATTATTTTGGTATGAAACTGAACAATGTTTAATAAACCAGTAAGATTGATTTTTAAAACTTCACTTAATTTAAATAGCCAGTAAAACCAGGAGTTTTATTTATGTTGCTACTCATTAAATCAAATTCTGTAGGTCAGTGAGATAGGTCAATGAGAAAGTCAACACTTTAAAATACCACTTAAAATTATAAAATAACAAGTTGCCAAATTATTAGAGTTAAAAGACATAGCTAAAGTGAAAGACTAAAAGAATATTATTTGCTAAATACTTTTCACCTAAATTTAATTCTTTTAACCAGGTGATAAGTTCAAAAATCATATACCTTGTATTTACAGTCCTCACCAGCAGACAAAATCAGATCATTGACAGAATTCCAATCTACTTTTAGAATAATGCCATCATGAGCTTTCCACTATGAGAAAAAAAATAAGATATTAATTATAACTTTAAGAGCACTAAAAAGTTTTGTTTTGTTTTTTAAAGAAAAGACAGTTTGCCTCTCTAATGATTCTCTTGTCCTGTCTTTGGAGATTCCGATCTTCCTTTGATGGCTGTTATGCATAACCTCATTTGCTTGTTTCATTTCTAATTTTAAGTAATGAAAACACTTAGTATTGTGACATCCACTCTATAGCTTACTTCTTTATAAATCTCCTCAATTGCCTGGACTCCAGATGGAAAATCTCTTGCTGTTGAACTATTCCAAGCTTAACGTGTGTGTGATAACACTGGATTCAATCCAAATCTTGCTCTTTTTTATACAGTTGATTCAGTTAAAGATGATGTCTTCATTCTTATTTACTAATTCTTTTCTTTTTTAAAAACTTTTATTGTATGACCATCTTCTTTAGTACTCTGTTCATTCTCTTCTACATATTTTCCTAAGCCTCATTCTTTTTACCTTCATGTTTCTAGTTATTGAACTATATAAGAAACCTTTGCATATAACCTTTATTACCATATAACAAGTGTTTTCCATAGATATGTGCATATTCTATACATATATATATAGAATGCATATGTATATGTCACCCAGAAACTGACAATCTAGAAAATAAGTATGGAACCCCTCTTGCTCTTAAATACAATCAATTCATGTGCCCATTTAGCACATGAATTTTTCATGTTTAGGCAGAATAATATAACTATAAAAGAATTAATTTTCTTTGAAGACCATGGGTACATTTTAATGTCTGAGCCAATTAACTTCACATCAAAGAGTAACTGATATTAAGGGCTCGCTCTCAATAGACCATTCCCAACCTACTGTTCCTTCTTTTTTTTCTTTTAAGATTTTACTTAAATTCAATTTAGCTAACATATAGTGTAGTATTAGTTTCAAGGGTAGAATTTAGTGATTCATCAGTTGCATATAACACCCAGCACTCATTACATCAAGTGCCCTCCTTAATATCCATCACCCAATTACCCCATCTTCCCACCCACCTCCCCTCTAGCAAACTTCAGTTTGTTCCCTATAGTTAAGAGTCTCTTATGGTTTACTTCCTTCTCTGTTTTTATCTTATTTTTCCTTCCCTTCTCTTATGTTCATCTATTTTGTTCCTTAAATTCCACATATGAATGAAATCATCGGGTATTTGTCTTTCTCTGATTGACTTATTTCACTTGGCATAATACCTTCTAGTTCCATCCACATCATTGCAAATGGCAAGATTTCATTCTTTTCAATGGTGAGTAATATTCCATTGTATATATATACATCTTTTTTTCCTCAGTCAGTGGACATTTGGGCTCTTCCCATATTTTGGCTATTGCGGACATTGCTGCTATGAACATTGGGGTGCATGTGCCCCTTTGAATCACTATGTTTGTATCCTTTGGATAAATACCTAGTAGTGCAATTGCTGGGATGTAAAGTAGTTGTATTTTTAACTTTTTGAGGAACCTCCATACTGTTTTCCAGAGTGGCTGCATCAGTTTGCATTCCCACTAACAGTGTAAGAGTGTTCTCCTTTCTCCACATCCTCACCAACATCTGTTGTTTCCTGAGTTGTTTATTTTAGCCATTCTGACCAGCGTGAGGCAGTATCTCATTGTGGTTTTGATTTGTATTTCCCTAATGCCTAGTGATGTTGAGCATCTTTTCAGGTGTCTGTTGGCCACTTGGATGTCTTCTTTGGAGATGTCTGTTCAAGTCTTCTGCCCATTTCTTGATTGGATTATTTGTTCTTTGGGTGTTGAATTGAGAAGTTCTCTATAGATCTCTATAGATCTATAGATCTTGGATACTGATATGCCATTGCAAATATCTTCTCCCATTCTGTCTGTTGTCTTTTGGTTTTTTAGACTGTTTCCTTTGCTATGCAAAAGCTTTTTATCTTGACAAAGTCCCAATAATTCATTTCTGCTTTTGTTTCCCTTGCATCCAGGGACATGTCTATTAAGAAGCTGCTGTGGCCGAAGTCAAAGAGGTTGCTGCCCATGTTCTCCTCTAGGATTTTGATGGATTCCTGTCTCACATTTAGGTCTTTCATCCATTTTGAATTTATCTTTGTGTATGGTGTAAGAAAGTGGTCCAGTTTCACTCTTCTGTGTGTTGCTGTCCAATTTTCCCAACACCATTTGTTGAAGAGACTGTCTTTTTTGCGTTGAATATTCTTTCCTACTTTGCTGCATATTAGTTGATCACAGAGTTGAGGATCCATTTCTGGGTTCTGTTCCCCAGAACAGAATTCTGTTCCATTGATCTATGTGTCTATTTTTGTGCCAGTACTATACTGTCTTGATCACTACAGCTTTATAATATAGCTTGAAGTCTGAGATTGTAATGCCTCCAGCTTTGGTTTTCTTTTTCAACATTTTTTGGCTATTCAGGGTCTTTTGTGGTTCCCTACAAATTTTAGAATTATTTGTTCTAGCTCTGTGAAAAATGTTGGTGTTATTTTGATAGGGATTGCATTGAATATGTATATTGTTTTGGGTAGTATAGATATTTTAACAATATTTGTTATTCTAATCCATGAGCATGGAATGTTTTTCTTTTTTTTTAAAGATTTATTTATTTATTTATTTATTTCACAGAGGGAGGGAGATCACAAGGAGGCAGAGAGACAGGCAGAGAGAGAGAGGGGGAAGCAGGCTCCTTGCTGAGCAGGGAGCCCGATGCGGGCCTCGATCCCAGGACTCTGAGATCATGACCTGAGCCGAAAGCAGAGGCTTTAACCCACTGAGCCACCCAGGCGCCCTGGAATGTTTTTCTATTTCTTGTGTCTTCCTCAATTTCTTTCATAAGAATTCTATAGTTTTCAGAGTACAGATTCTTTACCTCTTTGGTTAGGTATATTCCTGGTAGCTTATGGTTTTTGCTGCAATTGTAAATGGGATTGATTCCTTGATTTCTCTTTCTGCTGCTTCATAATTGGTGTATAGAAATGCAACAAACTTCTGTGCATTGATTTTATATCCTGCGACTTTGCTGAATTCCTGTATCAGTTCTAGCAATTTTTGGGGGAGAGTCTTTCGGGTTTTCTACATAGAGTATCACGTCATCTACAAAGAGTGGAAGTTTGATTTCTTTCTTGCTGTTCTGCATGCCTTTTATTTCTTTTTGTTGTCTGATTGCTGAGGCTAGGACTCCCAGTACTATGTTGAACAACAGACCGTCCTATTGTTCTTAATGTACACAGAGTAAAATATTTAAATTATGGTCAATTAAGCTCTAAGAATAAACAATAATTCATAGCTTGCTTTATTCAAGATATATAAAAACATGTACTCTCAAAAACAAATGTTTTGATAATATACTTTAAAAAGCATTAATTCACATAATTTACCGTCAAATTAATACAATGTCCTGAAATAAACTACAAGGGTAAAAATAACAATGCATAGACACGGATATAGGTATATATAGAGACACACAGAGATTCTCAAGAGTCCCATTTCTAAGCTACAAAAATAAATTTTTATATATTCAAAAGTAAGGAACAAAATATGATTTAAACCTTCCAAATACTATGATTTAGAATTATCAGTTTATATATTACACATATTTATATACTACGCATAAGGCATAGACAGTTTTCAATTATTTCTCAATTAACTGGGCATTTCGTGAACTTCCTTTTGACAACAAGGTCCTTGAGGGCAGAAACTATGTTCTGTTTCACTCTGAGTTATCTCACATGTGGCATAGCTATCTCACACGTGACATACATTTTCACTGAATGAATAAGTAAAAAAAAGTCTCCTCACTATAAAACCAAGTTCTGGGTCTCAAGAAGAGTCCCTAGAGCTTTTAAGGGAAATCAGGTATATACTTTTGAACTGTATTCTATAAGCAAGAATTAAGTGTTTGTTTTTGTGGACAATCCAAATGTGAATATGTGTTTATGCCCAAGGAAAACTGCCTCAGCTTTAGATTACCAAAAAGAAAAAAAAAGAAAATTTGTATTAAGTTACTAATTATACTTTAACTCCTCTTCCACTCTAGCTGAATTTTGGCAATGGGTACTTTTCTTGCCCTCCACTATGTGCTGGCGCAAAGATTCTACTAAACCACTAAACTATAATTTGCCAATGGTAATATATAGTATCTTTCTGAGTTGCATTCATATAAGCCTAATTACAGGTATCTCAATAAATCACGTAACTATAAACCAAAAGATTGACCTTGCCTGTTTTCACTGTATAATTTTAAAGCAGATTTTTGGAGTTTAAGTGGTATGGAAGAACTTTGACTAAAGGCAAGCAGAACTAGTTCTTTCGCAGCTTCTTCTGTTTGCCCAAATTCTTTACCTTAGCTGCCTAAGAGCAAGCAAGGACTTGCATCTTCTATTTCTTGTTTGTACCATAGTTCTTAGCAAAGTGTTCTGCACGCAGTAAAAATGTTGGCTTTATGAAATATGTACAGCATAATCTACATAGAAGTTAAAATTATGGAAACTCAATGTCATTTCTATTTCCTTACTCCCCAAAATCTATATGTACTCAACTGTTAAATCGGATGCTTCTTCTTTGTAGAATTGTAGCTGCTCAATCTCCAGCACCAAATCCCTTACTCAGGACCCAGTCATTCTACATCTTTTTTCCAGCCTTCTTGGCTCTAATCATTAGGGTCTGACTAAAAGGTAGAGACGACATGATAATTCACACAGTAACATCTATAGTAACAACTACTCTATATCGAGTGCTTACTGTATGCACTCAATACGCTTATTTATAGACTGTCACATGCACTTTGCAACTTATTTAATCCTCACAACAATCCTATAAGTAGGTATTAGCATCACTACTAAGAGATGAGAAAGCTGAGAATCAAAGATATATTTTAACTTGCCTAAAGTTACATTTAGGTAAATAAGTGAGCATCTGAAACCAGGTGACTAAGTCTGAAGCCTATATTTTTATTATCCATGCTACACTGTGTCATTATCAAAGTATGAAGAAAATGATTCTGCCTTTTAACACTGAAATCAAACATCAAAATCCTGAATATAGGCTTAAAATTATCCGTTAAGTTGTCCTACTCTGACCTGTCTTAACTGTCACCATTGTTTTATTTCTATATATTTGATAAAATTATATACACCTAAGTTGTTCTAAACATTACACTGATGATCCCTCCACTCTAAAAATACAGAAAGAATGCTAAGGTTTTAGAGAAAGCTTAAGTGTATTGAATAAATGATGTTTAAGAGGAGGAGGATGTTAGTTATAATGATAAGAAACACAGTCTAAGCAAGCTTTTAAAGTTTTATGATTTTGTCCTGTTTTGTCTCAAATCTATACCTGTGAGGCTGACTCCGCTAAATTTAAGGATGCCTACCATGCCAAATCATGTGACAATTTAATAACTCAAAACACATTATGATTTACTGGTATAATGTAAGTTGGTATAAGGAGGAAGTGAACCCTGCTAGAAACATAACCAGATATCCCCTATTCTGTAATAAAGGCTAACAAAAACACACACTTAAAAGCCTCAGACAAAAAGACCACCCAGAAGAAAGGGACTCCTAAGAAAGTGACCTCTCACTTAGCAGTCCAACAGATCCTGATAACAGTTTGCAAAAGCCTGAGAAATACCTGTAAAACTTTAGCATTTGGTTGAAGAGGTTTAATGATCAGCTGCTTGCCTGCTGTGTAAAGAACCTTTTCTGAATCAGGGCCCCATGCTACTGAATATACTGGTGTTCCTGTAAATAGGAAAAGAAAAAAACAAAACAAAACCCAAGAGATTTTCATTATTACGCCTTATAACAAGAGAGATAGTTAAGAGGATCAAAAAAGCAATGTGGGGGGTCAATTCATTTCTATTCAATAGCCCTTTCAAACTAGAGAATAGTCTGATACTGAAACACAGACTGAGTTAATACTGACCATTGAAAATCTACTGTAAGCAACTGAAAAACTATGTTTTTAACTAATTTTGATCTTGCTGAGAAAATAGGATGGGTTTTTAGGAATTCAATATAGTGTGCTATTGAAATATAGAACATAAATACACTTCATCATTTTAAGATATAAAGAAGTATCAGAAAGTCATGATTTTTCATTTCCCACCAACAGCCATCAGTGCTTAAACTGACTCAATACGTAAGATGACTTTAATTTTCTACACAAAAATATACATGGTATATTTACCTTATTGATTAATTCCCATTCCTGAGGATACTACAGGAAACAGACCTACCACTCATCTGCCGCTTAAGCTGTTCTCTAATGGACAGAAACCACCCTACCCCAGTTGATCTATCCCTCCTATCTATGAATTTATTTTTATTTATTTTTTTTAAAGATTTTATTTATTTATTTGACAGAAATCACAAGTAGGCAGAGAGGCAGGCAGAGAGAGACAGGAGGAAGCAGGCTCCCCGCTGAGCAAGGAGCCCGATGCGGGCCTCGATCCCAGGACCCTGAGATCATGACCTGAGCCAAAGGCAGAGGCTTTAACCCACTGAGCCACCCAGGCGCCCTATCTATGAATTTATAAATGGCAAATTAAATATCAGATTGGGGAAATTTTGCTATCAAGTGGGGCTTTGGCCTGAAAGCTAGGCTAAGAAGGGTTCAGATATCCCATAACCAGGATGAAGCTGACCTATACTTTTAGGGGAAAAGTACATGTTTGACTCAATGTACCATTCTATTAACTACTTTAAATTTCATACTGTTTTCAAATTCTTAGGAATTTAGAGAAGGTATTTTTTAACTCAATGACTTTCTACATTAGTTAATATCTTCTGGAAGTCTGTACTTTATTTGAATCTAGTTTTTTAAAAATGAATATTATACCTGACAAAAGCATTAAATAAGCTGTACTCCACTGTCTGACCCAGTTACCATCCATGAGGAAAGTGAATCAAGGTTATACAATTAATCTATGAAATATTAATCCATTTATATTTCTAAAGCCGCTTTCAAAAATTGTCTAGAACTAAGTCAGACTACTGTTAGCAGTTGACTTTCTGTGAATGAATAAGACATTCTTAGTAAAATGGAATCTGAATTAGGATTTATGGGTAATCAATAAGATTTAATTGTTCTTTTAAAAGGGAAACCCAACTGATGCTAATCAACAGGGAGTAATCAGTAATCAATAGGGAGCAAATTTCAGTAAGATAAAGGCTTGTGTTTGGAGTGGCATCCTACTTCTTTCATGTCATTTTATTCCCAATCAGAATATAATTCAGTTGTGAGCAAGTCTCAGTGGTTTAAGGGTTTAGAAAGTCTAGTTTACAACAGACTTAGTGCAAAAACAAAAAACAAACAAACAAAAAACCCTGAAGCATGCCTTTCATGATTTAGGTTAGATAGTATATTAGATCTAAATATGCTATTCAGTCAATTACATCTAGGATTGTTCTGTATCTGAAGAACCCACAAATGGCCAACCTCATTCAGAAGGCACCTGGTAAGTACATTCTGCACTTGGTAAGTACATTCTCTTGGAATATTCTCTGGAAGTAGCCAGGAGTTGACCTGGATTTCTCAAGTAGATTGCCAAATAGAATTCAACTATAATAAACTCCCTAGAAAATGTAAATTAAAACTTCAGATATTTCATATACAATGGAATACCATGCAGCCATCAAAAGAAATGAAATCTTGCCGTTTGCAACAATGTGGATGGAACTAGAGGGTATTATGCTAAGCGAAATAAGTCAATCAGAGAAAGATAATTACAGTATGATCTCTCTGATAAGAGGAACTTGAGGGGAAGGGTGGGAGGTTGTGGGGGGAAGGGAGGGAAAAAAATGAAACAAGATGGGATCGGGAAGGAGACAAACCATAAGAGACTCTTAATCTCATGAAACAGGCTGGGGTTGCTGGGGGGTGGGAGGGCAGGGGTAGGGTTGATGGGTTATGGACATTGGTGAGAGTTTGTGCTATGGTGAGTGCTGTGAAAGGTGTAAGCCTGATGATTCACAGACCTGCACCCCTGGGGCTAATAACAATAATAATAATAATAATAATAATAATTTCAGATATTTCAAATGTGGTTCTTGATGGGTACTGGAAGGGAATCAAGGCTGAATGCTTATTTGACAGAGTGACAGAGTTATAGGTACCTTCTTTATTTCCATTATTACAGCTGTAATTATTGTGCAAAAAAAGTAAATTAATATATTTTAATTAAAGACTATCAAATCATCATGAATACAATCAATAATATTACACTTTCCTGGGGTGTACATTAAACGATGACAAACATCTACCCCCAAGGAAATAATTCAGTAAATACAACTCCCATTGAGTTACACAGGATGTGACTCTAGCCCTTTAGTTGTGGTAAAAGGCACAGTTGGGGTATAGGATGAGGAGCTAGGGACGCTTTTGTCCTCTTTAACATTGAATTTGTGGCCTCATTAAGTCAGCTGTGTCACCATTTCCTTGCTTATTAACCTTATAAATCTTCAGAATACTTATCTTCCCTGTTGGGACTTGGGAGTTTATTCATTTCCTGATTATAAAACATTTTTAAACAATAATAATGTTTAAAAAAACAAATATAAGAACTTATAGTATAAAAATAATATTACAGAGGAGAAGTTAAGCAATTCCTTTGCTGTAACATGTGGCTTTTAACCATATTTGTTTAATCAAAAAACATATACAAGGTTATGAGAGATAAGATTAATAGCTAAGTCTCATTAGTTCAATCTTCCTAACCACTAATATTTAAAATGGGTATAACATCAAGAACTAAGAGAAGTTTTCATTATATTCATCTCTTATATTTATAATGAAATGTTAAGTGTGAAACCACTGTATATATGAGTGCTTTCTTTTCCAAAAGGAGATATACTATGCAATTCCAATTTGGGTAGTTCTGATGAACATCATTATCGAAAGTGGAAAAATTAGTTTTATAAAGAAAATAATGATTTTTATTATGATGAAATCCATCCCACTTGCATTCCAAAGAAACCTGTAATATTTAAAATATTTTTTTTGAAAATATACTTATTAAAGCATTGAATTACTCTCAGTACTACACTTCACTTTGCAAACTCAGTATGAAAATAACAACTATAGCCTTCAGGTTAAATAAGATTTCAACAAAAAGTTTAGCAAATTATGTAATGTTATTAATTCCAATAGTAACCAAAAAAATGGACAAAAAATAAAAGTAGTTTCATGACAATTAAATAATTTCTTGCTTTTTATATTGGGAATTTTTATTTATGTTCCATTTCAGTTAAGACACTCAAAAATATCTTGTTTTTCTGATTCTGTACACTAAGATCATGTGACCTTTTTGACATTTTTTAAGAAACCACATGCACCTGGGGTTGTGTTAAATGTCAGACCCTTATCTCTCTGTAAAACAAATTATCTAAATTCTTTCAACCTGTTGAAGGCATTTTAAACCACAGAAGAGGAGACAAAAATGTATTTCAATTGTTTTAAGGAAATACATGGTCAAGTATACCATGTTTTTCACACTCATACTAAAAAGTAGCCCCTAAAAATGTTTTTGCATGTTTTTAAGAATGCTTTTGAAACAAACCCTTCACTATTACAATGAAGTATTAGCTATCTTTGCCTTGAATGCAATATAAGTCTACATTGGGGGAATATAAGTAAAGTACTCAGAGCACAGTCTGATACTATATAAGCACTATCTATTACCTACTACTACTAGAAATCACTTTGTAATGCAATAAGCTACTAATTGTTTATTGTATTGTTAATGATAGTAGGAATTCATTTTATTTTTTGGTTGCTAAATCATCAAGAATTAAAAAACCAAGAATTATCTCCCTTTCATTCTCTTTGTAGGGATATAAACTAACAGTAAGCAATCAAGTGGGATTTATTCCACAAAAATGTGACTTTTTGGTTTATATGTCACTGGATTACTAAAGAGAAAAAGCTTAAATGAATGTATTTGTATCTTCGCGTCTATCCTCAGCCACTTATCTCTTGGTAAAACACAACTTCCCCTATAGCTTCACCTTTCACCTTTCTGTAAGTGACTTTCAAATTATTTCAGCTTTACCTCTGAGCCCTAAAACACTATTCCCACTTGCACCAAAGACTTCAGACTCTACACATTCAAAACTATCCTTCCTCTACACGTAACCCCTTGTTAATTCTTCTCTCTGAATTCTTTACCTCTTATAGGATATCCATTCCTGTCAGCTACTAAGAACTATCATTACTGTCTGTGTTCAAGCCTCAGTGCACTCTAGCATAGAACATTCCAAAAACCTCCTTACTGGTCACCCCAATTTTATTTTATTTTATTTTTTTGTTATTATTATTTTTAATTTTTTGAGTGTAGCTGACACACAATGTTACATTAGTTTCAGGTGTACAACACAGTAATTAAATTTCCTTATACATTATGCTATGTTCACCACAAGTGTAGCTGCCGCATCTGTCATCATACAACACTATTACAGTATCATTGACTACATTCCCTATGCTATGCCTTATATTCCTGTGTTTATTCATTCCATAACTGGAAGCCTGTATTTCCCACTCCCCTTCAACCATTTTGCCCACCCCTACACCCTCTTTCCTCCAGCAATCATCAGTTTGTTCTGTATATTTATAGGTCAGACTCTGCTTTTTGTTTCCTCATTTGTTTTGTTTTTAGATTCTACATATGCGTGAAATCATACGGTATTTGTCTTTCTCTGCCTGACTTACCTCACTTAACATAATATCCTATACGTCCATCCATGTTGTCTCAAGTGAGATGACCTCATCCTTTTTATGGCTGCATAATATTCCACTGTACATTTTTACCACATTTTCTTTATCCATTCATCAATCGATGGACACTTAGGTTGCTTCTATATTTTGACTATTGTAAACAATGCTGCAGTAAACAGGGGTGCATATACCTTCCTGAATTAGTGCTTTCATTTTCTTTGGGTAAATACCTAGTAGTAGAATTACTGGATCATATGGCATTTCTGTTTTTAAGAGGAACCTCCACACTATTTTCCACAGTGGCTGTATTAACTTACAGCACCATCAGTGCATGAGGATTCCCTGTTCTCCACATCTTTACCAACACCTGTTTTTTGTCTTTTTTATTTTAGCCATTCTGACAGGTGTAAGGTGCTATCCCATTGTGGTTTTGAATTGCATTTCCCTGATGGTCAGTGATGTTCAGATCTTTTCATATGTCTGTTGCTGGCCACCCCATTTAATCTCTATTTCTTCTAATTTATCCTACATATTACTGCTAAGTTTATGTTCCTAAGAGATAGTCTTTATCTCTTATTCTTCTGCTTATTTTTTTAAGGTTTGGTAGGCTCATAGAATAAAATCAAAACCGCTTTATTTAGCATCCAATACCATCAATGTCTTGGTCCCTTTATATATACAGCCTCATACAGCCTGCCCTCTGGCCCAACGGGTCTGCTTCCATCCACCTGATTTCCCTACCTTATGCTGTTCTTCCTCTATGCCTTTGACCACCTAACTTACTCCACAGCTCCATTCCATTGCCAATAAGCCAATTTCATTCCCTTCAAAGTTCAACCAAAAGATATTCCAAGGGCACCTGGGTGGCTCAGTCAGTTGAGCATCCAACTCTTGGTTTAGGCTCAAGTCATGATCTCAGGATTGTGAGACCAAGCCCCATAGCAGGCTCTGCACTGGACATGGAGTTCACTGAAGATTCATTCTCTCCTTCACCCTCTCCACTTCCCCACAGCCCCCCCTTAAAAAAAAAAAAGATATTCAGATATTTGCCAGGAAGCCTTTCTGATACGTTCTTTCCCTCCAAAGTGATAATCTCTGCTTTCCTATCCTCTCACAGCACCTTGTAATAACAAAAACATCCTGCCTATGCTACGGTTATTTGTATTTCCAGTTCACCTCCTTTACTAAATTCATTATAGACAGGTTCCATTTTTGTCATTCTATTCTTCCATTTGAATATAATGTGGGGGAAATGTCTTCAAAGGTTTGCAGTATTACTCTATTCCAATTTTAGCCTATAATTAAAATACACAACATAACACAACTTAGGCTATAATTAAAATACACAATGCTTAATTATAATTATCCCTGCCCCATACACTGTTTTCTCTAGTAAGGAAAAATAACTCCTCATAGGTACCAATAAGAATTGTTTTTAAACTAAGTCAAATTTTTTTTTAAAAAACCAACTTGGGATTAATGCTTTTTCTGTATTAGAGGAGAAGGTGATGACCATTGACTTTTTCTATCTATATATCCATCTCCAATCATTAAGAAATGAATTAAGGGAGTGCCTGGGTGGCTCAGTTGACTAAGTGTCCAACTCTTGGTTTCAGCTCAGGTCATGGTCTCATGGGGTGTGAGAGAAGAATCCTATGACCAGCTTCACCGTTGGCAAAGAATCTGCTTGAAGATTCTCTCCCTCTGCCCCTTCCCCTACTCATGCGAATGTGCTCTCTCTCTCTCTCTAAAATAAACAAATCTTGGGCGCCTGGGTGGCTCAGTGGGTTAAAGCCTCTGCTTTCGGCTCAGGTCATGATCTCAGTGTCCTGGGATCGAGGCCCGCATCGGGCTCTCTGCTCAGCAGGGAGCCTGCTTCCTCCTCTCCCTCTGCCTGCCTCTCTGCCTACTTGTAATCTCTCTCTCTCTGTGTCAAATAAATAAATAAAATCTTTAAAATAAATAAATAAATAAATAAATAAAATAAACAAATCTTTAAAAATAAATAAAATATGTATTTCTAAAAAAAAGAAATGAATTCAGGAATTTTTTCTATTTTACAAAAATAAATGTAGTTAATATAAACATGTAGTAAAAATCACAAGGATGCTTTCAACATTGTTTACTGAATTCCACGTTTTACAGTAACTCAGGCTTATGTTATTTCATTTTTGTGCCAAAATTTACAGTTTTTCCCCTAAAAGAGCCAGAAGTCCCCTACCCCACCTATTTTGGCCTCCTTATTTGAGCCTTTAGCATCCAGCTCTCAGTAGTTCATAATCACCCTCAAAAATTGTAGTCTTTAGGGGCACCTGGGTGGTTCAATGGGTTAAAGCCTCTGCCTTCAGCTCGGGTCATGATCTCAGGGTCCTGGGATCCAGCCCCGCATTGGGCTCTCTGCTCAGCAGGGAGCCTGCTTCCTCCTCTCTCTCTGCCTGCCTCTCAGCCTATTTGTGATCTCTCTCTGTCAAATAAATAAATAAAATCTTTTAAAAAAATTGTAGTCTTTAATAAATCAAATAAACCCTATAAATAACCAGAGATTTTTCCTTCAGGGTTAATATCATAACTTAATTTTCCCAATGCTTTTTCCCAGAGATAAAACAGGAAAAGTCTATGCCTTATTAGGAAAGTGTAGGTGGCACCAATAATCAAAAACCTAAAAATCAGATGCATAGTTCTATAGTAAATCTGTAATTCTTAATCCAAAGATATCTGATTATCTTGAAATATCAATAGGTTAACTAAAGTAAGAAAATCTACGTAATTTAATTTTGCTCATGAATCCCATACTTAATATAAACCTTGAGTGAGGAGAATAAATAAGATTCAAATGAGATAAAAATGATCAGCCCTTTCACAGTCATTTGATGTTAAGAAAATTATAGCTACTTGGATGTCAATGGAAAATATCATTACATGATGTGATGAAGACATAATAAAATTACCTGTCATATGACCTAATCAGTATTTTAGCTTTCTAAGGGAACTCACCCATCTATTTGGAAGGAAGGAAAAAAAAAAGAAGAGCACCACCCATCCCTCTCTAAAATAAACATCAGGGCGCCTGGGTGGCTCAGTGGGTTAAAGCCTCTGCTTTCGGCTCAGGTCATGATCTCAGCGTCCTGGGATCAAGGCCCGCATCCGGCTCCCTGCTCAGCGGGGAGCCTGCTTCCTCCTCTCTCTCTGCCTACCTCTCTGCCTACTGTAATCTCTCTCTCTCGCTCTGTGTCAAATAAATAAATAAAATCTTAAAAATAAAATAAAATAAAATAAACATCATATACAAAAACTAACTCAAAATGGATTGTAGACCTAAATGTAAACACTGAAACTATAAAACTCTTAGAAGAAAATAAAGGTCTAAATCTTCATGACTTTGGATTAGGCAACTGTTTCTTAGATATGACACCAAAAGTAGAAGCAATCAGAGAAAAAAATGGATAAACTGAATGAATCTCATCAACATTTCTGCCACTATCAGGGATTTATGGTTACCTAGATAACCACTACCTAGTATTTATGGTTACCCTTTGTTAAAATTTGGTTAATAGGTAGCTAAAGAAATATAACTATTTTAACATTATCCTAAGAGTAAAAGTGACTTAAAAAATGAAATCTGGGGATTCCAGTGGCTCAGTTGGTAAGTGTCTGCCTTCAGCTCAGATCATGATCCTAGGGTCCTGGGATAGAGACCCACACCAGGCTCCCTGCTCTGCGGAGAGCCTACTTCTCCCTCCCCCTCTGCCTGTTGCTCCCCCTACTTGTGCTCTCTATCAAATAAATTTAAAAAATTGTTTAAAATTTTTTTTTAAAAATGAAATCTGGAAATTTTTGGAAGTCAGTTACCAGAGAGATGCTTCACAATATAACTTTATTATGTAATTCTCAAGAATAATCTGACATCTCTGAAGATCAGCTGATATATATTCAGTTAAACATGAAAACTGTTTTATTATTCCTACATAAAAATCTAATTAGGAAAATAGATTACTATACACACACAAAAAATCATATATAATCTAAATCCCAACAGGAATGACCACTGAATTGACTTTATCAGCACTTTTTTCCAATTAATGTGGAAAACTGAGATGCTACTCTAAGCAGTTGCAGTTTACCAAGTTTTGGACCATCAGGTTATCTTCTCCCTCCATTACTTTAGATATCAAATGTGTAATACAATTTATTTTTTTATTATGTTAGTCACCATACAGTACATCATTAGTTTTAGATGTAGTACAATTTAGAAAGGGTGATAATATGAAGTTATTATGACTTTTTAAGTAAGGAGTTACTCTTAATGTTTCTATTACTATTATTTACCTCACTAGACATGCAATCCTATTCCAGACAGTATATGCCCATAAGGATTCAGAATTATTTTAAAAAGAATCAATCAGCCTTTAACTGCATTTATATAGACCCACTATAAAAGAAAAAGCCCTGAGTGTTTCTTTTATTTCTTAGCTCAAATGATATAGTTACCATGGTTTATCAGGCAACATGGAAAGTAAGAGGAAAAAATATAAATAAAAATAAGAGGTGCGCCTGGGTGGCTCAGTAGTTAAGCATCTGCATTTGTCTCAGGTCATGATCCCAAGGTCCTGGGCTCCAGCCCCGCATTGGGCTCCATGCTAGGTGGGAAGTCTGCTTCTCCCTCTCCAACTCCCCCGTTTGTGTTCCCTCTTTCACTATGTCTCTCTCTGTCAAATAAATAAATAAAATCTTAAAAAAAAAGAAAAAAGAAAAAGAAATAAGAGACTTCAGGGTGCCTGGGTGCCTCAGTTGGTTAAGCATTCAACTTAGGTCATGATCTCCTGGACGTGAGATCAAGTCCTGCCTTGGGCTTCCCACTCAGTGGAGTCTGCTTGAGAATATCTCCTCCCTCTCACCTTCTACCCCATTCATGTACATTGTCTCTCTCTCTCAAATAAATAAATAAAAATCTTAAAAAAAATAAGAGATTTCAGGCTTTGAGCCTTACCGAAATCAGTCTTAGGAACTATAATAGTTTTTAAAGGGCCTATTAAGATATCTTAATTGGTTAATATACATACCTTGCTGAGCCAAAGTTGATCTCAGCATCCCAGTCTTTGACCAGATTTTTATTTGTCCATCTTCTCCAACTATAAAGAGAAAAAATAATTCCTATTTTTATCTATAGGAAATAAATTTAAACAAATTTGCATATAAAAATCAGTATATCTATATTAATACATATTTAAAATTCAGACACAATTTACCCTTTAAATAACAGCACTTCATAACTGTAAAATTTAATTGAAATTACTCTGAAAAAAATTTTATCAGAGTTGCCTAACTTCCATGCCAAAAATTTTTATTTTTTCCTTTAATCTTAGAAGATTTATGAGCATATTATTCAAATAATGCTTTCATTTTCACTGAAATCTCCAACCTAGAATTCTAAGAAAAGTGCTTTCAGTGCAATAAGAAGAGTTGAAGGCAAATTCCAGCGAGTTGGGGACTGAATGGAGTGAAGTAGGAGACTTTTCTTTTGGACAACTTGCTTAAAAGAAGAAAGAAAAAATTCTCTAGAGAGAATCATTTGTTAAAGGCAGGATTTTTATTTCATTCTTCTCAATTTTCAAGATGGATGCCATCTGAACACATTTATATGTTGAAAAAGGAACCACTGGAAAAGGACAAGTTGAAAAAATAGGCAGGAGAGGAAACAACTCACTGAAAAAAGTCCTAAAGAAAGTCCAGGGGATAGGTTGGTGGTCTGATTACATATCCATAAACTCTTTGTTATTCCTCCTTTTGATAGGTGGAGCTTAATTTCTCTCTTCTTTGGGCTATATTTAGCGACTTGTTTCTAATAGGATATGGTAGAAATGATGGAGTATGACTTCCAAGGGTGGGTCATAAAATATATTGTAGCTGCCATTTTTCTCTCTCTTAGATCACTTCCTTATGAAGCCTGCTATTATGTTGTTAGAACATTCAAGCAGCCCTATTGAGAAGCCCTTGTGGTGAGAACTGAGGCCTCCTGCCAATAGTCAGAGAGGAACTAAGACCTCTTGCCAAGAGCATATGAATGAGCCATCTTGGAAGCAGAACCTCCAGCCCCAATCAAGTCTTCACGTGACTGCAGCCCTATCTAACATCTTGAGTCTGAGACAGAACCACCCACCTAAATTAAATTGTTCCCTGTCCCATAGAAACTATGAGATAATACGTGTTTATTAACTTAAGCCATTACCTTTTGGGGTAATTTGTTAGACAACATTAGGTAACTAATAGCATAGATGAAGATGAAAATGCTTATGAGAAAAGGGCAGGAAATGGGAGAGTGATGGAATGGGGGTAAAGGTTAGTTAAATATTTTGAATCTTAAAATTTTAAAGAATTACAACTTTTATTTACTCTATAATTGACCATTTCAAAAGCCTTGACAGAATACTCTCTGTAAGTCATATATGAAATCTAGTAATTAATATGACATTCTGAATTATAATATTATCTAGCAGCCTAGTTCAATGCTGTGCCAATTATTTACTCTTGGACAATGAAAGACACTATTACTAAAGAAAATATTCTGATTCTGTGAAAATTTTTCTTTAAAAATTCATCTAAAGCGTCATTTGTGCAGACAACATACCTGTAACTAATGCTGTTCCTTCATAATTCCATCTTCCTGCAAGAACTGCTCCACAGTGAGCTTCTACACTTTTTTCCACTCTTCCTAACTTAGAAATCAGATGAAATTTACCTAAAAGAAATTAAACTTGAGAAATCTATTTGAATTTACTCAATCAATAAATATCTGTTGAACAGGTACCTTCTCCTAGACTAGTTAGCACAGTGCTAGGCACTGGAGACATAAGGACAAATAATATTCCTACTCAAATAATTGTTCCTGCTCCCAAAGAAAAAACAAATCTATTGGAAAATGGGCACAGAAACAAAATTATAAAACCTTGAAACAAGTGGTATAATAGAAGTATGTATATGATGCTATGATAGATGAGCGGGACAATAAAACTCCACTGGGATGTAGTCAAAGGCGGCCAAGAGAAATGTCAAGAAAGCCTTCTAATTAAGCAGAGTTTTGCAGTCCTGCTTTTTTTTTCTTTCTTTTTTTTTTTTTTTTGCAGGCTAAAGAAAAGCTGGAAAAGGTATAGAGGACAGGCACCAGGACAGTTAAAAGGTGTTAAAAAATAAACTGAGGCAGGGGCACTGGTGTGACTCAGTCTATTAAGTATCGGACTCTTGATTTCAGCTCAGGTCGTGATCTCAGGGTAGTAACATCAGGCTCCATGCTGGGCATGGAGTCTGTTAAGATTCTCTCTCTCTGCCCCTTCTCCCCACCTCTCTCATTTAAAAAAAAAATTAAAAAAAAAAGTCTCTCCTTCCCTCTGCCCCTCCCCACTTCTCTCCCTCTCTAAAAATAAAAAATAAAAAAATAAACCGAGGCCTAACAAAAAATTTGAAGAGTTTATTTGAGCAAAAATCTTCTAAATGGGTGGCCCTAAGCCAAAAGTGGTAAAGAATGTTTCATCAACAGGAGCTGAGGAAGAGACTTTTATGGAGAAAAGGTAGAAACAAAGGAAGGAAAGTATTGACTGACTACAGCCTAAGGCCTAGTTGGCTGTTTGTGACTGGTTATCCTTAGGTTTTAATTTCAAACCTTGAGGTGTTTACAGACAGATTTTGGTTTGCTCATGCTGGTCAAAGGCACAGGGCCACCTCTGTTTAATGGCCTTGTTGTTTAATTAATTTAACAATTGATAATTCCAATTTTTAAGATACTTGCCTCATGATTTTACACTATGCCAGGCACTAGGCAGACAAAAAGGAGCAGACTACTTGATTCCTGTTCTCAAAAAGTTCACACATATATAGGTAAAAAGAACAACGTTTTAAACTTACAACTTTAAAGTACCTAAGAGATGTCAAGGGGACAAATCAACTGTGCAAAGAATGAAGTGCTACAGAAAGCTGAGAAAAAGGGGCGCCCATGTGGCTCCAATCATGCCTTCAACTCGGGTCATGATCTCAGGGTCTTGGGATTGAACCCCCGCATTGGGCTCCCTGCTCAGCAGGGAGCCTGCTTCCCCCTCTGCCTACCGCTCCCCCTGCTTGTGCTCTCTCTTGCTGATAGATAGATAGATAAATAAATAAGATCTTAAAAAAAAAAAGAAAGAAAGCTGAGAGAAGACCATGAAATAATGTGGGTTTGAATAATGAAATCTAGTAATACACAGCTCATAATTATTTTAATTAGGTGTAGTAAAATTAGAAAATTCCCCCCAAACTATCTATCTATCTACCTATCTTGCAGTAAAAAAAAAAAAAAAAAAATCACATGGCTAATCAAATTTCGAAGTCACTTTGTTTGAATTCACTTTCAACTGAAGGCTTTTCAAGACTGTCTTAATATTAACAATTCAGTCGTTAAGTGTTTGCCTCCATCTCAGGTCATGATCCCTGCCCAGTGTGGGGGAGTATGCTTCTCCCTCTGCCTCCCCCAGCTCATGTTCTCTCTCGCTCTCAAATAAACGAATAAAATCTTAAAATAAAATCTATATATCTATATATCTAAGTCAGATGCTTGAGGTGGCTTTAAAACATTTCTCTGGAAAACTCTAATACAGATGGCTTTGAAATATTTAACACCTAGCACCCTGTGGTTACTTCACTAATCATCTACCCATTCTTACCAACAAAGTCATTCCCTCTTTTTTACACTGTAAGCATTATTTGCAGCTCTGTTACAGCATTTTTTTATTGGGCTGTGATCTGTATCAGGGCAGGGGGCCATGTCTTAGTCATATTTTTATTTGCAATAGTGCTTTTACATAATCAGCACTTGTTAAATTAGACCAACTCAGTAACCATCTCCTAACTTAAAAAAAAAAGACTACACTGACATTCTTTTTTTTTCTTATTCCATCTGATAGCTTTCTTTTTTCATCATTCATTTTCTAGGACCTCTACAATAACCTACCCTTTTCCTTCATCTAACTACCCACTAGCAGCAACTACTTTCCCCCATACCTTCCTTTTAACTTTATATTTATTGCTGGGGCATTTCTGAATATAAGATTACTTTGAATTCAACTGTTATTATTCTCTTCATGAAACTAACCTGAAATCAATTGGAATACTCTTTTTTTAAACCATTGCTTTACAGAGAAAATGTAAGCTGGAAAAAAAAATCTCAAAAGAGGAAATTGTAAAGATGACATACAGGAAGTGGAAAGTTAATCCCGTGGCCATTGTTTACTTTATTGAGGTATGTTCTCACTAAATGTTAGCATGTTGCCTAACACAGAATACCCACTTAATAAACAACTGTTGCATATAATGAATGAATCCATCACCAAAGAGATTAACCAAATATCTCTTAAATTAGAAATGAAGGATCCAGAAATTTCCTTTCAATCTATTCCATATTTGAGAAATTTTATGTATTTAGATCATTGATATTTCTTATCCTAAAATACCTAATACTGATTTTCTGACAAGTGCTAAAATTATTCTTGGTTCCTATGACCTCACAGAAGATATATACTGGGAAAACTAGGGTCAGCTCTTGCATAGATTTGGCACTCAATAAATCTTTGGCCTTTGTATTTTGTCCGATTACAGATTACATGAATAGCACAGCCAGAATAAACCAAAAATATAAAATTATATATATCAAATATTTTTATTTTTTTATTTAAAAAAAAGTTTTTTTTAAGTAGGCTCCACACCCAATGCGGGGCTTGAACCCAGGACCCTGAGATCAAGAGTTGCAAGCTCTTCCGACTGAGCCAGCCAGGTACCCCCACATTACACATATTTTTAAGCCCATAATTACCCATTTAACTATTTTGTTTCTTCTCTCCAAATTTTCTATAATCTTTTAAAAATGCAGGACCCAAAACAGAGATCAATTTATTTCTAATTATTTGCTAGGGTTGAGGTAGAGAAGAGAATATAATCAATATGGTTACATTAATGTATTGATTTATTGAACAAAAAAGTAGATTTGGATAACAAACATGGATATTTAAATCCTAAGGTGGAAAATTAACCTTTTGTTCATTGAAGAAAAAAGAAGGAAATTTATAAAAAGAGGGAAATGTTATAAAAGAGAAAGAGCACACAGGAAACATTAAAATTATATAAAACACATTTCTTAAAGTTAGAACTGCCTTAGGAAATGTCCATGGAAACATGAAGGGGCTTGGAATAGGGTGTTAGGAAAAAGGACACATGAGCACTTTTGCAGACTGCTTAATAGCAGAAATGATTTGGCAGATGGTTGCAAAAAGCCAGAGATCTATAACCAACCACCAACTTATGATAAAAGAAATGAACACACAAATTCTTTTTAAAGTGGGATTTTTAAATGGACATATTAATAAGAAAATAAGGGAATTATTTTAAGATATCTAATACAATGTATTTTAAAAATCATCTTTCAGTAAATATAATTTAAGGAGTATTTAACAGCTTTACAGAAGATTTTATACCACAATTTCCCTAATGTATTTTACATAATTCAATTATTTTTAAATGTAAGTCTTTTAATACATTGTCAAATATCTTTTCTAAAAAGTAGTATATAGCTACATGAAATATTCAAAAAGTAGTATGTTGGAGAGAATTATTGGTAAGACAAAATACTTGGCAGAAGTCTGCCTTACATATTTAAGGACCTGCCACCAAATCTCAGGGATCTCTTTTGGAATCTTATCAGTACACAGGAGAGGGAGGGGGCATGATGAAGAAACACTTGAAGAGTAAGAAGAACAAACTCAAAAACTGTAACACTTCTCTGCCAACACTGGGGGAGAAAAATCAAGAGGAGAAAGTTGGTGGCAACTAGAAAAGAGAAACTCCTGAGCAGTAAATTAAATTTTGAAGAAAATTTTCTTTAAGAATTGCGTTAACATCATACAAAATGAAAAAGTGCTAGAGATCTGCTGTACAATATTGTGCTTATAGTTAACAATACCATACCATATATTTAGAAACTTGTTAACAGGGTAGATGTGATGTATTTTCTTCTTTAACTAGAATAGTATTAAGTATTGGGCTAACAAATAGTATAGCTCCGAGATATAAAATAACCTCAAACGTTTATCTGACAGAAAAGCCTTTGACCACCTCCCATTGACAACTACTTTATTCTTTCTTGAACATTTCTTTTCCATTTCTGGATGCTTTTTTCTATCTTATCCTTCCATTTCTTCTCTTTGATCTATCATACTTCTCCCTCTCTTTCACAAACCCAGATACTCCTCATCCTAGCCTACAAGATAATACTCAACTACCCTGCTTTGGTTCTCTTTCTTCCCACATCTAGCTATGGCATGTAATGTTATTTGTTTTATTATAGGATAAACCTAAAAATAAAATTAAACATTATAGTTTCTGAAGAGTCATAATATATTTATACTTAAAGATTTAAATAAATCTCACAAATTTATCTTTTAAGTTACATTTTTACATTAAAATACTTTCCCTCGCAGAAAGTGTTTTCTCTAAAACCAATTTGAAGTAGAGACTCAAGCAATTATTCTTTAGTTGAGTGTAATTAAGTGATCTTAATTTAGAGAAACAGACAACAGGAACTATCAAGACTAATTATATTTATTGTCCATATTCATCGGATAAAAAGTTAATTCTCATATACTACTGAGTTTAAAAAGGAAAATGCAAATAAAATATACGGTATATCACCTTCCATGTAATACGAAAGGTGAAATGAGAAAATATGCATGTATCTGTTTACTTTGCCAAAAGAAACACAGGAAGGATAAACCAGAACCAAAGAGATTGTTTACCTACAGGGATTAAACAGAAAAAAAAGGTGTATGGGATTGGGTGACAAGAGTAGTGACATTGCTCTGAGTATGCTTTTTTTTTTTTAAGATTTTATTTATTCATTTGAGAGAGAGAGACACAGAGAGAGAGAGAGTACGAGCAGGGAAGAGAGGCAGAGGCAGAAGGAGAAGCAGACTCCCTGCTGAGCTGGGAGTCCAACATGGGGCTTGATCCCAGGACCCTGAGATCACAATCTGACCCCAAGGCAGATGCTTAACCATCTGAGCCACCCAGGCATCCCTGAGCATGCTTTTTTAATATAGTTTTGTCTTTGTGGAACCATCCATGGTACTGTTTAACATATTCAAAAATAATCAAATCAACAAGGATGGGGAGAATGGAAACCTTACGTAGAAAACAAACACAAATAATACATTTAACTGTATTCTAAGTGAATAACATAACAGTTAAGGAAGGGAGAAATGCAAGTAACTTTGGAACACAGGATTTTAACTCTATATATTCAGCATAAAATCAAAACAAAAGTAAACAAATATTAAACTCCGGTTTTTTGCAGTAGTATAGATTAGCCATTCTGAAACAACCTACTTTGTATTACAGAATTGATCAAGTGAGTAAATATAATTGAGAATAATGGGAGCCAGTCTCACTCACTGTTTCCAAGTATGGAAAAAAGAAAGACTGGAATTAAACCTGTAATGTTGAATTGGAGGCATCAGAATGTTTTTAGTATGGAAAGGAAGGAAGGAGAAGAGGAAGAAAGGAAAAGGAAGGAAAGAAAATGGAGGGAAGGACAGGAGAAAGAGAAAGAAATAGCTGTAGATATGTATGCTTTTTAATAAACATTTATATTCCTAGTTCTTAGTTCTCTGAAAGGACCTTGAAGCAAACACACCTCATTGAAATGAGCTTTGTTAGCACTCTCATCTTGTTTTTAAAATACCAGAAAGCACCAAGAAAAGAATAGGTACCCTTGGAGAAATGGATGATTTGGGGGGCTGGATTGGGAAAGTACAAGATAGCCTGAAACATCTTGTGCCAGCAAAAAAAGTGCTCAAAAAATGATGAGGAAACATTATCCCACTCACCCAAAAAAATTCATTGGAGTTGGCTTGATGGGGTTCCACTAGCCAAATCTGGGATGGTTTTCAAATAAAATAAAAAAATTACAGAAACAAATTAAGAAATAAAATAAAGAATCTATGAGTCTAATCTGACATAAATAAACCAATAAATGGGTAGGAGAGGAGAGGCTCTTTCTTGCAACAGAATACCAACTAATCAATATGGAAGGAATTATGGAATTAAAAAAAATCACCATTTGGCAACCAACCATCTGAGTAATAAATGATTCAGCTGAATATCAACAATAGATGTTAAGATAGTAGGTAGAATTTTAAGGAGGAAGAGAACATTTTTATAGTCTGAAAGTATCTGTTCACAAATTATTTATTAAAAGGTAAAAATAGTAACTTCACAGTGGATTACTTTAATGAATACAACCTTTCAAAGTAATCAATGTTATTAACATCACCAATAATGGATCAAACCAGCATCATCGATCTCTCAATCTGATGCCCTAATTATTGCTGCTAAAAATATGTACACTGAATCATAATAATTGTGAGGAAATATCAGACAAACACAAATTGAGGGACATTCTATGAAGAAAAAACAGATCTGTATTCTTCAAAACTGTTAAGATCATAAAAGAAAGACTGAAGAAACTCTAGATTAAAGGAGGTTAGAGACATATGACAAAAGCAATGTGTTGTTCTGTACCAGAAAAAAACAAATTTCTATAAAAGATGTTATTAGGGCAATTGTTAAAATTTGAACATTAACTATATATTCAATTTAACATCAATGTTAAATTTCCTGATTTTGATCAATGTATTATGGTTATATAACAGAAAATCCTCACTCTTGGGAAATGCACTGAAGTATTTATGGTAAAAGGGGAATGTTGCACATCTAAATACTTAGGGGAAAAAAGTGTCCGTGTGTGTGTGTGTGTGTGTGTGTGTGTGTGTGTGTGTGTGTGTGTGTGTGTGTGTGTAGTGAAGTGGGGGAGAGAGAGGGAGAAAGCCAATGATAAAGTATATGGGACAAAATGTTAACATGAAATGAATTTGGATAAAGGGTATACAGGAGTTATTTCTACAATTCTTACAACCTTTCTGCAAATGTGAAATTATATCAAAATTAAGAGTTTTTTTTTAAAAAGTCAACCCTTCATTTTATCATCAGAGGTAAGCCAAATTATAGCAGTGGTTCAGCGTCAATCTTCTAAGTCCAATTACTTTCATACAATATCTCATTTAATCAAGATTCAGAAAAATAAGGTTTTAAAAAAAAACTATCCTAAGTTTTATCTGTAAAAGAAGTAAAATCTGATTTGATACTTTGGCACATCCCTTCTGTGTTCTTGTTACAAAAGTCCTCTTCTCTTTCTCTTTTCTTTTCCATGGTGGCCTGAGGCCTGTTGTGTTTAGTCAATCAGTGTCCTATTCCCTTGACTAAAGTGATTCTTTCATCGGCACATGACACAGCTTGCCTAGGACTCTCTCTGCAACTTGTCTGCAAGAGATACTGCTGACATTTCTTCTCTAGGATGAGCCTTGGGCTACTGGCTGCCATCATGCTCACCTTGTAGGGAGAGCCCATCTAAGAGATGGTGAGAACTGGGGCCTAATGCAGCTGTGCTTGAAGATCTATCGCTAGAGTTAGATGAACCAAAAAACTCCATCTGTGCATAAGTTAGTCAAGAAAGTTTCCAATACTGTTGATGAATGTATTTTTAATTGACATAGTAGGTAAAATGTAATACAGACAAAAGCAATTCAAGTTTCAATGAAAATAAAAACATTTCCTCAAAAAGTAGAAAAATCATGCTTTTTACTCACCAGTAATAAAGCTACAGTCAAATAAATCTCAGTTAAATTTAAAAAGTTAAAAAGCTACAGTTAAATAAATCTCCAACTCTGTTGAGTAGAAATTAACATGTACCAGAAAAAAAAGATAATATTAAATATCTTATTAAATATTGCAATGTGCCCATATCTTCTGTGTGTGTCCATATTTTTTTTAGTGTGGTTATGTTATAAAGTTAAATTTGAAACCAAAACTGATAACAGCTTAACAACTATTTTCGGTGAGATCACAGAAAAAGTAAAGATGAAAGCTCAGATCAAATCCCACGATATGCCAGCTTCACTTTCTCCCATGACAACAGTTTTATAGCCTATACACAAATCAAATGACTACAAAGAATATGGATTAAATATGTAGACAGAGGTATGCAGATCTACAAGTATCAGCTCTGTAAAACAACTAAAAGCATAAGTCACACTGTCTTTTAAATACAAAGATGAGCATATAACATTTATTAAAAACTTACCATCAGAACTTGTGAGGACAAAGCTTTCTGCTTGAGTTTGTTTCTTTATGCCTAAACTTTTTGGAAACCAGTGAAGATCTATTGGGTAAATATCATCAGGAAGTTTTACTATTTGACTTGTTTCACTGGTTAACAAGTTCCACTTCACTATCTGGTGATCATCACTACATGAATACAGTTCTTCAGCAGTAGTCCACCCCACACAGCTTACTAATTCTTGATGTGTCACCATGTTAAGGAGACGTAAACACACACAAAAATCTTAAATTTTAATAAAATAATTTGCAGATGCAGATTATAAGAAAAAGATAAAATGGGGTCAAATGTTTCAAGTTTCTAAATATACCTTTCATTTCATGACTTGCATATTTTTTCCATATAAAGGAAAATAAGCATCTATCAAGACAGTTGCAAGAAGAATGGAAAGCAAGAAATCCACATGCCAGAAAAGGGGAAAAAAAGAAAGATCTGACAACATGAAAATTTTTAAATTGTGTTATAAAAGATTCCATAAATAAGGGCAAAAGATACACAAAGACATCTAACAGATCAAAAGGTATGAAAGGATATACACTAAACTATTGGGGAATAGGTGAGAAGAAAAGTGAACTATAATTTTAAAATCTACATAAATCTGTATCATATTAGAAGAAATATGTATTATTTTGAAAAGTTAAAAAAATCAAATGTGGGGTGCCTGGGTGGCTCAGTCGTTAAGGGTCTGCCTTCGGCTCAGGTCATGATCCCAGCCCAGCATCGGGCTCCCCGCTGGGTGGGAGGCCTGCTTCTCCCTCTCCCACTCGCTCTGCTTGTGTTCCCTTTCTTGCTGTGTTTCTCTCTGTCAAATAAATAAATAATTTTTTTTTAAAAAATCAAGTGTTAAGACTGAAATCTAATAGTAAAATACCTGCTAAAGTTACACATTATAACAATTTTCCTAGAAAAAAATCTATAGCTTATCTGTCAAAACAAAAATCTTACCAAACCTTTTGACATTAAACTCAGGAAACAATTCGATTATAATTTACTGCACCTACATGATGCATAGCACTAGATAAGCTATGAATCCTAAAATTCCTACTTTATTTAACCCATTTTTTCAGTCTCTGATTTATCAGGAGGATTTCTATAAATTGGGGTGCTCAAGTAGCCCTCTGTTCCTCCATCAGAACAGGCTGCTTACCGTAGCAGAACTGTGTATACAGAGAAGGCATTTCAGTTTGTCATTTAAGAGGAACCTTCCTTTTTCAGATATCTCGGTATCTGTATTACCAGATCATTCCTAGTTGGGTTGTTTGTTCTCTTGTTATTATTGTATAATCCTTTTACTTCCTCTTCTTCTCACTAGTGCTTTTTATTGGCTTATCTGAGCAATCAATAAACTCCAAGGAAAAAGAAACAATGTGCTATAATTATTCTGGACTGTTCTAAGATTTAATACTTCAAAGTGATAGATTAAGCAAAGAACCAAAAAGGTAAAAGAGAAATTATAGGAAGATCTTAGGAGTCTGCAAAAATAGATAACAAAGTAGCATTGGAATATTCAACATACAATCTCAACAAAAGCACCTGGATATCACGAGACCATTACTGCAAAAAATGTTCCAATATAATTGCTATGGTCTAAACAATGTTAGGTAAAACCTAACATTAGAAAGGGAGAATGTTAGATAAAACCAAGAAAGGAAGAAAATACATACAACACACTATTCCAAAACAAAAAACATTAAATTTATCCTTACATAAATTGCTGTAAGTGCACATCGGATGTGTGTGATACACCTTCAACCTAATAGGTCAACTAAGAATATGAGAGAAATGAGGGGACTGACAGATTAAGAAAGTTTAAAAAACTGTTATTCTTCAACTTGAAACAGTAAAAGCAGACAACAGACACAGTCAAAATCTGTAAGACTCTATATGGCATGAACTCTTGAGGGAACACTTTGAAAAGACAGTAAAAAGGATTTAAGGAGAAATCAAAGAAATTATATCTTCATTCAACAGGTAAAATAAATAAGATAGTATAAATTTTAAAAATTTGATTAAATGTCTAAACAGTGCTTTGCTACCTCTGATGAAGGACCACATTTTTCTCCATTTCAAATCTACATTTTGTAAGATAAAATAAAAATGATTTATTAGAAAAATGATCTTATATTTGGGTGTCATGACAATGTCAAATTGCTACAAAAATTTCGTACCTCTTACTTTCTAATTTCTGTACTTATCTCTTCACAGACCTGTAATAGTCTACAGTTGATTCTTATAGAAGCACTAATCTAAATAAGAATGAAGGTAGAGAGAACTGTCCTATCTTCCTGACACATAATTGGGTATTCTTGCTAACAAAATAAAGAGTCATGCATTTGAGAAAATATTTATAACCACTACCTTCCCACATGAAATAATAAAGGTCTGACTGCTCGGATTTCCCCAGCTTATCCTCCACTTTAGCATGAGTGTGAAGAAATAGAGCAGAATTCAGTGAAAACATACTAAATCACACTAGCAAAGAAGTTATTTGGTTAAAAAAAAAGCCACTCTTTAAGATGTTACTAGACTAAACAAAAACTGTGTTTTATGTACTTAAGCACAGTAGTTAAATAGAGTAAGAAAAATGTCAATAAGAATTTGAAAGTAAGATTTAGAGCAAATAGTTTGCTTTGGAAAATTACCTACAACACATGATCTCAAATATTTCAAAAAAATTTTAGCTAAATTACCATTAAAAGAATGGAAAAAATCTACTCTTTAACTAGAATACAAAATAGAAACTTTTAACAATAGATGATCACAATAAGGTTTATAAATACCAAAAGGATATGTTTTGGTTCTTTTAAAAGAGATATCTTCAGTCTCATGCCTCCAGTTTCAGCGAAATTTTAAAATCCAAACTTGATTGTATTCACTGTAAAAGTAAAAGTTGGGGGAAATATAAAATCTGTATTAAAAAGAAATGCATGTACACAAAAAAATAAAAGCAAACAAAACATTTTAGCATTCCAAGGACACTAAACACCTTTAATACTGTTAGCATCAAATACATGGAAAGAAGAAGAAAACTAGTCAGTGTGCTAATCCTGCCAAGGAGTGACTGGCAGCCTTGGGTTGGACTCCAGAGGTCCTCTACTACCTGCCTGAAACAGTTCTATAAGTACAGACCACCACTAATTCTGAGCGGGTAAATAATTTCCAAAGGCTGTCCTAGGGCCACATCAAAAGACCCTGTAAACAGGGAACCCCTTATTGGCAGATCATTATTGGTCCTATTGAATGGTGCATTAGAATAAATTCCCAAGGTCTAATCAAGGGATCAAGGCCTTAATTTTAGTGGCCTCAATTCTGGAGCCCACATGTGACTATTATGATATCATCAATCTGAGGTTTACATTCTGTTGGAGGTAGATAAACTGCCCAACAGTTATGGTTGCTACAGTGGCAATGAGAAAAATAAGTGAGTTATTTAAGGAAGAGGTAATAAATATCTCTAAAAGTTATATAAAAATCACAATGTAATTGCCAAATAAAAATATGGAAAAAGAAGAATAATACTCCCCCAAGTAACCTTGTCATCAGAAGATATAAATCAAATGGAGTTTCCTCAAAAAATTAAAAATAGTACTACCCTATAATCCAGTAATCACCCTACTGGGTATTTACCCAAAGAATACAAAAACACTAATTCAAAAGGAAATATGTACCCCTATGTTCATTGTACCATTATTTACAATAGCCAAATTATGGAAACAGCCCAAGTGTAAATTGATAGATGGATAAAGAAGAAGTGGTGTATGTGCATGTGTGTGTGTGTGTTTGTGTGTGTGTGTGTGTGTATAAAATGGAATATTAATAATCCATAAAAAAGA
Organism: Ailurus styani; assembly: GCA_002007465.1. Classification (NCBI taxonomy): domain Eukaryota; kingdom Metazoa; phylum Chordata; class Mammalia; order Carnivora; family Ailuridae; genus Ailurus; species Ailurus styani. The sequence goes on from LNAC01000359.1 coordinate 1,010,736, forward strand.
ATGAATTCTGGCCACTTGCAACAACGTGGATGGAACTAGAGAGTATTATGCTAAGTGAAGTAAGTCAGAGAAAGACAAATACCATGGGATCTCATTCATATGTGGAACTTAAGAAACAAAGGAAAGGAAAAAAGAAAGAGAGAGAGAAACCAAGAAACAGATTCTTAACTATAAAGAACAAACTGATGATTACGGGGGGCAGGGTGTGTGTGTGAAATAGGTGATGAGGATTAAAGAGTACACTTACCGTGATGACCAATGAGTAATGTACAGAATTGCTGAATCACTATATTGTATACTTGAAACTAATATAACCCTGCATGTTAACTATACTGGAATGAAAATAAAAAACTTAAAAATATATATATATAAATTAGGATGCCTGGTGGCTCAGTCAGTTAAGCACCTGACTCTTGATTTCAGCTCAGGTAATGATCTCAGGGTCCTGAGATCCAGCCCCAGGTGGAGCGCCAAGCTCAGCGGGGAATCTGCTTGAGATTCTCTCTTTTTCCCTTTGCCTCTTCCAGCCACCCCACCCCCCGCCCCTGCTCATGCATGCACACATGCATCCTCTCTTTCTCTCTCTAAAATAAATAAATAAATCTTTAAAAAAAAAAATTACTCTTAGTGCACCAGGGGGCTCAGTAGGCTAGCAGCCAATTCTTGATTTTGGCTCAGATCATGATCTCAGGGTCCTGGGATTGAGTCCAGGGTCAGGCTCCCCACTCAGTGGGGAGTCTGCTTGTCTTCCCTCCCTCTAGCCTTCCCCCCTGCTCACTCTCTCTCAAGTAAATAAATAAATCTTTAAAAATTGTTTTAAATAAATTACTCATATCTATAACTCATATATTTATAACATATTTATTTATATAAACCAAGAAAATTGCTAAATTGTCTGAACCTAATTTATAGTTACAGAATTCTTTCTGAGTAATATCACTAACCTAAAAAGAAAAAAACAAATGAAAGTGTAATTAAAGGAAAAAATAGCTCTTTGCCCAGTAGAAAATTATTGCTAACAAAATCAAAGGAGCTGCTGAGTGTAGATAAGTATTCAGTGGACCTCCCTTAGATAATTTCTCATTCTCCCAAATCCAAGAAGACTTTGTGATCAGCAAAGTGCTAAATACAGCTGTATTTCAAAGCACCTTTTTCACTTATTCTGCTCATAAATGTGTTAGACTGGGTGGGGGTGGGGACTGTTAAAATCACAGAAAAAAATCTGAAGTTTTATGGTCAACCAATATGCAACTACGGTCAGAAACACTTCTCTTCCAGTTAGTTCACTTAGGGAAATTTCTGTTCTTCTTCAAAAGTATGAATCTATGTATAGTAACCAGAGCAAGAATATGCTCTCTCCTAGGCACACCTTCCAGGGCTTACTTTTTTGGTCTTTAGCACCTTTCTCAAAACTCCTTCCTCCCTTCCATCAGATGTTCTCTAATTATAGAGGAGGAAAATGAACAGAAGTAGTTAAAAAATGCTACTTTTTCACAATAATTCAAATTCACCAAGCTTATAAGGATTTTAGAACGATAAAGACAGACAAATTGGTGCTTCTGGAAATGACAACACAATAGATAAGAAAATACAGGTAAAATGTGAATACACAACTGTAATCAGAAACTTTAAAGATCTTTGGCAAAGGCATGATGCATCCTACTTCAAAATACCTTAAAATGCTGAAAACCATGACAATTAGGAATAATTCCTCACCAAAGAATTATAATCCCACGTAAATAGTAAAGGCAGTATGGTTTTGATAAGAACAGTATCTGCGCCGTTTGCAACGACATGGATGGAACTGGAGGGTATTATGCTGAGCGAAATAAGTCAATCAGAGAAAGACAATTATCATATGATCTCTCTGATATGAGGAACTTGAGGGGCAGGGTGGGGGGTCGTGGGGGGTAGGGAGGGAAAAATAATGAAACAAGATGGGATGGGGAAGGAGACAAACCATAAGAGACTCCTAATCTCACAAAACAAACTGAGGGTTACTGGGGGGTGGGAGGGTAGGGATAGGGTGGATGGGTTATGGACATTGGGGAGGGTTTGTGCTTTGGTGAATGCTGTGAAAGATGTAAGCCTGATGATTCACAGACCTGTACCCCTTGGGCAAATAATAAAAATAAAATTAAAAAAAAAAAGAATAAAAAAAAAACAGTATCTGCAACAATTCAGAAACCTGGTGCCAAGGAATCAGAACATGGCATTCCAACACTGGGAGAATTCTCCCTTGCTCAGAAAGATTTCCCCCCATACATCCTATTTAGCTGAGATCATCTGCATGAAGGATATGTGCATTCTGATGTGAGACTGGATAGTGGAGTAAGGGAAAAGAGCTATTAGAGCATAGCCAATTTGGGGAAGTACAAATATGCCTGAGGATTTCATTGAGGCTTTTTTTCTGACCAAAGCCACAGTCGCCAAGGATCTGACCAGTCAATACTATTTGGGGAGAGGGAGTGGTTGGGGTGGGGGAGATAATAGTAAGAAAATCCCGGGCGCCTGGGTGGCTCAGTGGGTTAAAGCCTCTGCCTTCAGCTCAGGTCATGATCTCAGGGTCCTGGGATGGAGGCCTGCATCGGCTCTCTGCTCAGCAGGGAGCCTGCTTCCTCCTCTCTCTGCCTGCCTCTCTGCCTACTTGTGATCTCTCTTTCTGTCAAATAAATAAATAAAATCTTTAATAAAAAAAAAAGAGAGACTATGAAAGTGGGTATATGAGGTCAATGAGCAAATAGGCCAGGGAATGGAATGGAATGATTTGTGGATATTAAATCACTGAGAATAATGACAATAATAGTAGTGGATAAAGACAGCTAACCAGGTGCTAAAATATTCACTGTGAGAAAAAAATCGCAAAGAGATAGGCAATTGACTGCAAAAAGGATAGAGAATGGTTTAATCTGGTAGGACTTGTTTAAAGGGACTAGGGAATTATAAAGAGGAAGAGAAAGAGTATCAGTCATCCAGATACATCAATGACAAACAAGGCCTTTTGACACATGGGATCCTGGGAGGCAAATAGCTTTCACTTGAAGGGACTATGGGGAAAGCAATTTCCTTAGGAAACAACCAGATTTAAGTTAGACTACCAAGATAAAGGGATCATTCAGAGTAAAGGTTTAGTATGCAGATATGGCCAATGACATACTGTGAGTTCCAAAAGGTAGAATGGTAGGATTTAGATGGGGAAGAGTTAAGAGTTTGGGCCAGATGGTAGGAAATGGTAGAAATGGCTGGCTATCCTCTGATAGTCATTCATCCTTCCTTCTGTGATAGAAAAATCTGAAATTCTGCTGTACACCTGGCCACCTAGAATAAAACTATGTTTCCCAGCTGCCCTCAAAACTAGGTGTGGCCACATAGGGCATTAACAATTCTGAAACCCATGTGGAGATAGTACAACATCATCAACCTAGTGGCCCAGTCTGGAATTTACATGCTGTGGTTAACAGCAATATGAAAAGTAAATGAGTTATCTAAGGAAGCCATTTTATTAACTGTTATTTTATAAATCACAACATAACTGACAAATAAAAACTTGAAAAATAAGAGTAACGCTCTCCATGCTATGTCATCAAAGCCATGTATAACAGCAACAAGATAGAAGGAACCAAGATTCTTGACCTTGTGGAGAGTCATATCAGTCTTGTACCACCTGTTCAGTGATAGAAAATAAAGTTTTATCATGTGTAAATCACCATCATCAACAGCTAAGCCCAATAACGAACTAACACAGAGAATTAAGAGTCTTGAATGTGGAGATTGAGGTAAATATGGATATAAGGCATGCTGGAATAGTCAGGGTGGTCTCTCAAGGGAGAGTGGATAATCAATTTAAATTGTAGCCTTCTTTCTGGAACTGGTCTCTTAGGTACCTAAGAAGAAAGAAGGCTACAATTTAAATTGATGCAGTTTTGTAAGGGAGGAAGAGGCAATCTTCCTAAGAGCACATGGAACTCTGTGGGATTCCCTTTCAATCTATTGGGGTGTTAGGCTTTATTTCAATGGGCAGTTTAGGAAGGGAAAGGAACTGCAGAGTTACATAGGGAATAAATTTCACCAACCTTTTGTCCTAAATTTCCCAACTTTTAACTGTGGGCTCAGTTCTTGGACCTCCTCTATTTCTATTACTGTCATGGTGGTATCACCCAGTTTCATGACTTAATATAAATTCAAACATACTGACTACAAAGTGACAACTTCTAATTTCGTATCTCCAGTTCAGACCTCTCCACTGAACCTGATTTTATATCTAACTGATTATTTGACAACACACCTGAATGTCTAATAGACATCTCAAACTTGAGATCCAAATCAAACCTCTGATCTTTCCTCTAACTTCGCTCCTGTCACAGCCTTACCCGTCTCAGTAAATGGTAATTCCTTTCTTCTGGTTCCACAGACCAAGAATTAGAATTATCACTGACTCTTCTCTCACATCCCAAATCCAACTTTTAAAAATCAAAACTTTTACCCTCTGCCTTCAGAATATCTGATTTTTGCCACCCCAAGTGTTATGACCCCAATTCAAGGTGCTATCATTTGTTAGCTTGGATATAATAGCCTCCTAATTGGCCTCTAATCCCTCATGATCTATACTCACCACAGCAGCTAAATGAGTGTGTTAAAGTAGATCATGGCACCTCTTTACTCAGAACACTACAGTGGCTTCCTATCTCACTCAGAGTTAAAACAAAGTTCTTGCAACAGTGCTCAAAGCTTTTCTTAATTTGGACTCCTCTACTGTAATGGTTAATTTTATATGTCAACCTGGCTACACAACAGTGCCTAGTTATTTGGGCTACTCTAAATGTTGCTGTAAATGTATTTTTTAGAAGTGATTAACATTATAACTAGTCAGCTTACGTAAAGCAGATTTCCCTGCATAACGTGAGTGGGCTCCATCTAATCAGTTGAAGGCCTTATGAGGAAAGACCACAGTTTCCTAAAGAAGGAATTCTGCCTCCAGACTGGAACACAGAAATTTTGCCCGAGTTTCCATTTTATGAACTCAAGACTACAATATCAACTCTTCTTTCTCTGGAGAGCCCTAATATACCCTAATATTCTCTGACCCTACCTGATTCCTCTCTCTCTTCACTCAAACTGCTCCAAACACACAAACCTTTTCTTCTTCTAACATACTAAGAATGCTCCTGCCTCAGGGCCTTTGTACTTGTATTCTTTGCCTGAAATCCTGCCCCCAGATAGCTGCATGGTTTACTCCTCTTCCCTCCTTTATATCTCTCCCCCAAAATCACCGTCTCAGTGAAGCCTTCCCTGTATACCCTATTTAAGGCTGTGTGCCATACTATGCATTTTCCTTACTGTTCTCCTTTCTAAAATGTAAGCTTCCTAAGTGCAAGAATTTTTGTCTATTTTGTTCATTCCTATATTCTCTGCATCTAGAACCATCCTTGCATAGTCTAAAATGGAATCAGCAGGCATAGGTCATAAGTGTAGAAGTTAAAGGTATATAAGTGTACATATAAAGATATTTAGGTGTAGAGGTTAAAGGATGAAATAGAATAGTAGCTGCAAAGGCCTTTTAAACTAGGGTAGACTTCAGTATGTTTGGGGACAAAAGAGAAGGAATCAGTGAAGAGGGATAGATTGGCAATACTATAGAAGCAGAGGATAACTAAGACAACATGGTCACCCATGAAGTCATTTGATCAAGAGCACTGATAAACATATAAATTAACAGTTCACGGAAACATAAGTACAGATGGTCAGTGGGCAATCAAAAACATGAAACAATGCTTAGCCTCAATTATAATTAAGGAAATGAAAACAAAAACTAGATACCATTTTTCTGTTATCAGAGTGATTAAATGCAAAATACCCAGAACCCAGCTGCATACATTACTGAAGAACAGGTAAATTGGTGCTAATGGTCATTTATTCTTCTGTTCTCCACCCTAAACCTTTGACTGCCTTTCCCAAATTTGGGTATTCCCTTATCTTATGAGTCCTTTTCCCATTACAAGAAACATTATTTCCTCTCTAGCCTTCCTTATAGCTAGACAGAGGCAAGTAGCCTAGGCTCTGCCAATCTGACACATCTGTGCTGTACTTTGAGTTAGAAGCTACGACTCAATGGAAGTATTGTATAAGGAATCTAGCCTGGAAAGAATTGCTAGTCATAGGAATTTATCATATACATATAAATTTATATCGAGATATACATGCAACTACATAAGCCTGTTTATTACAGAATTCTGTGTAGTTCTATCAAAAACTAAATTTAAATGTTCATCATAGATTACACACTCAGGTTGTGGATATATGTGTTTATAATGTGGAACAGAGTTAGAACCAAGGAACTAGAATTAAGAACTAATTTTGAGGATGAAATTTACCATTATGCTAATTGAAATAATCCAGTCACAAAAGAACAGATACTGAATATTCCACTTACATGAAGTACTAGAGTAGCCAAATTCATAGAGACAGAAAATAGAGTGGTGGTTGTCAGGGGCTGGGGGCAGGGAGGAGGAAGAAATGGGGAGTTATTCTTCAATGGCTACGGAGTTTCAGTTCTGCAAGATTAAAAGAGTTCTGTGGATAGATGGAGGTGATAACAGTATAACAATATAAATGTACTTAATGCCATTGAACTATACACTTAGAAATGGTTAAACGGTTTCCAAAAAAAGAAAAAAAAGAATTAGATTTTTTTTTTTTTACGATTTTATTTATTTATTTGACACAGAGAGGGAGATCACAAGTAGGCGGAGAGGCAGGCAGAGAGAGAGGAGGAGGCAGGCTCCCGACCGAGCAGGGAGCCCGATGCAGGCCTCGATCCCAGGACCCTGAGATCATGACCTGAGCCGAAGGCAGAGGCTTTAACCCACTGAGCCACCCAGGCACCCAAAAAAAAAAGAATTAGATTTAAGAATTAAAACTAAGAGGGGCACCTAGTTGGCTCAGTCAGTTGAGCATCTGACTCTTGATTTCGGCTCAAGTCATGATCTCAGGGTCGTGAGATTGGCCCTGAGTTGGCTTCTGGGCTTAGTGCAGCATCTACTTGAGATTATCTCCCTCTCCCTTTGCTCCTCTCCCTGCTCTCACTCTCTCTTTCTCTCTCTCAAATAAATAAATAAATAATACATAAATAAAATCTTATTAAAAAAATTAAGACTAAGAGGTAGAAGCACTAACGAGATAAGAAAAATTTTAGGCAGGAAAGGCATAACATCAATTTATAGATAAGAAATAGCAGATAAGCTTCAGAAGTGAACAAGAATGTGAAAAAGAGATAAATCACAAGAGCTACATCATAAGTACATTTATACCAAGTTCTGTATGGGTCATTTGCATATTGGCTAGCCCTTGGGTATTGATATTAAAATTAATGCTTTGCTTATGACTACCCAAGGCCCTATTTTTAAAAGTGTAATTTTTATGTACAGTTTTCTAAATTGATAGTTCTGATTAGACTCCTATAATTCTTCCTCAGGAGAGCGAGGAGGGAGGAAGAGGAAGGCAGATCTTTTACTCAAGTTGTCCTGTCATGAAATCACTTGCAGACTAGAGGTAGGATCTCTTGCATGTCAGGTAAAAGCAAAGCAGGCGCCCCATTTCCAGAGACAGATTCAAAGACATAATAAGCAAAGAAAACAGGCTTGCAAATGGCCATATAGTTCAATTACTGAAGACCTTAAACCCCCGTCCCACTCCAATGCCTCTATGCATTCGTTAAGGTATATGTATATGTTGCGGTATGTACATTTCCCCACAGTTCTAGCCATGATTACATCTAGATTTTGCCAACCAGACTTTTAATATTATTCTTGTTTGCTGTATTTATAATCCTTTTACAGTATGGCCTAATAAATTCTGGCCAGTAAACTATGAGATTCTCAAATCTCAACTACGTAGTAATCTTTAATTCACCCTTTTAATTCATCAACTAGCATAAAAGAATTATATTAAACAATATGCCAGAGTGCTGTGCAACTATTTAAAAAATGAGAAGGGAGCACCTGGGTGGCTCAGTGGGTTAAGCAGCTGCCTTTGCCTCAGGTCATGATTGCCAGGGTCCTGGGATCAAGTCCCGCATTGGGCTCACTACTTAGCAGGGAGCCTGCTTCTCCTTCTCCCTCTGCTTGCCATTAACCCTGCTTGTGCTCTCTCTCTGCCAAATAAATAAATAAAATTTTTTTAAATAAATAAAAATTAAAAATGAGATGAATCTGTGTGTGTTGAATCTGTATGTACTGATACAGAAAGAGATCTATAATGTTAAATGACAGAAGCAAAGTTTATGACAGTATAACACAATCCTTTTTGTGTAAATAAAAAGGAATATATATTTAAGCTAGAAGATTCTAAAACATTTTTCTGGGAAGATATGCAAGACAGTGGAGACCTTTGTGAGGGTAGGTGCACTGGCAATGAGAAGGGAAGGTTTTAATTATCACTTTATGTTTCTGTACCATTTGAAATTTTTACCATGTTCATAGTATTTCATTTATCTATACATTTGTATGTTTATACAGGATTATATGAGTGATAAGACTATGGCCCAATTTTGTTTTCTTCTTTATGCATTTCTGCATTTGAAAAAAACTAATAAATGTTATTTTTCTCATAGGATCACCATTCTCATTCCCTTCAGTCTCTACAGCACTTCACTCCCTTCTTATTGAAACTTTTACCTAATGATCTTCCAGATACTGTATTCTTTTTTTGTTGTTGTTTTAAGATTTTATTTAATTTTTTGACAGAGACACAGCAAGAGAAGGAACACAAGGGGGTTGGGGGGGGAGGGAGAAGCAGGCTTCCTGTGAAGCAGGGAGACCAATGTGGGGCTCGATCCCAGGACCACAGGATCATGACCCGAGTGGAAGGCAAACGCTTAACGAATGAGCCACCCAGGTGCCCCAGATACTGTATTCTGTTTTCTTCCTTATATAAAATGGGTCTAATAATACCTACTTCACAGGCTGGTTATGATAATTAAATGTATGTAAAATGTCCAGTGAAGTGCCTGAAACATAGTAAAAATTAAATAATTGTTAGCTGTTCATAGTGAAAACTGGTGTTTTTGTCACTCTACATATATTCACTCTTCCTAGGTACAAAGAATTTTTCTCTTTGGAACACCCACTTCCCCACTTTTAGCCCATGTGGCTTCAATGAAGCCAGCACAAGAGAGACTTAAGCCAATTAGAACATTCCATTCCCTTTGCACAGACTGTTTCACAGGTGGCCCAGGACTTTTATTCAAATAATGATGGAGAAGAAAAACTTCCCTTTTGCTCCAGACAATTTAGATTAGGTTTTATGTTACCTATAATCTAGAATCCTTCCTGAGGCATTACTATAGTTATTTCTCCTTCCTAGAATCTAAGAATGGACATTTTCTGGTGCTATCCCTACTTTACAACCTTAAAAATACTAACCTATTTTTATATTTCAACCATTCATATAGCACTGTCTCATCCTATTTTCTTTCCTATGCTATATTCTTTGCCTCTGCTGCCCACTGGATATATTTTTGCTAATCCCAACCTACATGAATAAAAGCAAACTCATTTTTCAAAACAGTCTTTCCCCAAAAAACTATTCCACTTCCTTACTTCCTATTTTTTCTGTTAAGATAGGTGAGAATTTCGGGGAGCCTGGCTGGCTCAGTTGATTAAGCATCTGCCTTCAGCTCAGGTCAGATCCCAGAGTCCTGGGATAGAGCCCTGCCTCAGACTCCCTGCCCAGTGGGGAGTCTGTTTCTCTTTCTCCCTCTGCTGCTCCCCCTGCTTGTACTTTCTCACTCTGTCGAATAAATAAAATCTTTAAAAAAAAAAGATAAATGAGAATTTCAATAATGGTCATGTACTAATATATAATGTATAATATACTTATGTACATATATGGATGTATATATGTAACATGTATATGTGTAAAATATAAAATATGTAACATGTATATGTGTAAATATGTATAACGTGTATAATATGCAAATGTATAATAACATATTATCAAGAGAAATATTCATTACTATCTGTCCTGTTCTATAGCCAATTTATTTATCTTTTTTTGTAAGATTTTAAGTAATCTCTACACCCAGTATGGGGCTCGAACCCACAACCCTGAGATCAAGAACTGCATGATCCACCAACCAAGCCAGCCAGGCACCCCAACCAATTTATTAATTTTGAACAACATTCTCTAAGTATTTATTCATTATTTATATAAATTCATGTTTGTGTATTCATTTTTATTTATTAGTTAATATCCAATTAATCCGAATACTTGCAATTAGCTAAAAACTTGAGTAATATTTTTAAAGATTTATCCACAAATCTAATATCAGACTTTATGAAATTCTGAAACCCATTAGAAGGCAGACAAAAAAATATATTTTGATGATGACAAAACTTAAGGATGCACTTAAAGAATTGCAAATATAGATTTGAATTCTAATTCCAGTTATTCTCTTTAAATTTATTTTTATTTCTTCCTATGTGGTACAATTTCACTTTTTAAACACAAAAAGTGAGGGTTCTTTTCTTAGACTGCCTGAAATTACACATAACGGTTGTCAGTAGATGACTTTGGATCAAAAAGATGAGACTTGATTATACTTTCCCAAATGATTGTACGTTAGTCCATCCCAATCTGACCAGATTCTTTTATAATTAAACTCTGTTATTTTCATGAGAAGTATCCAAAATACTGGAAGGGCTCAATCAAGTCTTTTTTCTTGTGATCCTAATCTCTTCTCAAATCACTTCTTCACTTATTCTAAGCGTCCTACTTTCACTTTAGATTTAAGTCTACTCTGTAGCTGTTTATTATGAATGTCTTTTCTACATTATACAACCTGGTTTAAGCTGTTTTGAAAATATTTGTTCTGAGCGGAACACAGGTTCAACTAAATCTAAATCCATAGGTTACTTAATTTATTGAAATTGCATTTCTTTCTCATCTGCCGGTTAAGACCTACTGCTTTTTATAGCAATCATCAAAGGCAGTAAAACTAGGAATTATCTATAACTTGCTTTTCTTTCTGTCCCCTATCACTAGTACAGGATTTACCAACAAAGAATATTATCAGACTGACTTTAGGTGTTTAGACTCTTAACCATTAGAATCTACAGAAGCTATAGATTTTTCCCCCCAAATGTGCCTGGATTTTTTCCATTCTATTGTGTAGGCACTTCTCCTTCCACGTGGAGAACTGTACACTAATAATCCAATACAGCCATGTCCGATATGTCTTTTTCCTCTTTAATACATACCACTTAACTACCGTTATTTTCTTTCATTTTTAACCAAGTCATTCCTTAGCTCAAAATTTTTCTAATAAGTGTTTCCTCTATATCATATCTAACATGTTCAATCTGGCTTTCAAGACTCTTCATAAGCTGATTTTCTAACTTGACATCCCATTATTCATCCTTAGTACGTGCCCTAATAAGGTCAATGTCATAAACACAGTAATACCTAATGCTTAACATGTGTGCTAGACAATTATAAACAATTCTATAAGGAAGACATTATATACTGATTTTTATAATAAATATTCTCAGAGAGATTGATAAATTGAGTAAACTGTCCAGGCATGCAGCTAAAAAAATGATGGGATTTGGGATTTTGTTATGTTACATCTTTCTACTACATCGTCTCCATGACTCTTTTACATCACTCAATTTGGTCTAGTCTTTGCTTTTTTCATGGCTGATATCTCTCTGACTCAGGTTTTGTAGTGTTTTACAAACTTGAAAATTCAAGATTCCAGAAGCTTCAAAGAGAATCACTACATTTTCTTGATATGCCTACCAGCCAAAAATTTTTTTTCATTGAGTTTTACTGTCTGTAATTTGTCTTATGAAAACAATTTTTTTCAACTTTAAAAATAAAGGTATATTAAAGGTCTATTATTGGCTGATGGGCATTAAGGAGGGCACTTGATGTAATGAGCACTGGGTGTTATATGAAACCAATGAATCACTAGATTCTGCCCCTGAAATTAATAATGCACTATATGTTAAATAACTTGAATTTAAATAAAAATAAACAGGGATGCCTGGGTGGTTCAGTTTGTTAAGTGCCTGCCTTCCGCTCAGGCTCAGGTCCTGAGCCCAGGGTCCTTCAATGGAGTCTGGCATCGGACTCCTTGTTCATCCGAATTAGCAATGTAAATTCATTTATAAGGCAGATTTATGGGAGCTTTACTATGACAGGCCCTAGGTATGCAAAGGTTAAAGGGGAAAACAAGGCTCCCAGTTCTCAATATCAATTACCTAAGTGTCACTGACTAAATACTTATTGGAGGTATTCAAATCAACCGGTGGTTAAATAATAGGAGATTCGGGCCACGTTTGAGAATGCAATCAAAGTTCTGGGAAAACTAACTCCCCAGAAAAATGCACAAACACACGGAATTCCGTTTACAGTTTCAGTGGGCGGGGGGTGGGGAGAGGTAATTAGGAATTCCACTGAATCTCAATCACTTTACCACCAGGATCAGAGACTTCGGGTTAAAAATCGACTAACAAAACTAAGTTCTCTTGGAACAGGGATACTTCCTTAATAATCCTGACTATGCCTTGCACAGTGCAACATATCCAAAAGTTACTTAAGAAATATTTACCGATCGAAAATTTTCTCAGGAAGATAACCAGATGACATCGACAAATCATTTCTTCTATTACGGAATCTTTCAATCAAATGATTTCAAAAGCCCGAAATCCCCTTTCACTACTGACACTAACGACCTAACACCAATAAATTCGAAATTATTTTGCTAATCACATATAGACTATACAATCATTCACCAATCCAGGATTTTTGTTCTTTTTGTCTTTCTACTCCTTCCAGACTCAGGGCTTCCTGCTTCGCATCCCAAAAGCTACGTCCAGAGCCCCACTGCCTCCAGGGAGATGGAAAACAACTGATGCTCTATGACACATACACTATTAAAGCAGGTAAGGCGGGGTCCCTTGATGGCCACAATTTCTAAACCCCTTCCTCACCACATCCAGAGGTGAAGAGATTTACCTTACGTTCCAGGAAAGCAGTGGCGATCGCTCCCACAGAGTTAGGACCAGTTACCAAGAAGCCTCCCGACCTCCCTTGTCACCATAGTGACTTCTACGAGCTACGCACACTCCCACTTCTCGCGATACTTCCCCGCCGCGGGTCACCCGAGCCCGCCCTCTCCATAAGGGACGTTAGTGGACGACTGAGCCGTCCTCCAGCTGTGGGTGGAGCCTTACTGGTTTTTTTCCTCTCGTTCGACACTCTCAGATTGGGGTTTTTTGGAAAAATATTTTTATAAAAATACTGTTGCCGTAGGCCTCAGACAAAACAGTGTTTCGTTCTGCTTTTTCACTTAGTATAAATGTAACCTGCCGCCAGGATCCCGCCAGGAGTTCGCGCATGCGTGTAAGAGACCAGAAGATGGCGGTGGTAATCGCCGCATTTTTTTCAAATTAGTGGTTCCCAGAAAGCATTGCGCGCATTTGTAACGAATTTCCGTTCGAGTTTGTATTTTAGGCGCCATTTTCGAGTGAAGGACCCGGAGCCGAAACACCGGTAGGAGCGGGGGTGCTATACAACGGTTTCCAGCTTTGGTGTGCGTAGACTGTCCCGCAGGTAAAGTACTTCTTTTCCTGATCAGGTTGTCACACTCTTACTTCCTGCCCCGTGTCCGCGCGCCTGGATAGTGGAGGCCTTGAGCTGGTGCAGCCGAAGTCCGCTCTGGGCTGAGGCTGCCGCCGGGAGATTTCTTTCGCTGTCACCCCTCCCCCCTCGGCCGCCTCCCGGCAGTCGGGACTCCCGCGCGCTTCTCGCGGGCGCCACTTCTCTGAGCTACTTAAGCGTCTCTCGGCGGGGGTGCGGGGGACGCAGACTCTAAGCCTTACCGATCTCTTCTCAGAAATCCTGGTCTCTGTCGGGGAAAGGGCGTCTCCCCTGCCCCGGCCCCCTGACCTCCTCTCTTCTCCCAAGGGGCTAATCACCGGGTCTGAGCCCTTACTGGTGACCTTTTGTAGTTTATAGTCCAACGAGATTCCGCACCGGGCCCCGGAGGGACAGACCCCGCCACCCCAAGATGATTGAGCCGGAGCAGGCGCTGCCTGTGTCTAATTTGGAAGTCGAGAGTGGTCGACCCCAGTCTCCGGCCGCCTTTCCGGGTCGGACGGTGTCGAGGAGACCTGGAAGTCCCGGGCCGGCAACGGCGCCAAGACCTAAATGGCGGGGGAAGTGGGCGGCGAGTCGCCCGTTAGTCTTACTAGCTACTCTAGGAAGAGTTGATAGTCCCCCGAACCTAAAGCTAATAGAACTCTTCTCACAGAGTCTGTGCGCTTGGTTCCCTAACCCCAGCAGCGTGAGCGTGTCAGTAAATGCCGACGTAGAGGAATTATTTCGTTAGGAGGTTAAAGGATAAGATTTTTAGACCCTTTTGTGGGGGAACGGGGGTGGGGGGCATTAAGAAAATACAAAGAACTTAAGCAGTTCTACCCTTGCCTGATAACCAGGCACGTCTAGGTTTTCCCACTTGCTTCGGACTTAAAATGAATCCCGCCTTTTGGGCCCTTGGGTTTTTTGTGCCCTCTTTACCAAGCACCCGCTGGCGTCGAGCGGCGTTTTTTAAGCGGGGCTCTCGGAAACGGGCAGAGTTTTTCCCCGAATGGGCTGGGGTGGGGGCTGAACCCATCCGACGCGGGCTGCGGCGGGGAGTGTACCGGTACGGTGCTGCGGCTCGGCGGGCTGACTTGCCCCTGGCTCTCCCCCGGCCCCAGCGACCATGCCCCGCAAAGGCACCCAACCTTCCACCGCCCGGCGCAGAAGGGACGAGCCACCGCAGTCCCCGGACGGCCCGAACAGCGACGCGGAGCCGGAACCCCCGCCCGGCCGCGCGCGCAGCCCGGCCCCTGCTACGGCAGGTGAGTCCCGCACCGCGACTCCGCAGGAAAACGCGCTGGGAGACCCGGGTGGGTCCGCGCCCAACCCGGGACTGACTGGGGTTTGGGGGTGCGGAGGTGAGGGGCTGCGGAGTTGACGTCTGTAGGTCGTGGGTGTCGGTCCCGTAGAGCGGCTCAAGAAAGCGTTTTGGCAATTTTCAGAGATCGGAGTCTTCGTGCGATTTCGGTGTAACGTTGCTGGAGGGGATTGGGACAAGTACGTGGCTACAGTTATGAATTTGTTTATGGCCTTGTGTTTCCGCGGAAGTCGGCATGGTCAGCCAATAGCTAGTGGACAGTTTTCTAGACAGAATTAACATGATTGTATCTTAAAAGTTGCTTGGCCCTAACTTAACTTCCCTGGTCTTAAATTTGTGTTTAAATAGATGATAATTTACTCGAAACTACCGTAGCTCTTGTGAATACGGGAATTGAATGACATTAGGAAACCCCTGTGACAGGGTCACTGGAGCTCTTGAGTGTCCAAAGTTAAGGTTCCAGGTGCTCAGAAATACGGAGAATAGAGCCTTAGGATTTAACCACCTGTTTAGACGAGGAGCAGAGAATCAGGTTGTTGTGGTTTTCCCAGACCTGCTTTATGTTGTAGTTTTTTGACTCCTAGGAGATAAATTTTTGTAGGATTTTGTAACTGATGGTTATTTCTTTTAAGAATTTATTTCTTTATAAAACCAAGCTGGAAGATTTTCATTTCTCCTGGATAATACATTTAAGTGGAAAATACAGATTCCTATATTTCATAAATAACGTTTCTCCAAAGATTAGCAGGCAGTAGTTCTCCGAACTAATTGCACTAATGCAGGCTTTTCTCCCCTTGCTTTCCCTTTCCTTTGACTGACCTAGAGACACCAAGTGAGGAAATTGATAATAGAAGTTTAGAAGAAATTTTGAATAGCATCCCTCCACCCCCGCCTCCAGCAATGGCCAATGAAGCTGGAGCTCCTCGGCTTATGATAACTCATATTGTAAACCAGAACTTCAAATCCTATGCTGGGGAAAAAATTCTGGGACCTTTTCATAAGGTATTTGACTATTTTAAATAAGTATTATAGGGTCATGTGTTTTTATTACAAGATATATCAATTTTATCATGTTCATCCTGATTGATAACACATGTTTCCTGTGTTTTTAACAACTGAAAGTTTTTAATACTGGTTATCTTTGGTACCTCTTTAGCTGTTAAGTTTTCCCTCACAGTAGGATTGGTGAGTTTTTTGTTTGAAGGAAGTACTTTCTCTATTAGAATGAATTTTGTAAAAAGTGAGTTAGAAACAGAATATGGTCTTATTTAAAGTGTGGATAAAGGATAACTTGTGATAAAGGAGAACATGATGTAAGAATAAGAAAACAAGTTGAAATGAAACCTTTTAAATACTTTGATAGTTTCGCTGCAAGTAAAAAAGGCAAGCTGTTTAAATTAAAATCAGTTGTATGGTATGACCTTTTTAACTTCACTTTAATTTCTTTTTCTGTTCTTTTTATGCAGCGCTTTTCCTGTATTATTGGGCCAAATGGCAGTGGCAAATCCAATGTTATTGATTCTATGCTTTTTGTGTTTGGCTATCGAGCACAAAAAATAAGATCTAAAAAACTTTCAGTACTAATACACAATTCTGATGAACACAAGGACATTCAGAGTTGTACTGTAGAAGTTCATTTTCAGAAGATAATTGATAAGGTAAGGGACTTTGGAGTATTTAGTTATTTCAATTTCAAGTACGGAATACAGGATTTCCATATATTGCACGTTTATTATTTTTGGCTTTAATTAACTTTTAAAAAATCGGTGTATGTTTCAAGCAGAACAGATACTTATTTTATTACCCCCCAGATACTGATTTTTATTATCTCCAAAACCATTTTTTCTTTTTGAGTAGTGGTGGTGGCAGCTGTTAAACTTAAAATATTAAAATTTTTAGCCAGAGGAATGAATTATAAGTAGTTCATCGTAGTGCTTACCTTTTTAGAATAAAACATTGAGCAGTTTTAGTATCCTGAGTGCCAAGTAGGCATTCTTTCACTATAAATTTTGGGTTCGTTTTTAAAGTTCTGTTTTTATTGCTTTCAGATCAGTTACCTAAATTTGAAAATGTAACAGATGACTAATTTTATCATCTTCATTATTTTAATTCACATTAATGTTACTAGTAGTCTGTAATATGTGTGTATAATATGAAAGCGCTCCCCTTCAGTTTAAACTATCCTTTGTAAATAAAACTACCCTTTTAAAACAGGGAAAAGGTGAAGTTTAATATGTTTTCTAGAAAAACAATTTTAGGTAAAATGTGTATTTAGATTATTTACATGGTTCTGTTGATACTGGTTTTTTTCCTTGTCTCTTGAATAGCTAACTTTGGAAATTTATGGCTTAAATATGACTGGTTGGGACCTAAAAATGTAGAAAACTCCATAATGAAGCAAGGATGTGACTTGGCTTCTATGTTTTGTTTTTTAGATTTTTTTTTAAATATAAAGGGCTTTAATAAAATTTACATGGTGGCATCTCTTTTGTTTCTTAGTGCTTTTCTTTTGTACAATTTAAGTTAGAAAACAATTGCCAGTAAATCAGGTTTGATTTCTTTGCCTATTATAATTATGTTTGATATGTATAAATTTTAAAAGCCATAATTTCAAAATGGCAAAGCTTTTAAGGGGAAGCAAGTTTTAATATTAAATTAGACTTATACTTCATTTTTTAAAAATCTGTTTGATATTTTAGAAATTGGGGGAATGTAGTTGTCAATTTTTTGCAATTCTTTATAACTTCCATTAATGGAATATTATTTACCCAAAAAAGGCGGGGGGAGAGAATGAAAGAAAAAAATTAAGCCATGTTACGCCATTACTACCTTCCTTTCTTTGGATCATCTCTTGCAGCTTTTTAAAAATGGGACTAGTAATTTAATCTGTCAACATGGCTTGATAATTTGGGTGAGTTTGTTTCAAATATGGTGAGATTCTTGTCCCACTTCAAATGTTCTTTTCTCAGTCAAATATATTTTTAGATTTGTTTGGAGGTGGGTTTTTGTTTTGTTTCTGTTTGTTTGACTTTTTGCTTTTTGTAATCTACGAGTAAGGGATCAAAACTTGGAAACTATCTTCGCTAAGAGGGTTATTTATTAGAACTCCTGCCAGTTTATATGGATGTTCAGTTCAGGTTTTTAATCCATAGAATTGGTTTGAATGTGAAGAGAGTGAAATTTGGTGCAGACCTGTGACTTAATACCAACAATTGTTTTCTGGTTTTGTTTTTCTGCAAAACAGGAAGGGGATGATTATGAAGTCATTCCTAACAGTAACTTCTATGTATCCAGAACTGCCTACAGAGATAATACTTCTGTCTATCACATAAGTGGGAAAAAGACAACGTTTAAGGATGTTGGAAATCTTCTTCGAAGCCATGGAATTGACCTGGACCATAATAGATTTTTAATCTTGCAGGTAAATTTATTAAAGACTTAAGAGATTGTCTTATTTTTCTTACTTTTTTTTTTCCTCAATTAAGTTTAGGGGGGTTTCTCCCTGTTGGATGAATCCTGTATTATTGAGGCCTTAAAGTACTGTAGCAGCACATCATGGTTTACATACTACAGTCAAGATGCGAATCATTATTTGCTGCTCTAGAAATTTAAGGAAATTCATTCAAAATTTTCATAAGACGCTCATTTTATGTTTGGATGGACTGACATACTTGTTCCGCTCTAGCAGCACGTAAATATTGGCGTAGTGAAATAAATATTAAACACCAATATTATTGTGCTGCTTTAGCGTGACAGGGATATAACGCTATTTATTGTTATTGTTTGTATTTTCCTTTAAGATAACATTTTAAACGAGATTATCTTTTAATAGTCCTTTACTTTTGTTATTCTTATCTGTACTAATATTAAATAGCACAAAAACGAACTCTGCACACTTGGTGTTTGACAATTTTACTTGAGTGCCTTTTTTTTTTTTTTTTTTTTTTTTAAACACTTAAGCATGGTTATCTAAAAGCTTACCAAGCTGATTTTTGTTTTAGTTAGAATGGCCTCCTTGAACCACTAAATATTGGAAGATCAGAAAGAAACTCATATGTTATTCTGAAGTATCACAGCTCTTAAAGTCTTTTTAGAGGGGTATAAAACTAATACCTGGTGTTAAGTTGAATTTTATTAGAAATCCTGTGTTCTTTGAGTAAAGATAATGTTTTACTAGCCTTGCTTGGTAAGAAAAATACCTTTTCCTTTGTCTTACCTTTCAAAATTATTAGTATAAAACATAGCTTTGTCAGATATATTAATTCCTTTTTGATATGAAGCTCCTTTCTTTTCCTGTGTTCTATCCAGAACCTCCCAGGAGCATAATTATTAAAACAAAACTATATTGTGATGTAAAATAGCTGCTGATATTTTTTAATGTCTTATGCTAATTTTAAACTAAGTTGGGAATTTTGATTTGATACTGAAAGTTTCATTAGGTTGCCTGAGTATTCTCAGTCAGTTCCCATTGTTCTGGAATGACTTCTATTACTATCTTTTGTTACCAGGCATGGTACGTTTGTAATATTTCTGTAACCCAGATTTATTTAAAAATGAATGTT
Organism: Ailurus styani; assembly: GCA_002007465.1. Taxonomy (NCBI): domain Eukaryota; kingdom Metazoa; phylum Chordata; class Mammalia; order Carnivora; family Ailuridae; genus Ailurus; species Ailurus styani. The sequence continues at coordinate 1,030,260 of LNAC01000359.1, forward strand.
GGGGAAAATCAGCTGCAAATACATTTAACAGAATTTGAATTTTCATAAATATGAAAATAAATCTGTGTGTATTTGTGTATGTATGTGTGTCTTTAACCAAATTTAACTGTTACATGGACTTTCATATTCGAGGATTTGGTTTGGTTAATTATGGATTGTAAGTTATTTTACTCTGTAATACTATATAATAGTATTTTGCAGGAACTTATTCTCATGTTTATTTTTTCTTTATTATTTGCTATTACTATCCTCCTGGGATAATTGGTTAAAATTTTACACTTGTGCCAAGATTCCTCAAAATAAAGTGGACTGCATTTTAACCTTTATAAGGCTATTTTTTTTTTCTTTTGGTGTAGCCTCTATATAATTCCATAATAAAGGAAGCTAAATAAAGTCTTAACTTCACAAAGAAGTAAATAACAGTAATTTTTTAACTGTCAACTTCACTGAACATGTGCTTCTGAAGTTACCTAAGCTTAAGACATTTATCCTCATACAATCACAACCTTTTTGTGTCCTTTTAACAAATTACTTAAAACATTTTTAATATCAAGGTAAACTTCCCAAGTAACAGATATTCCATTTGATTAAGTTTACAGATAGGAACCTTAGGAATTCACTTGTTAGGAAGAATAAACAGATTGGACTAGGTAGCACTAATGATGCCCTATTTAAAAGCTTGAGGGAGAGTGACAGTGGTTTCTATGGATGTTTATTTAATTCCTTTTCAAAAGTTTAGACTCCTGCACTAGCTTTAAAGCAGTTGAAGGTAAGTAAAAATGTGGTTTCTTATCTTCTCTCCCATTTAACATTTCTCTTAATGTGATTTGGGAGGCTGGGAACTTGGAGACAGCATTATATCAAAACATTGTTTAGTTTGAATAAAACATAGAGACTGGCCAGTGGTAGTGCTTAACAGCCTAAGTAATCTAAATTAGGTAAAGCGAATATTGATTTTTTAAGATTAAACCGCTAAATTTTAGAAGTCCATAACAGTAAAAAAATTTTGCAGTGTTTATATTGGTTTAGTAGTTTTTTGAAGTAGGTATTTGTAGTATTTGAATCCATTTTAAATTTCATCAGTTGATTCAAATGAGTACCTGATGAGGGTGTGTGCTAAGATGATATAAAAGATAGAGAAATGGTTAAGCCCTGTTTCTTGTCCTTAGAGGCACTTACACATGCCTTCAAAAAGTGTTAGATTATAATTGGTCATTGTACTTTTCGTGTTTGTACATGTCCCTATTTATATATACCTTAACTTTAAAACCTTTGTCCCACTGTAATAACTGTTGGTGCAAATAAGTAGGGTTTTGTTAGGTCTCCATAGCATTTCATGGTAACTCTGACTTATAAATGAGATTTAATTGGTTTTGGTACTTTTGCTCCAAAGTTAGAAGATTGATAACCTTAATCCTTTTATGATAGTTCAAAATTACACTAATGATTGCTGTCTCAGGAGTGATTTTGTAAACTCCTGGAAGCTACTACTGTTAAGGCAATTTTAGTTTTGTCAAAGTTCTCAATTTCCTATACTTTTTGTCTTCATTATTATAAAACCTGAATTAGAACTTTACATAAGAACCAAGATTTTTTTCTTACTGTGTAGTAATTTGGAAATAGGTAACTCAGACTTACATTAATCCAGTTTATTTCTTCTTTTTCTTTCCAGTATACTTCTTCCAAGCCTGACATGTCATACAAACTATTTGGGTTATAGTCTTTTAGCCTGTAGAAATTAGTCTGTGCTGTATCAAGAGTTTTTTAGCTTTATCAGTTACCCAAAAGTGTCTGATTCAACAGCCTCAGCTATCAAAGAAAGCTACTCCTAAGCAACCAAAATAGACATCAAGCTGTCTGCCTACTAAAGCATTATCCTTTCCATTTATGTATGTATTTTAGGCAGATACTAACCTTGGTGATTTGGTTTGTTGTCCTTTGACAGCTGACAAAGAGAAAATTAGAATAAAAATTTATTAGCAGAATATAAAGGACAGTAATTTATGGTATAGTGGAAAATAGAGAAAGTAAAAAGGTTATCAAGACAATATAAAAATTCAAAGTCCAGGGGCGTCTGGGTGACTCAGTTGGTTGAGAGTTCCACTCTTGGTTTCTCCTCAGGTCATGATCCCAGGACTGAGAGCTCCAGCCCTGCATCTGGCTCTGTGCTCAGCAGGGAATGTGCTTGTCCCTCTCCCTCCCCCTCTGCCCCTTCCCTGTGCTCCAGCGTGTGGGCGCTTGTGCTCTCTCTCAAGTAAATAAAATCTTTTTAAAAATTTCAGAGCCCAGTAAATCAGGGTCATTTCGTTTTGATGCAAACACCCATATTATAAGAATCCTTCAGGCCTTATTAGGAAAAAAAGTTTTAATGTAGCTCTGGACTTGAGTTTCTTGTGGTTCATGCTTGCTAAAATTTGGATTCTGTTGAATTTAGAATTAAGAGCATCATACTTAGATTTTTAAACTGTATTTCTGTAAAATTGATTATCAAAGAATCGTGTAACTGAATCACAATATTCCTGAATTGCCATCTACTTTAGTAAGTTAAGGTTAAACCCTTGGTTTTTATAAATATTTTCTTGAAATATGTTTGCAATTTCTGTTACTCTTAAAAACCATAGTTGGTATTTTACACAGTTGCATAATGTCTCTGATATAATTTAAAGGAAGTTTGTAGTAAATAACAGCAAAAGAAAAATGCATAAAATCTTACTCAGTCTACTGAAGATAGAGAAGCTGAAGATAAGTGGAGGCCTATAGGACTTGTCTGACTTCAGATACTACTATTATAGCAACTTCAATTTTTTTTTATGTTTTCATGCTACCATTATTTGTGATTTAGGGCCTTTTTTGGAAATTTTATGGACAGGTGACTTTAAGTTGATACTTTAAAATCATTTCTGAAATGTATGGAGTTTATTGCCCTAAGTTAAAATTATATTGTATAATTTCACATGGGATAGGTATGTTTTCGGCAGCAGGGGTGGGGGATGGTTTTCTAGCCACAGATTGTAAACTCAGAGTATATATGAAATGATGCAAAATGGAAAAAGAAGAAAGCAGTTAGTAGCAGGTGGTAAGGCAGGCAAAGCACATCAAGGAACAGAGCCATAAGAAAGGTCCCATGTTGTCATTGGAGTACCATAGTAGTCCTAATAAGTCAAAAGACAGGTAGAGGCCTAAATGTTCTAGTATCTTGCTGAATCAGTTGTACTAATCTCATAAAACAGGCTGGGGAAAAAAATAAGTGCAATATAACAATCTAAAGCTGAATGTTATGTGGCACTTGTAATGGAACTATTTTGATTCATAAATGTTCTTGTCTTAACCTTAGCATTTTTATTTTCAACAGACTACAACCTTATTAGAATAAAAAGAAATCCTAGCTGTATAGTCATCATTTTAACTGGGGAGGGAAGAACAAGTAACCCAAAAGAAGCAACCACTATGTTTTACTCAAAGCTAGGCTGTGTCCTAATAGCATTATTTCATCGCTTGAGTAATTTGGCCAGGAAAAGTGTGATGCCTTTAGGAATATTTTTGTCAGTGTAAACTGGTACATTGAGTCCTAACTTCTGGCTATCTGAAAAATACCTACTCAAGTAATAACCATATGCCCATTTGGCTAAGACATAAGTTTTCTTGGCATAGTTTTTCAGTCATCTTAAAACAGGTGTTCAGATACTCAAATTGAATTAGGAATATCAGTGTCAGATATTTTTTGTTGTTTGTGTTGTAAACCCAAAAAGAGTACTACCTCAAATCAGTGGTTCTCAGCTTGGTGTAGTTTTACATCCTTACTCCTGGGAGGGACATTGAGCATTGCCTGAAGACACTTTGGGTTGTTACAGCTGAGGGTAGGAGGGTATGCTACTGGCATCTCATGTGTAGAGGTCAGAGATAGCTATTAAACATCCTATGATGCCCAGCAGACCTCCCCACAACAAAGAGTATCCAGCCCAAAATGTCAGTAGTGTTGCTGTTGATAAACCCTGCCTCATTAAAAACTTTGAATAAAACTCTTTGCTTCTTCAAGGGCTGGGGTTTGCCTGTTGTAATCCCAAACTTTGGACGTTTTTCCAGGTTTAATCCTAAGACTTAAAGCTAATACTGCAAACATTTGGAAGGACCTGATGGTTGAAAGCAGAATAAAATGTTTTATATAAATAACTATATATTTTAGTTTAAACACTACCTTCAAACACTATACATACTGAAGGTTACAGAAAAATAAAAAATAACAGGCTCTTTGGATAACATTTAACTTTGTGTTTGATAATCATGTTCTGTTGTGTTAAACTACAGAAGGGTGAGAGTGTACAAAAATGTTATTAAAAGTTATTCTTTTCAATGATTAGATTTAAAATGAGCTGTTTTTAAATTGGGGGGGGGTTGGTGTTTGTTTTTTGTTCTGTTTTGTTTTGGTTTGTTTTTGTTTTTTAAGTAGGCTCCATGCCCAACATGGGGCTTGAACTCACAACCCTGAGATTAAGAGTGGCATGCTCTATCAACTGAGCTAGCCAAGTGCCCCAAGTTGTTGTTTTGTTGTTGTTGTTTTTTTACTTATATTTATGTGGGAGCTATTAGTAGATATAACTTTGTCATTACATTAGCAAGATTTACCCCAGATACTTGAGGTTTATTCATAAACATTTTGAATATTTAAATTGAGGAAGTGATAAGCTTTTTATGTGTATTTTTTCTTGATTTTTTTTTCACCTTTGCTATTTTGCTGAAATAAAGTTATGTATTTCTACTTGCCTCTTCTTTTCTTCTGTTGTAATAGCACAAGCAGGCTTGTGCTGTGAAGTAAAGCAGCAGCATTTTGCCTCAGCATGTTCAGACAAAATTTTCTCCACCATGAAACTGAATGGCTGCCTGGCAGTCAGCCTTGAAGGTTACTGATTGTAGATTTTTCTTTGTAATTAAATTACATAAATACAAATAATGTTAATCTAAGAATTTTAATTACACTTTAAAGCTGTTATATTAATGATTGCAAATAAAAGTTTTCCAAATTCATATGTACCATGGCCTTTAGTTTTCAGTCAGTCGGATATCTTGTAATAAGTAGGTAATGTCCTTTTTTATTTCATGGTCTTGATTTTAGAAAGGACATTAAGTTTGAGATGTCCTTATAAAGTTTAGCACTTATTGAGGAACTCAGAACAACAGGTTTATGGAGAAAGTTTAATAATACACCATCTTGGGACAGGATTCCTACTGAAGTTGAGCCATGAAGGAGCTTTTTGAAAATTCACTGTTTCTGAACAGGAGCTCTAATTATGTTATTAAAAATTGATAATGTTGCCGAAGTAATTGTAGGTTATGTGAATTTCTTGCCGAGTTTTGCTTCATAGAAAAGTTAATACTTTTTTTTTTAATTGAACAAACTTTTTAGATTGGGAATCTTTGGCTCTAATACATGTATGTGACTGTATATTGTAATTTTGTAAGAGTTTGTGTAAGGGAGTATAAATATATATTTCTTAACCACCTATGAAAGTGAAAACTCTTAACACCAGTGGAGAAAACATTTTTATTTATATCTTATTAAATCTCATTAAACTACTGATTGACATCATTTAGTTGTTGGTTACCGTTGGGTTTGTTTCTGATTCTCACTTAAGATGATGTGGCTAAACATACACAGTAAGTGTGTAATACAACTTTTTTTTTAAGGGTGAAGTTGAACAAATCGCTATGATGAAACCAAAAGGCCAGACTGAACATGATGAGGGTATGCTTGAATATTTAGAAGATATCATTGGTTGCGGACGGCTAAATGAGCCTATTAAAATCTTGTGTCGGCGAGTTGAAATATTAAATGAACACAGAGGAGAGAAGGTGAATCTTCTATAGACTACTTGCAAATCAGACTTTTGTTTATTGAACAAATTCTGCGTCAAATACTAAAGTTAGAATTATTGAAGAAGTCTGTTTTAGATTGGATTTGTATCATTGGCATTTAAATGAACAGTGTTTTATTATAGTTGATATTTTTTGGCTAATAGGGGTATGTTTGAAATTGAAGCTATACATATAAAGTATATTTGAATAATCTGTACACTCTAAATTTTTGTAGTTAAACAGAGTTAAGCTGGTGGAAAAGGAAAAGGATGCCTTAGAAGGAGAGAAAAACATCGCCCTTGAATTTCTGACCTTGGAAAATGAAATATTTAGAAAAAAGAATCATGTCTGTCAATATTACATGTAAGTACATTGATTTATCAGTTTTTATTTCTGACATTAAGCCCTGTCTTTCCTATATTAGAGAAAAAGAGACCAATATAGAAAAAAGATTCTAAAAACTATTTCATGTAACAAATTCATTAAATTAGGGTTTTTTACTATATTATTAAAGTTTATTATTTTTATTTCGCTTTAATTCTAATATATATTCGTTTCAGGTGTAAACTGTAGTGACTCAACAATTTTACGTTCAGTATACATACATAAGTATACTTTTAATCACCTTAATTTCTTGGGCCCATCCCATCACCCACCTTCCCTCTGGGTAACCATCAGTTTGTTCTCTGTAGTTAAGAATCTCTTTCCTGGTTTGTCTTTCTTTCTTTGTTCCTTCGTTTTATTTTTTAAATGCCACATATTTGTGAAATCATATGGTGTTTGTCTTTTTCTGACTTATTTCACTTAATATTATACTCTCTAGACCCATCCATGTTGTTACAAATGGTAAGATTTCATTCTTACAGCTGAGTAATATTCCATTGTGTGCATATATACCATATATTTTTTTAAGAGTTTATTTGAGAGAGAGTGTGCACAGGGGGAGAGGCAGAGGGAGAGAGAGAAGCAGACTTCTCCCAGCACAGGCTCAAACCCAGGACCCTGGGATTATGACCTGAGCCCAAGGCAGACGTTTAACCAACTGCACCATCCAGACATCCCAGACCACATCTTCTTTACCCATTCATCTTTTGATGGACACTTGGGCTATTTCCATAGTTTGGCTATTATAAATGCTGCAGTAAACATAGGGGTTGCCTATATCTTTTCGAATTAGTGTTTTCATATATTTTGGATAAATTCTAGTTAGTGGAATAACTGGACCATGTAGTAATTCTCTTTTTCAGTTTCCTTCCCCAGGTTTGGGAAGTTTCCAGCATTATTTCTTCAAATAAAACTTCTGCCCCCGTTTCTTTTTTTCTTTTTTTTTTTTTTTAAGGTTTTATTTATTTATTTCACAGAGGGAGAGAGATCACAAGGAGGCAGAGAGGCAGGCGGGGTGGGGGGCAGCAGGCTCCCCGCTGAGCAGGGAGCCCGATGTGGGCCTCAATCCCAGGACCCTGAGATCATGACCTGAGCCGAAAGGAGAGGCTTTAACCTACTGAGCCACCCAGGCGCCCCTGCCCCCATTTCTTTCTTCTTCTGTGACCCCTGTAATACGAATGTTACTACACTTGATAGTGTTGCTGAGTTCCTGCTCTTTGTTTTTATTTTTTTCCTCCTTTTCAGCTTGATTGCTTGCCATTACTCTGTCCTCCAGATCACTGATCCATTCTTCTGTTTCTTCTGTTCGATTTATTCCTTCTGATGTATTTTTGAGTTGTAGAGTTCTTCATCTCTGGTTGGTGCTTTTTTATGTTTTTTGTTTTTTTGTTGAGTGTCTCAATGAGATCCTCCATTCTTTTCTCAAGTCCAGTTAGGATCTTTTTGGCCATTACTTTAAGTTATCTATCAGGTATATTGCTTATCTCTGTTTTGTTAGCGCTCTTACAACTTTTGTCCTGTTCTTTCATTTGGGACATATTCCTGTATTTTCTTATTTTGTCCAACTCTGTTTTTCTGTGTGTTAGGAAAGTCTGTCTCCTACTCTTAAAAGTAGTGGCTTTATGAAGAGGTCCTGTAGTGTCCTGCAATGCAGTGTTCCCTGTTCACCAGAACTGGGCACTGCAGGGACATCTGTTATGTATGTGTTGCATGTGCCCCACTGATGTGGCTAAGCTACATTTGCCTTCAGTCCAGTTGTCAACAATAGTTCCCTCTGCCTTTTGGGCAAGGTTTGTTCCCTCTGTTGTTAGCCAGCCTGGGGCCACTTTGAGCTTGAGTTGAATCAGACATAGCATTTACCAGAGATGCAATTGCACCAAACTGTAGGGCACTTGCCCTGTTGTCCCTGGAGAAGCTTTCATTGGTAGGCAGGGCCTGCAGCCAGACCAGGTGTCTGCTCCCAGCCTATTGCTAGGGTTTAGTCAGTTTTCCCGTCTCCCCAGGGCAGGTGTCACGTTGAGTGGTGCTGGCTCCTTTCTGTGTTGCTTGCACGTTGCCAGGCTTGTGGCACCGTTTTGGATGGGCTCTGGCCAAGGGCAGGAAGGGGCAGGACTGCAGGAGAAGGGGGGGGTGGGGCAAGCTCTTAGCAAGATAAGTGGAAAGTGTTGGCATTGGCACTGGTTCACGCAGGTATCCCTGTATGTAGGCTGGGAGATAGAGGAAGGAAATGGCTCCTGCCAGCTCCTTTGTTCGTGGAAGAGTCTTCTAAAGGTGTCTGCCCCTCCAGCACATGCTCTGAGATTAGTAAATGAATTTCTTTTGCTTAAACCCCAGTTTTTCAAACTGCTGCTTCTATGCTCTATCTCCATGCGGTTTTTTGTTGTACTATCTCTTTAAGGGTCAGGTTTCCGTGTCCTCTCATCGTCTCCCCTCTGCCTGCTGATTTTTAAAGTCCTAGTTGTGACATCCCACTGATTATCAGAACTGTCATAATTAGGGCCCCTTAGTTCTCAAAGCCAAATGTTACGAGGATTCTTCTTCCCCATCCCTGGGATTCTTGATGTGAGGGTTTATTTCCCTCCCTTTTTGTCTGTATGGAACCTATTTTGTTCCTAATTCTAGCTTTGACCCTCAGTTAGGTCTGTGCTGCAGTGCTCCCTGTCCCTCCCCGCAAAGCCCTAGGTAATTGTAAATTGACTGCAGTTAAGAATATTTTAGACATAGGGTGCTTGGGTGGCTCAGTCAGATAAGCATCTGCCTTCAGTTCAGGTCATTATCCCAGGGTGCTGGGATGGAGGCCCACATCAGGCTCCCTGCTCAGTGGGGAGTCTGCTCCCCCCTGCTTGTTCTCTCTCTCTCTCTCTCTCTCTCTCTCTCTCTCTCTCTCTCTAAATCTTAAAAAAAAAAAAGAATACTTTAAAAACAGTTTTACCAGAAGTTATTATACAATTATAGAAATGGCATTTTAGGATCTCTGATTTTTTTCTTTTTTCTTTCTAGTTATGATCTGCAGAAACGAATTGCTGAAATGGAAACTCAAAAGGAAAAAATTCATGAAGATACCAAAGAAATTAATGAGAAGAGCAGTATATTGTCAAATGAAATGAAAGCTAAGAATAAAGCTGTAAAAGATGTAGAGAAGTAATAATTTTTTGGAAAGTATTAGAAGTAATTGGGTTGAATTCATGTTTTTATGTGTTTATATATAATCTTACTTGCCAGCACATAAGTGTAATGCTTTCGCCAGCATATAAAATGGTTTCCTTTTCCAAACAGAAAATAAACTTAATTGCCCTGCATCCAGTTGATTATTACAAATTGAATCTCCAACACTGGTCTTAAAATAGCAGAGGATGCTTCCCCCTAGTGGCAGAACACAGTAACTCAAAACACCACAGCAAAAATAAGCGTTTAATCTGACAGTTTAGTAGTTTTAAGAATAAACAGTCCACTAATCTAATTGAGGTAGAATTAGGTTACTCTAGATAGATTTTTTTTTTTTTTTAGTTTTATCCTGACCTTTCTCTGTCAGTATTTGGTGACACCAGTGTCTCTTATACCTATGTGACTTTTTTTCTTTAAAATGAGTTTCACCTAAGTTTATAGTTAACGCTTTTTATACCTTGACAGTATGGTCACTGGAAAATGTAGTATTTCCTATCTGGCTTAGAAGGGCAAAGTAGCTCTCATAGTCACATCTTAATGGCTCCCTCAAATTTAGTGGGAGGTGCAGATCAGTTTGAAAATGGATTGCTGTAGGATCTTCCACCTCTTCGTATGAGTCTGGACACGTTTACAGCAGCAGCCCAGGCAGGGCGTATAACATGGTTTTAAATGAATATCCAAAATAGTGACATAATTCTCTTTTCTTTGCTAGGAAACTGAATAAAATAACAAAATTTATTGAGGAAAACAAAGAAAAATTTACACAGCTAGATTTGGAAGATGTTCAAGTTCAAGAAAAATTAAAACATGCTTCAAGTAAAGCCAAAAAACTGGAGAAACAACTTCAAAAGGATAGAGAAAAGGTAGGTTTTGAAAGAATCTGAATATTAGATCTAATTTTCATTATTTTTCATAGATTTGCCAGTCCCTTATTTTTAAGAAAATGAGTTGGGATTCTGAATATTAACTGTTTTCAGGATTTATCTCTGAATGTGATTTTTTTTTTTTCTCCTAAAGTAAATCTTAGCATTCATTGCCTTTTGAGTTTTAGAGCTTATTTTTCTGTGGCATATGCTATTAAGGAAATATTTACCAAATTAGCAATTCTGTTTGATCAACAAAATAGTTTTCTTTTTCTTAGGGTAACCATTTAAAGAGATTTTTTGGTTATGTATTTTGGACTTTTAAAAGTATTACCTGCCTCCCAACAAAAATCAAGTAAAGAGTATCAGAGGAGGAGTTCCCTCTTGGAAAGGAGAGAAGGGAAAGCTCAAAATCTACAAGGAGTTGATTAGCTATTCTGAAGCTTTAAAAACAATGAAGTTTGTACCAGAATGCCTAATTTCCTTAGGAGTCCCTAATAATCAGTTGGAAGTCTTTCATTGTATTTTTCCAAATGCATTTGTTTATGAAATACTTTCTGCTCAGTGTGAGAATAAATGTCTGAATTCAGTGTTTGAGGGTCATCATTCTGGGAAATACTGAACTGTTACTATGGTAATCACGATAAACAAAACAATTTGAGAGTAACCCTCAAATTGGACAGACAAGCCAGTTTTAACTTACAGAAGTATTAGCTTCTAGGCATCAAATGTCAATAAGTGGTTATTACCAAAAGATATTAATGGAATAGTCCTACATGGTAACTTTGGAAGGGTAATGTGAAAGATTTTAGTTTTTCAGGGAGGCCGGGGTGGGGGATGTAAAAGTAATCTGTAGTAAGTTGCAATATTCTGTGAGGGACAGTTTGGGAAATTCCGTGTAGTCTGAGTGTATTAATCGGCGAAGGATAGTTACAGCCTGAAAATGGTGCAGAAGGAAGAAAGACCTGATGGCCAGCTAGGGAGGATTTTCTTCCTTAACAAGAGGAATTCATAGAATTAGCTTTTCTGTTAAACTGAGAGCACAGAAATGCAGTAAATGGTTATTTGCTAAAGCCAGCTAATTCCAGTCTGATTTACAGAGGAAACCACAAAGACTTAGAGGATGCTGAGAAATGGTTTTAAATAAGTTAAATATTGATATTAGTCTAAAGGCATATGCTCTGATAAGTTTATTTTACATTCTTAGGTTGAAGAATTTAAAAGTATACCTGCCAAGAGTGAGAAGATCATAACTGAAACAACGACTCGAAACAGTGCCCTAGAAAAGGAAAAAGAGAAAGAAGAAAAAAAATTAAAAGAAGTTATGGATAGCCTTAAACAGGAAACACAAGGCCTTCAGAAAGAAAAAGAAGTAAGATTCTTTATTAGTTGGTATTTATTTTGGTGACTTTTTTTTTAACTTAGTGTTTTTGCATAATAGTAAAAACTGAACTGCTGGAATAATTTTGGACTTCTAATATCTAATGTTCCTAAAAACCACCTAGACTCTTTCCCCTTTTTGTTTTCTACTTTCCCGTTTTTAAAAAGTTAACTAAGTGAGAATTTATGGTGATGGCAATAAATGTGTCATGTCAAATAGTTTGTTATATATGTCATTCTTTAAGTCTGTTAATTTCATCAAGTAGCCTTTTTCTTCTTTTAAGTTACCAAGAAAATAATTTAATTGGTGACCTCTATAAAATCATGGGACCACACTAACCACAGGTTGATATATACCTTTCTTTTCTCCTGTCGCACTTGTATAGTAGTTTAAAACCATGGCTCTTGAGTCAGTTCTTGGTTGAAATCCTACATCAGTCATTTATTATCTCTGATCTTGCATGGGTTATGTCTCCAAGTGCTCGTCTCAAAATAGAGAAAATGCTAACCATCTTGTGAATCTTCTTGAAAATAAAATGTACATATACTTACATAAAGTGCCTAGAAATAATAAGCATTAGCTATTTTAGCACCTCATTAATAAAACAAGAGTGTGAAGTGGTCATATTGATGTCTTATCTGCCCAGCAAGAGTATAAAGCACAAAGTTTAGCTGTCTTTGTTTCTGTTCACAGCCTTTGACAAAACTGAGTTGAGTAGAAATTATAGTAACTGAGTTGAATTGACTTATGTTATATAAGTAAATTCATATATATGTAACTCATAATTCACATGTACATGTATATATATAAGTCTTACATACATATGTTACAGACTTCTGTACAAACTTTGTTTATCTCAGTAAAGTTTTCTTGGGTTTTGTTTTTAATTACAGATTTAGTAGATTCTATTTTGGAATAGGGGCATGTTCTAATGCTGCACTACAAAACTTTACAAGTAGGATACCCAAGTGATAAACTGGCAATAGATAATGCAGTAGCTTCCATGATAAAATACTTCATGGATACAGATTTTCACATTTGCTCATCTAATGCATATTGAGTACTTGTATGTGTCTTGGCACCCTGGGTTAATGACAAAGCCAGGACATACAGCCAAGCATCTTCATTCCTCAACATAATATAGTAGCTGAAAACAGAGGTTCTACCATTAAAGAGTGATTGTATGACTTGGAGCAAGTTTTTTAAACTGACCTTATTTTCCTCAAAATGAGCATGATGATAGTACCTCATGAGATTGTTATGTTAAAGAATTCATACGTAACATTCAGAATAGGCCTAGAATATCACGAGCAGTGTGTGTATGTTAGTGTTCATGATTTTCACCATCAAACATTTAAACTGATGATCTGATGACTTTGCACATAACCTAGTCCTGTGCATATTCCCTTATGTGTGAAAGGGAAGGATTAAACTTTCGTAAGGGCCTTTCATGTGCCATTATTCTAATATATAGATCCTTTCTACACAGTCAATTATAGTAACCCATAATTCTCACTTGTCAAATAATAACTAGCATTGAGGATTACCTGGCCTAACCTGTAAAATTTACAAAGATTCTCAACATAAATATACTTGAGGAAACCTTCTGCTGAATAGTCCTTATACCTTACCATTTCAGGTAAAGTAGCTTAGAAAGACCATGAATCTCGAGTTTAGACTCAAGTTTTTCTTTAAACCGGTCTTTTTTTGTTGTTTAATCTCCAAAATGAGCATATTTATATCTAGTTCATTAAGTCCTTGTGAAATTAGTTGGGAAGAGACTTTATGTATAGTAAACATTGAAAACTAGGCAAAAAGTACTAATCCAATTCAAATTGTAAGAATTATTTATTCTTATGTATTATGTTTGTTCAGTCTCTAGAGTTGAAGTCAACATGTATGGTTTCCATTTCAGCTTAGATTTGAAAATGTATTTCAGATTTAATGGAGTCCATCATATTTTAACAGAGTCGAGAGAAAGAACTTATGGGTTTCAGCAAATCGGTTAATGAAGCACGTTCAAAGATGGATGTGGCCCAATCAGAACTTGATATCTATCTCAGTCGTCATAATACTGCAGTGTCTCAGTTAAGTAAGGCCAAAGAAGCTCTAATTGCAGCTTCTGAGACTCTCAAAGAGAGGAAAGCTGCAATCAGAGAAATAGAAGCAAAACTCCCTCAATCTGAACTGGAGTTAAAGGAGGTAAATTTTTGCTTCTGTATTTCATCTGAAATATTGTTTATAAACCCTTGTTATCAATTTATATATTTTTTTCTAATTTAAACATCTGAAGTGACAGATAAATTTAGATTTACTTTTCTCATTTAGAGTAATCTTCTCCAAAAGAATGTAGTATTTCAGTATTCAGTATAATATGAATTGAGACTATCAAGGAATTGTATTCTCCCCCCGAAGTGTCAAACTAAATAACACTGCCACTGCCACCATTATTTCCCACAGAAATAATTTAACAAAAAGAAAGTTTGTGTCTCCCTAAATCTAAATGTAGACAGCTTATGCAGGGGTAAATGAAAAACCTAAATATATGTGTAAGAATGAATATACAAAGCATCTTAGTATATTTTTTCTGATTTTGAACTTAAGGATATAGTTTTGTTGTCGTTGTTGGGACTGCATACTGTTTTAAACAAATCAGGATATCTTAACTTAGCTCATTATTAGGTTCCCCTCCCTATCCTTGAGTGAATTAGGTCTCTAAGGAATTTCACAGCTTTAATCTGTAGAGCCTCATTGGGTAAGATAGCAACAGAAAATGCCCTATGAAGAGAAATTATACTGAAAATAAAGTCTTTTTCATTTTAGTAAATGACACTATTTGGTCATCAGGGAATTTCATGACCAGTTAGAATTTAAATGTAGACTTAAATTATATTCAGTGACCACTTCTGTCTTATTCGTGATTCAGTTTATTTGGGGATAAATTATATTTGTATCTTGAGCTTTTATTTGATATTGTGACTAGTAATAGAGGCAATAATTTAAAGCCAGGAGATAGGGAGAATGTCAGGGAAAAAATGGCTGTTCTAACTTAGGAGATTGAGAAACTGAGAGTTTGGGGTTTTGTGTACATGTGTATGGTTCCTCTTGTTGGCGGCGTCACATTTTTGTATAGCAATGGTACTATGCACTTAACCATGTTCCCTTTCAAAACTGCGTTTTGGGGGCACTTGGGTGGCTCAATCAGTTGAGCATCCAGCTCTTGGTTTCAGCTCAGTTGTGATCTCATGGATCTTGGGATAGAACCCCAAGTGGGAGGGGGAGATCCACACTCAGCAGGGAGTCTGCTTGAAGATTCTCTCCCTCTGTCCTGCCCCCTGCCATTCATGGGCACATGTTCTCCCTCTCTAAAATATTCTTTTTTTTTACAAAACTTTGGTTTAAAGAAAACGCATATATAATATTAAATATGAGTATCTTTCATTATTAAGATTGCAAAGCACAGTATAACCATAGTCCTGCCCAGTAATCTGTATTCTGGGTCCTGTACCAACGTCCATTTTTTATTAGCGTGGGCATTAAGAATTAAGATACACTGGGGCACCTGGGTGGCTCAGTTTAAGTATCTGCCTTCAGCTCAGATCATGATCCTGGAGTCCCAGGATTGAGTCCCACATTGGGCTGTCTGCTCAGCGGAGAGTCAGACTCTCCAAAGGGACCCTCCCCCTTCTCATGCTTTCTCTCACTCTCAAATAAATAAAATCTTTTAAAAAAAAAAAAGTTAAAAAAAGAATTAAGACACACTTATGCATAACTATGTGGTGCCAAACTGGGATTTCCACAGCCATAGCTCAACTCATTCTATCAATCTGTACTACTAAAACCGTACTGCATTTATGTTCCTTGTTATTGACCCAAATAATTTATGTTCCTTTAAAATAGAAAACTCATCCATATTTTCAAACCCAGACTCAACAGTTGCAAGATGGAAGTTTAGTTCTGGTTCAAGTGTTTATTATTGGTCTTTCCTTTTTTTATGAGACATTGCAACTAATTCTATGCCGTGGTTGGGCATATGCTTCTGGGATTCATTTTCTTCACTTTACACTTTTAGAAAGAAAAAGAACTTCAAAAACTTACACAAGAAGAAATAAAATTAAAAAGTTCAGTTCGTGATCTTTTCCAAAAAGTTGAAGAAGCAAAGAGTTCCTTAGCAATGAATCGAAGTAGGGGGAAAGTCCTTGACGCAATAATTCAGGAAAAAAAATCTGGCAGGATTCCAGGAATATATGGAAGATTGGTAAAGTAGATTTATTTGAAAATGACTATATATTTTTCTTAAAGACATTGTAAATAATTTTTTTCTTTGATTTAAAGAACTGTAATACTGAGTTACTGTACATGAAATAACAGTTTTAAAAGACATTCATTTTTAAACACTTCGCTCTTTGGGCTTGATAAAATTCTTTGTGGTATGGGTTATCTCATATTAAAAGTAATTTTTTTTCTTTTTTATTTTCAGATAACTATCATTTTCTTACCAAGAAAAAAACCAGCTAGTTGTGATAAGGAAATTTAACAAAACCACTTTATTCTTTTTAAAAAAATAAAATAAAATAAGAATTTGATAAATTCTGTGTTTTATACCATTATACTGAAAGTTGTGACTAGAATGTAGGGAAATCAACAAGGGATAATATAGAAACCCCAGACTAGCAGTAGTGGAGACCATAACTGCCCCTGAACTTCAAGAGGGAAAGGTACTATAGCCCTGGCTAGAGGCTGGCAGGAGGAAAACGGGGAAATATTTCAGCCCCATTCATCTCTACCATGTCATCTCTAGCTGATACCTTACATTCTCTAAAGCTAGAGAACTATGGAGCCAATTAGGCAGTTCCTGAGTCAACCTTGCAGAGAAGGAAGCAGAAAAAGAATGATTCGTAAGGGCAAACCCAGCATAGTTGCTTCCATGTCTTCGTGTCTGGTGACTTCCATCTTATTTTCTTGGGAGATAATGTGATTCTCTTCTTTTGCTCTCATGGAAAAATAAAGCTAGTCTGTGGATGGGATGCTGTTTCATAGCTAATTAATGGATAAGTAGACAAATGTGTTTCATCAGGACTTACATAATCTTAGCCGGCTTTCAATAATTAAAAATTTTATTTTAGAATTTGTTTATGCCATAGTACTTTTTAAGGTTGAAAGATTTTAAAGTCTTCACATTATTTTTATGCAACAAACAGTTCTTTCGTTTTGTGCTCATTAAAAATTCAAATTCTGCATATCTATAAATTTTTTTAAAGGTATGTTAAAAACTAGTCATGATTGCTTTTGCAGAAGGGGAAGATTGAGTGAGAGGGGCACATATTTTTCATTGTGTACCCTTTTTGTATCTTTTTAAACCATGTATAAGTGTAGTTTTTCAAGTAAAAATAATGAAAAGTCTATAGAAATTGTAATGATCCTATACCTAATTTCTTACTGATTATGCATTTCTTTTTGCCCTTCTTAATTATTTAGGGGGATTTAGGAGCAATTGATGAAAAATATGATGTTGCTATTTCATCCTGTTGTCATGCATTAGACTACATTGTTGTTGATTCTATTGATACAGCCCAAGATTGTGTGAACTTCCTTAAAAGACAAAATATTGGAGTTGCAACCTTTATAGGTTTGGATAAGGTAGGTATTAATAATAAATTACTTATAATTTAATTTTTTTTTAAGATTTTTTATTTTATTTATTTGTCAGAGAGAGAGAGAGAGAACACAAGTAGGCAGAGTGGCAGGCAGAGGCAGAGGGAGAAGCAGGCTCCCTGCCGAGCTGGGAGCCCGACACGGGACTTGATCTCAGGACCCTGGGATCATGACCTGAGCCGAAGGCAGCTGCTTAACCAACTGAGCCACCCAGGCGTCCCTATAATTTAATTTTAAAGTGCAAATTGTTTTTTGATATTTTAACCCTAGTTTTCTTCTTTATAGTTATTTAGTGAACACATGATATGTTTTGAGGATTATTTTAGGTCCTGGGGTCAAATAATTATAGGAAAAAACCTTGTAATGGCTCCCCTAAAGGAATATAATATACATTCCAGTATTAGAGTGACTGGTAGCTGTTTTTAACCTCCATCATCAATAACTACTTTAAAAAAAAACAAAACAAAACCGGGGTGCCTGAGTGTCTCAGTGGGTTAAAGCCTCTGCCTTTGGCTCATGGTCATGGTCTCAGGGTCCTGGGATCGAGCCCTGCATCAGGTTCTCTGCTCAGCAGGGAGCCTGCTTCCTCCTCTCTGCCTACTTGTGATATCTCTCTCTCTCTCTCTCTCTCTTTCTCTCTCTCTCTCTCTGTGTCAAATAAATAAATAAAATCTTTTTAAAAAAAAAAAAACAGGGCACCTGGGTGGCTCAGTGAGTTAAAGCCTCTGCCTTCGGCTCAGGTCATGATCCCAGGGTCCTGGGATCGAGGCCCACATCGGGCTTTCTGCTCAGCAGGGAGCCTGCCTCCTCCTCTCTCTCTGCCTGCCTCTCTGTCTACTTGTGATCTCTCTCTGTCAAATAAAAATAAAAAAATGTTAAAAAAAAAAAAACCAAAAACCTTTTATGGAGATAAAATTCATATGCCATAAAATTTGCCATTCTAATTCCAGAATATTTTCATCTCTCCAAAAAAAAAAAATCTACTCATTCACAGTTACTACTAATTGCCCATCCCCCTACATATAATCCGCTTTTTTATTTAGCAGTTTGTATAAATGGAATCATTCAATATATAGGTTTTTGTGTGTGGCTTAGTTTAGGTTTTCAAAATTTATCCATGTTGTAGCATATATCAGCAGTTCATTCCTTTTTATTGCCAAACTTCCTTTGTGTGGATGTACCACAGTTTGTTTATCCATTCATCAGTGATGAACATTTGTATTGTTTCCATGTTTTGGCTATATGGGTAATGCTGCTGTGAACATTCATGTGCAGATTTTTGTGCAGACCCATGTTTTCAGCTCTCTTTGGTTAATGCGTAGGATTAGAATTGCTCAGTCACTTGTTAACTGTTTAACTTTTTGAGGAACTGAAAGACTTACCCACTGCTGCTGTACCGTGTCCTACCCATAGTGTGTAAAGCTTCCAGTTTAATAGTCTCACACCCTGTATGAAACTCAAACATGGGGCTTGAACTCCCAACTCTTGAGATCAAAACCTAAGCTGAGAGCAAGAATTGAACACTTAACTGACTGTGCCACCCAGGTGCCTCTCATTGTGGTTTTTGATTTGCATTTCCTGATTACTAATGTTGAATATTTTTTCGTGTGCTTATTGGCCATTTATTTATCTTCTTTGGAGAACTGTTCAAAGCCTTTGCCCATTTGTTCATTGGTGTATTTATCTTAAGTTGTAAGGGTCTTTTTTATGTATTTTGGGTGCAAATTTCTTGTCAGATATGTGATTTTGCAAATGTTTTCTCCCACTCTGTAGGTTGTCTTCACTTTCTTGATGGTTTCCTCTGAAGCACAATTTTTTTTTTAATTTTGATAAAGTCTAGTTTTTTTTAAATTTGGTTTCTTTTGTATGTCATATCTAAGAAACTACTACATATTTCAGGGGCATGGTGGTTGACCTTCTGTTTTCTTCTATGAGCTTTGTAGCTTTAGTTTTTACATTTAGGTTTTTAATCAATGTTAATTTTATAATACTGTGTAAAGGGTCTAACTCTGCTCTTGTATATGGATGTCCAATTGTTCCAGCACCATTTGTTGGAAAGACTATTCTTTCCCCATTGAATTTACTTGGCATCCTTATCAAAAGTCAACTGACCATAAATGTAAGGGTTTATTTCTGGACTCTTCATTTATCTATATGTCTATACTTGCATTAGTACCACACTTCTTAATTACTATAGCTTTGTCAAAAGGTTTGAAATCAGGAGTCCTCTAATTTTGTTCCTTTGTTTCTTTAAGTAGGCTCCACCTCCAGTGTGGAGTCCAGTGTGGGGCTGGAACTCACAACTCTGAAATCAAGAGTTGGATGCTTAACCGACTGAGCCTCCCAGGCACCCGGAGTTTTGTTCTTTGATATCAAGATTGTTTGGGCTATTCTGAGTCCCTGTAATTTCCATATGAATTTTAAGATCAGGTGGTCAGTTTCGGGGTGAGGAAGGGGAAGGTAACTGGGATTTTGATGCAGGTTGCATTGGATCTGTAGATCAATTTGTGTAGTATTGCTGTCTTAATAATTTTAAACCTTAACAGCCCATGAGTTGGGGATGTCTTCCATTTATTTAGGTCTAAATCTATATCATGGTATTTTATAGCCTTTACCGTACAGTTTTTGTGTTTCTTTTCTTAAATTCCTATTTTGGAGGTTTTTCTGTCTCGTTTAATATGATCTTATAAATGGAATTTTTAAATCTCATTTTTAGGTTATTCATTACTGGTGAATAGAAATACAATTATTTTTTGTATATTGATTTTGTATATTGATTTGCTGAAATACTAGGTTTAGTAGTTTTGTGTGTGTGTATTCCCTAGGATTTTATATAAGATATGTGAATAGAATTTTACAGTAACTCTTTTCAAATAATAGTAAAGTAATACTCAATTGTGCAGATATTCAGAACCTGTGTACATGTTCTTACCTGATACACTTGTATGTATATTACATGAATGATACCTGAAGTGATTTTTTTTTTTTTTTTTTTTTTTTTACTTTTAGATGACAGTGTGGGCGAATAAAATGACCAAAATTCAAACTCCTGAAAATACTCCTCGGTTATTTGATTTAGTAAAAGTAAAAGATGAGAAGATTCGCCAAGCTTTTTACTTTGCTTTACGGGATACCTTAGTTGCTGACAACTTAGATCAAGCCACAAGAGTAGCATATCAGAAAGATAGAAGATGGAGAGTAGTGACATTACAGGGGCAAATCATTGAACAGTCAGGTAATCATTTTTTTCCTACCATTGAGTTTATTTAATCTTGTTGGGAGAGACAATTAAGTCTGACTTCTGTTTTGTAGGTACAATGACTGGTGGTGGAAGCAAAGTAATGAAAGGAAGGATGGGTTCATCAGTTGTTGTTGAAATCTCAGAAGAAGAGGTCAGCATATATAAAATTATAGTCAGACCTTTTTTTACTCTTATTGATGTGTAACATAACACACTATAAAATTCAGCCTAAGTGTACTCAAATTTTAAGTTAACAGATTGAATTTTGTATAAATGACATAAGCTGTGGGAATTTTTTTAAATATAAAACCCTTTAAAGCTCTAAAAATAAAACATGTTAATTAGAAAGTATATGCTCAACATATGTATTATATTTGGATCATATGGATATTTCATAATTTAACCACTCATCGTTTGACATTTAATGTTTTTCCATTTACAATTATTGCTGCAGTGTGCAGTTTTTTCTATTTCAAAGTAATTTAAGTATAGCAAAGACTTCTGATGCATATTTCCATACTTTTTTTCAGAATATTTTAACATGACCATAAGTATATGAGAATGTCAAAATGCTTAGAAAAAACTTTGGTGTTCCATCATCCCCTTGGAACACTATACTTTTTTATTCCTTAAAAACATATACTTCAATGTCCTAGATACAGAACTTTTTCCAAAAAGGTGTATCTTAGGGTTTGGGGGGGGTTGTTTTTGTTGGTCTTTTCATATTTTGAAATAGCTGCTGTCCTTCCACTTAAAAATTTTCATGGTGTAATAGGTAACTATATAGCACTTAAAATGTGATGCAGAAATCAGTTTGACCATCTCCTAAGCTTTAGGATTGGGTATTGGAACTGGGTTTTTGGTTTTATTCTAGTCTTTAAAATCACAAGTTTGTTTTCTTCATTCATTGGTTGATTTGGCTACTAATCTGAAATGACTCTTGGAGTAAACTCATTTCACTGGTATTCTTTGTAGGTAAATCAGATGGAATCGCAGTTGCAGAGAGACTCTCAAAAAGCAATGCAAATCCAGGAACAGAAAGTACAACTGGAAGAAGCAGTAGTTAAGTTAAGGCATAATGAACAAGAAATGAGGAATACACTAGAAAAATTTACTGCAAGCATCCAGGTACTATTTTGTCAATACTAGCTAAAACTGTTGGAATTCAGTAACATTTGGTAGAAGCATTTTGTTGTTTGCTTATAATTTTAGAATATAAGGGAGGAGAGTGGGTCTCTAGATGGAAATCCTCTGTCTTGATTTCATTTCCCTGAGTACTGATGGATAAATGCCCTGTTGCAGTTTTGCTCTAACCACATCTATCCTTGGTTTCCATTTATACTTGATGGAGTCTTCCTTAACATCTATGTGAACCTTTATGTTCATTCTCTTTTCAAAGTAGAATGCTTCTTAATTATGAAAAAGCAGTGCATAGCCACTATTTAAAAAAACAAAAATGGTTTGCAGAAAATACCCAGAAGATTATCACCCTTAATTTTTAGGTATATCCTTCAACTTTTTAATGTAAATATTTAGTCTTTGTATGTGTTTATGTTTATGGTAGATATGGCTATATGCATTTTTGATGCATACTAAATTTTTGATGAGATGCATACTAGATTTTTGATGGGTCAAACTAAAGTTTTCATAGTAAATTGTGGTTTTCTTTCCAAGCCACTGTAAATTTACTTTGTTTGCAGCTGCATTTGAGCATTTTATTTGTATCACAATTTGATGAATGCTTTTCCATGTTATGAATATTGCGGTGTTTAAAATATCCTTGTCAGGTGCATCTGGCTGGCTCAGTCAGTGGAGCATGAGACTTGATCTCAGGGTTGTGAGTTCAAGCCCCAGGTTGGGTATAGAGATTACTTAAAATCTTTAAAATAAATAAATAAAATAGTCCTTCTTAGGTATATTTTTATACATTCATCCAATTATGAGGTTAGATTCCTAAAATTATTACCCACTGTGTGTACAGTGTTTAAGGCATTATCACATAATGTAAAATTGTTCTGAAAAAGGTGGTTCAGATTCATTTACTTTTAGTAACATATATGTTTTTCCAAGTCTGAATATTAGGTGTAGTCTTCAGTATATTTTAAGTTTGCTAATCTGCACCAAAAATGGCATTTTAACTCTTTTTTGTGATCATTTACAAATTTCATGTGTTGGCCATTTTCATGTTTTATATTAATTGTTCATGCTTTATGCCCTTTTCCTGTTAGTTATTTTCTTTATTTCATTCAAAGTGTTTAAGGCAAATGTTATTAGTAAGTTAAAATGTTGACATAATGTTAAAACATTTCCGAAGCGTTTATCAGAGCAAGAAGAATATTTGAATGTCCAAGTTAAGGAACTTGAAGCTAATGTACTTGCTACAGCCCCTGACAAAAAAAAGCAGAAATTACTAGAAGAAAATGTTAGTGTTTTCAAAACAGGTATGTTTAAAAACACACACTTGCTTATGCATGCTTTTTTTTTTTTTTTGAGATTGTTAAAAATAAGCTTTTAATGTCTGAAATGTTTAACATAGCAGTTTATAGAATAAACATAGCAGTCACATACTTCTGTGCAAGTCACTGCTCTGTTTCATGGTTTCTATTATTTTGTTCTTAAAAGGTTACAGAGTAAGTACTATTAAGTACTTCATTTGACTAATAAGAAAACTTAAGCACAGAATGGTTTATATAATTTGCCTAAGGTCATATAGCATGTGGTGATAGAGGGATTGAAAACCAAGGCAGTCTGATTCTAGAACCCATGCTCTTAATTTTATACTTTTATATATTCGGCCCAGAGAAAGAAACAGAGCAAGCATGAACAGGGGGAAGCAGCAGGTAGAGGGAGAAGCAGGCTCCCCGCTAAGCAACGAGCCCCATGTAGGACTCGAAGCCAGAACCCTGGGATCGTGACCTGAGCTGAAGGCAAACACTTAACCCACTGAGACACCCAGGTGTCCCCAAGGCAGACTTTTTAACTGCCTCTTTCCTATTGTTCCCATTTCCATGTTACCTCCCCTCTCTTGGTCTCTGTCCCTTGGATCAAGATGCCCTTCTGCATAGCATCTCTGCATTTTCCTTCTCCCTCCCCAGTTAATCTAAGTGCCTTTTCCAGTAAGCAGTTCTTCTAGATTTCCAAGGGAGTACATGAGATGGCTTTGGGAGGCTTCTGTGGTCCTACTAAGTCCCATGGCATTCTTTTTTTTTTAAGTTTAATTTATTTTAGAGAGCAGGGACTGGGGATGGGGGGTAGAGGAAGAGGGAGAGAGAATCCTCAGCAAACTCCTTCTGAGCATGGAGCCAGAGGCCTAAGGGAAACCAAGAGCTGGTCATTCACCCAGGTGCCCTGCCCCATGGCAATCTTTAATAGAAATGGTCTGCTTTTTCTTGATTTTATATGGTTTCTAAAGGCAGCCTCAGGATAGCCTCCAGTTCCCTCCTCCAATTGGATTGTCTCCCCTAAAGGCCTCACATAGAAATTCTAATTAGTTCCCAATCTGAAGGAATCTCTCCTTCCTTTATTTATATGCTTTAACAATTGCCCTTCAAAATAGTAGTTATTTTATAGATTCAGGAAACTGAATATCACTTAAACAAAAGCATGCAGGAAATAAGTGGTATACACATGAAGAAAAACAGTCTTTGTTTGAAAACTTAGAAAACGTGTTTCTTCTTCCAGAACTTTTTCTTCTTGTGTACATGTAAATATGTAAGTGTACCGCCAGTATCATAAAGCAAGAAAGGGAATTCATCAGCTTATAGCCAGAATTGGCATTGAAATTGAAATCCACTGATTATGTATTTGAGCAGCCCTGCTTTTCTTTCCATGTTGGCTTCAGTCAAACATAAATGTGCATTTTACTGCGGGAGGAAGGCAGGTTGGGTTATGATGACAGACCCCTTCCTGACTTAGCTGGCGACTCCAGCAAACACTGTAATAAGCCTTTTGTCACATCCTCAAGCAAGACCCCTGTTATGGTTCGGTTTGTGAGCCCAGGAGGACAAATACTGATTGTCCAACAAAAAAACTAGTTGGGGTAGACTTGTAGTAACTATCCAAATGCTCCAAAAATGACAATTCTCTTGCAAAAGAAAAAGAGGTAAAAAGATGTTAAGTAGACATGTCCACTATGCACATTGAATATTCACCAGTTACCCATATTAACTTTTTTATTTTTGTGGTCCTGCATTTTTGTCTGAATTTTTAATATTGAGATATTCACTCAGATAGCATCTCCTACTGGCCATGGCCAGGTTTGTTTTAGGTGCTGGTGATTGAGCATTGAACAGAATGAAGTCCCTCTATTTAAGGACCTCACACTTCAGATGAGGAAGCTAAACATACTGCATTTTGTATTGGATGGTGCTATAGTGATAATGAAACAAAGGTTAACAGGGCAGGGGATGGGACTTAGACACAGTGGTTAGATGGACCTCTACTAGAGATAACATGAGCAGAGACCCAACAGAAGTATGAGTGCTAACCATGTGATACTTGGAAAAAGCATTCTAAGATCATAGAGGAGTAAGTACAAAGGCCCTAAGGCAGGAGATGCTGGGATTCTCTAGGAACACAAGGAAGCCAGAGTGGCTAAAGTAAAGGAAGAACCCACATAATGTAGGACCTTATAGGCCAGGTCTCCAAGAAAAATAGCCACTGGAAAGTGATGTACAGGGAAGTGGCATTATCTGACAGGGTTGTTTTTTTATTCCTTGCATTTCTTTTGGATCTGTATTTTGTTATTGTGGACACATGGACCTAACCTGCGCCCCTCTTTCCCCACAAATACCACAGTATTTTTTGTGATTGCTTTCTTAGTACCTAATTGTCAAATGAGAGGCCAAAAATGTGTATGTGTCATTTATTGCAACACTTTTCATAGAGACTGCAGGAATCTATTTTCATTCTTGTTTGAAAGGGAAGCCTTAACTTTATTAAGAGCGCTATATACATATTTAGCTCTTCTCATGGAAATACTGGATGTTATCAGTAGATTATGTTAATGTTTACTCTGAAGGACCCATTTCTGCAAGCATATCTTTAAATATTTTCTTTTACATTAATTTAAAATTTTAAAAATATCTAATGTCTAGAGAATAAAGGGAGCCAAGGTGGTTATAGAATAATGACTTCAAGATTATGGATTATATGTGCCACAGTTTTTTTCCTGCTACTTCTAATTGACATGCTACTATAGATGTTTTTTTAAAAATGCATGCTAAATAAAGAAAATGTTCTAAAAATTGGAACCTTTCCAGGGACATTCTGGCCCATCCCCCAAGTTTAAGTTATGGTGCCAGCCCCCATAGTAGCTGGTGAGCAGAGCACACGGGCAGCCTGATGGAATTTTGACTTAAGAGAGTATTGACACTGTCAGCAAAATAATTCATTCAATAGACAGAGTACTGGGGGGATTATTAGTGTTGGCAATATAGAACTTTTAAATGTATATATTTAATATCCTTAGGATAAAAGGGGATACAGAAGACCAAAAAAAAGGGCAGAAGTTATTTTGTTTTAGGAGCCAAGTGGTGATTTCAGAAATGTAAAAAAATGAGTGTGGGAATTAAATTCAATATATGGGCTGAGGGGTACCTGGGTGTCTCAGTTAAGCATCCAACTCTTGATTTTGGCTCAGGTCATGATCTCTGGGTCATGAAATCAAGCTCCCTGCTGGGCATGGAACCTGCTCAAGATTCTCTCTCTACCTGTCCCCCCTCTACCCCCCCCCCACTTGCTTGCTTGCTTGCTTTTAAAAAAAAAAAAAAAAGTGTGCCTGGGTGGCTCAGCAAGTTAAAGCCTTTGCCTTCAGTTCAGGTCATGATCTCAGGGTCCTGGGATGGAGCCCCACGTCTCCCTGCTCAGCGGGGAGCCTGCTTCCTCCTCTATCTGCCTGCCTCTCTGCCTACTTGTAATCTTGCTCTCTGTCAAATAAATGAATAAAATCTTTTAAAAAAAAAAAAGATGGGCTGAAAGAATTCTCTGACAGAGAAGAGATAATGGAGTGGAGGAGAAGCAGTCATTAAATCCTCGTCCAAACCTGTTCTCAGTAAATCTTACTTCTTCCTCTGCCAAATGCCCATATATGCCTCCTATAGAAGCTGTATGGGACTCTCTTTCCATAAGTTAGCTCAGTGTTTCTGTTTACCTTTCTAGATAAAAATATATTTTTTTAAGATTTTATTTATTCGCGAGAGAACAAGCACAAGCGGGGCGAGAGGGGATAAAAGGAGTGGGAGAAACAGGCTCTGCTGAGCAGGGGCTAGATCCCCACTCCCTGGGATCATAACCTGAGCCAAAGGCAGACACTCAACTGACTGAGCAACCCAGGGACCTCTATAAGTATTCTTAGTAGCTTGACCTCTTCACCTTTTTGTCACCTTTCATTCTTCCTATATTGTATAGTGATAAGAATTCATGTATGATGGGTGCTGGGGTGGCTCAGTTGATTAAACATCCAACTCTTGATTTTGGCTCAGATCATGATATCAGGGTAGTAAGATTGAACCCTGCTTCAGGCTCTGTGCTGGGTGTGGAACCTGCTTGAGATTCTCTCATTCTGCCACTGCTCCACTGCTGCCCTGTGGCCTTCCTCCACCCACCATGTACATGAGCATGCTCTCTTAGGGGGGAAGAAATGGAGACTAGAATCCGCACTGGCGTGTGTGTGTGTGTGTGTGTGTATAGTACATGTGTTTAAGAGAGCATTGGATTGTTTACAGAATCACTGGGATAACTAAAGAAGGAAATTTTAGGTCGAACAATGAAGAATAATTTCTAGAGCTATTCTAAAGAACCATCAAATGATTTATACTGCCTCTTACACAATTGGGAAGTCCTCTCAAACTGGGAAGGTGATACTGCAACTACCAACAACAGAAGCATGTTGCACTTACTGTAATTTACACTGTCCAAGTTAGTGCTACTGCCTGACAATATTCAGAGCTTTTCACTGGATACCAGAACTTATGCCACCAAGAAAGTGCAAATTTCTCTAAGACTGCTTTGCCAGTAGAAACATGTCCAATTCATCATGTATGCCTTCCAAGTTATGTGAATTCTTTCAATTGAATGGCCCCAAATTATGTCTGTACCCTAGATATGAGGGAATGTAGGAAATGTAACTTAATAGTTTTCTGTGTGACAAAGAAAAGTGCCATTTCATCCTATCTCCCCTTCTTTAACATACGAGGGAGAATTTTAGGTTAGCAGAATAAAATAACCACAGGTTTTTTGTTGTTTTTAACCACAGGAAAGTTAATAGGCACATAGTCTGAGGGTAAAAATCATTGAGAACAACAGTCAAGGAAGTACCTTAGGAAAAGTTGCAAAGATTTTTGAAAAGAGCCTGAGGGCATGAAGCCATTAAGAAATAAGTGGGTTATGCTATGGCTAAGCCAGAGAATTTAACTATATGTGGTTATAATACCATTTGTTTTGACATAGTGTGTTCTGGGGTTGAGATACACTTCCCCCCAAATGTCTAAAATTTCTTTTGCATTCATCAGGTTAAGTCATATGGCTGAAGAAATTTACATCTAGTGAGTGATTGTGTATGAACCTAGAAACACGAATTGAGCTCTTCTTTTTATTTCAGAATATGACAACGTGGCTGAGAGAGCTGGAAAAGTAGAAGCTGAGGTTAAAAGATTACACAATATTATCGTAGAAATCAATAACCATAAACTCAAGGCCCAACAAGACAAACTTGATAAAATAAATAAGCAATTAGATGAATGTGCTTCTGCTATTACTAAAGCCCAAGTAGCAATCAAGACTGCTGACAGGTAGAGTATGTATGCAACCCTAACCAGTCTTTTTCCTGCCTCCATGTTGGAAAAGGGGTTTATATTTAAATTTAATGTCCTTTAAACATTTCTGCTGTTACTTATTAAGCCTATCTAACGTGTTTTTATCTAATAGGACTTAAGGGAAGCCTATAAACATTTATGATGACCATTTTTGTGTGTGTTTTAAGTGGTAAACAGGTATATGCCTTGGCAAAATATAGTTCTGTAACTCCCCACTTATGTGCACATAAAAATCTGTTTTATTTCTCTGTCTTAGAGTAGTTAGATGGTTATTAATTTAAATAGATCTAGATCTAAGAGAATAAGAGGTAAAAATGAGACCTCTTAGAAAAATTGTCTTGGTAACTTGGTTTTTAGTTAATTGGATTATTCTGCTGTCTTAAGCATTCATAGGTCTTGTTTTTAAATTAATTTTTAGAGTACTGGTGGTGTTTCTAGATAATTAAAGCTAAATGTATATAAAATGTTAAATAAGTAACTTTTATCTTAGTAATCAATTTGTTTTAATTTTATCTAATTAATTACTCTAGTGTCTTTGGCTCAAAGGTAGATAAAGCACTAATAAGCCATTTGTTTGTTAGGAGCAGAAGTTTGTCTAAACACAGTGGTCAAAGTAAAAGTAACTTTTATTGAGGGAAAAAAAACAGTCCTTCTTCCCCTCCTTGGGAAACACATGTTGCCCTAACTGAGAGGTATTATTTATTTGAAGGTATAACAACTTCATGGGTGTAGAGATTTAAGAATCTCCAATCAGATAAGAAAACGACAAGAATAATACAATGGACAACTTTGCTTCATGGTCTTAGTTTCATTAATTTATACTCAGAGTTTAATAAGATATACAGCATCCCAGAAGTGTACGTATAACGTAAAAACCATTTCAAGGGTGGTTCAGTAAATCATAAATTTTAAAATCTGTGATAATAAAATCTCTCGATGTCATGAAATTTGTTAAACTTTCATAAGAATAATAAATCCCATGTTCGCACATTTTTAATGTATCATTTTGCTTGTTTAGAAATCTTAAAAAAGCACAAGACTCAGTCCTTCGCACAGAGAAAGAAATAAAAGACACTGAGAAAGAAGTAGATGATTTAACAACAGAACTAAAAAGTCTTGAGGACAAAGCAGCAGAGGTCGTAAAGAACACAAATGCTGCAGAGGTAAGACTTGGTTGGAGATGGGAGTGAAAGTATTTGAAGCAATTTAAAGATTTGGATAGGGGCGCCTGGGTGGCTCAGTGGGTTAAAGCCTCTGCTTTCAGCTCAGGTCCTGGGATCGAGCCCTGCATCAGACTCCCTGCTCGGCGGGGAGCCCGCTTCCTCCTCTCTCTCTCTCTGCCTGCCTCTCTGCCTACTTGTGATCTCTCTCTTGCTGTCAAATAAATAAAATCTTTTTTAAAAAATAAAGATTTGGATATTTGACATCAGTATATTGCATAGTAAGCACTCAGTAGCTTAAAACTTTTGTAGCTGTAATTAACATTTATTTGTACAATTAAAAAAAGGGTACTGTAACTTTTCCATAAACTTTTAAAATGGAAGGGGCATAAGGAGAGATTGCTAATTTCTTCATCTCTGTAATGTAAAAATACCTGTTCTTACTTTGCGTTTGGGAAGGTCATATTTATAGTAGTTCTTGTTTTTTAGGAGTCCTTACCAGAGATCCAAAAAGAACATCGTAATCTACTTCAAGAACTAAAAATAATTCAAGAAAATGAACATGCTCTTCAAAAAGATGCACTTAGTATTAAGTTGAAACTTGAACAAATAGATGGTCACATCTCTGAACATAATTCTAAAATAAAATATTGGCAAAAAGAGGTAAAATTGTTACCATTTAAATGTCACTTTAAAATACCCTTTATGGGCGCCTGGGTGGCTCAGTGGGTTAAGGCCACTGCCTTCGGCTCAGGTCATGATCCCAGGGTCCTGGGATCGAGGCCCACATCGGGCTCTCTGCTCAGCGGGGAGCCTGCTTCCTCCTCTCTCCTCTCTCTCTCTGCCTGCCTCTCTGCCTACTTGTAATCTCTCTCTCTCTGTCAAATGAACAAATAAAAATTAAAAATCTTTAAAAAAAAAATACCCTTTATGAAAGAGTTGTGTTTATTTCTGTTTTGCATTTTTGAGATGTTGTGAATCTTAATTCCCAGAGATAATCATTTCTCAGGTTTAAAGGGGACATAATGAACGATATATAGCAATTTCTATATATAGAAAAATCTGGGTAATGGTTCCATTAGTCACTATTTTCACCCCAGGGCTGATTCAGAGATTTAACAAAAGGCTACATGAACATTTTGGAACACTACAATTATTTTTCTTCTAGTCCTTTGAAAAGTAATTGCTACAGAAATTAGCCACAGTTCCTTAGTATGTATTGTTTTAGTAGATAAGTCATTTGTCATGTTGTGATTTTTTTTAAACAATGAATTTAAATGAATTTTTTAAACAATGAATTTAAACAATGCCTTCCCTTAACGCTCCTCTAAATTGAACTTTTAGATTTCAAAAATATCATTGCATCCCATAGAAGATAGTCCTCTTGAAGAGATTGCAGTTTTAAGCCCAGAGGATCTTGAAGCAATCAAGAACCCAGATTCTATAACAAATCAAATTGCACTTTTAGAAGCCCAGTGTCATGAAATGAAACCAAACCTTGGCGCCATTGCAGAGTATAAAAAGAAGGTATGAATAAACTGTTAATGACTTAGAAATTCTTTAGTCCTTAGCCTAAATTGTGAATTTTAATTTATATAATTATCAGTTTTAACTCTCACCTCAAAAGAATAACTGAATAGATATTTTTCTCATTTTTTTTTCATAGGAAGAATTATATTTACAGCGGGTAGCAGAATTGGACAAAATTACTTGTGAAAGAGATCAGTTTAGACAGGCATATGAAGATCTCCGGAAACAAAGGCTTAATGAATTCATGGCAGGTTTTTATATAATAACAAATAAATTAAAGGAAAATTATCAAATGCTAACTTTGGGAGGTGATGCTGAACTGGAGCTTGTAGACAGCTTGGATCCTTTCTCTGAAGGAATCATGTTCAGGTTTGTAATTATACTGAGTTTTTAGATCCTCTTGTTACATATCTCTACATACTATCCAAACTCTCAGTATTTTTTAAAGGTGGGATGTGAAGGTTAGATCTCCAGCTTGTTTAATTTGGTGGTAAATACTAATTTGTTTACACATTGGCAATTTACAACATAAATTCTGGGCAAGCAGCAAATACTTAATTTTACACAATTATTTGTGTAGTTCATCTTTTTAAAGTTTTGAGCCATTTCAAATTAATATTAAGACTTTTAAATTGCAAAGCAAAAAATGGAATGGAAACAGAATAGCAAGAAGTGTTTACTGTCTTGCTGTTAAAATTTTGGTAGGTGTTCTTATGTGTTCATTCTCTAAAAACATTTTTACAAAATAACCTCAAAGTTTAGATCTTTGAAAAGCAAATTAGAGATCCCCAGGGAAGATGATAGAAGCCTGTTGTTATAGAACAAGTCATAAGTCTTTAGCTTTGCAAGTAATCTAATAAGAGATTTTCTTAATTCAGTGTTCGACCACCTAAGAAAAGTTGGAAGAAAATCTTCAATCTTTCAGGAGGAGAGAAAACACTTAGTTCATTGGCTTTAGTATTTGCTCTTCACCACTACAAACCTACTCCTCTGTACTTCATGGACGAGATTGATGCAGCCCTTGATTTTAAAAATGTGTCCATTGTTGCATTTTACATATATGTAAGTAATCATTTCGAGGTTTTCATTCTGAGAATTTTATAGGTTCCCTAACAATACACATTGGAGTTCACGGACTTCTTTTTTTTTGAGCTTTTCCCCTATACTCTTAACAATGTATCCTATGGTATCAGAGAGACCAAGTCCTTTATTTGAACTAAGTATTTCCAGTTTGAACAAGCGAAATATAAACCAATAATGTAAATTAGTAGCAGAAACACAACTAGAATCTCTGGTCTCCTTAGATTTTTTTTTTTCCCCCACCAGAAGACTTATAGGCAACCATGCTTCCCCAGAATACCCAAATTCCTCTCAAATGCAGTGTCATGAATTACCCATGCTATCATTCCTGTTCATTTTAATTATCAAACTAATGTTGAATTTATTGGCCAGCAAAAACATTTCAGGGAAGTTAGGTGTTTTCTGTGATTTACTTGTTATTAATAACTTATCTATTTTTTTCTTTCTCTTTAGGAACAAACAAAAAATGCCCAGTTCATAATAATTTCTCTTCGAAATAATATGTTTGAGATTTCAGACAGACTTATTGGAATTTACAAGACCTACAATATAACAAAAAGTGTTGCAGTAAACCCAAAACAAATCGCATCTAAAGGACTTTGTTGAATTGGTTTATACCCAGGATTCCTTCAACTGAATCAGCATAGATTCAGCATATTGTATTATTGATTTTTCTATTTGTAAAGAATTATAAATTATGTAAAATACACATTCCTAAACTAGGTCATGTAACTAACTGGTTTCTATTTTATGCTATTAGGAGATAGGTTATAAAGTCTAATAAAATATTCTAGGGACACCTGAGTGGCTTAGTCGGTTAAGCATCTCCCTTCAGCTTGGGTCATGATCCCAGGACCCTGGGATTGAGGCCTGTATCAGGCTTCTTGCTCAGCAAGGAGTTTGCGTCTCCTCCTCTCCCCCTGCTCGTGTACTTGGTCTTTCAAATAGAATCTTTTAAAAAAAAAAAAATACTCTATTATATACCTGCTTCTAGGAGACTAAGAATCTGACAATTTTGTAAGCAGCAGGCTGTGGGGAAAATAAGATGCCTGGAGGGCCAGGTGATTTGTAGTCAGTACCAAGTTATTACCAACAGAGTTTAAAAGTGCATTAGTTCATGAATAGTAAGTCCTAAACTACATCATGTTAATCAAGATGCAGCATACAATCATGGATCCCTAATCTACAATGGAAAAGCCTGCCAGCTACTAATGAATAAATTAAGGTATTCTATTTACTATAATTTTAATAGTTAAGATAGTCACTGTATTTATTACCCAAACAATGGGAACATTTTTTTAAACAGTTCTGAATTCTGCAGGATGAAAATTTATTTTGTATGCTTTTCTAACTTAGTGTGTTTAAAACTTCCAAGAGGGCCAGTAAACAGGTAATATCTGAAAATGAGTAAGGTATTCATCAGTTAAAAAGGAATAAATACCCATTATCATTGCTTCATTAAAAAAATGAAGTATGTAGGGGTTAACTTCCTTAGCATAAATGGAAATGAAGATGGAGTGTTTGCCTGTCCATTTGCCAGGGCTTTTTCTTTTCTGCACTGCATTAGTTACACTGTAACTTAAGTCGACAACCAGTTGGTTTTCAAGAGGAATTTTGGTATTGAATCAAGTCTTTGCCCTAGCTATTTGATTTCTGGATATTGATCCTAAGGAATTAAAACTAAAAGTTATTAGCTCAATAGTCAGCAGCCACTGTTGAGGTACTAAAACAATCCAACAACGATGGTTTGTATCATAACACAGTCATTAAATATGTAAATATATTAGCATGGACTTAAATAAAGCAAGATGTGAAACTCAAGTATGGTCATTTGTTTTAAATCAAGATATAAGGGAAAAGTAAAAAGGCTATAATCAAGTGCTTTTTCATTGGTGAAAGTAATGATTAATGGAACTTAATACTCTAGTACTAAGCTCTACGACAGTGTAAGTCTTAGAGTTTAGATAATTCCCATTACCCATATGAAAATTCCGAAGCTACTATTCCCGAGTTTGAGCGCCTTATTAAGCCACTCAGTGCACATAAAATAGCAAAATAAGTTTATTAAAATATATTTTGTTATACATAAAACAAATATTTCAAGATTATATACTTTAAATTTTACAGTTTCATCCTCCTGGTAAGAATTACAAAACAGAACAGCATGTATTAAGAATCAGTTATTTGTATTCTTGACTATATTCATGCACACTACATAAAATTCATAGTTTTGTCCAAGAACTGGCAACTTACAAAATGGTAATGTGAAACCTAAAATGTGTTAAGTATATATGATTCCAATCTTTAGCTATAAATAGATTCTTAGACACAAATTAGTCCTAATTGAATAAAAATCTTGGCTTAAAGTTTTGGTAGCATGACAGCAGAAACTCTGAAAATACATTATCTCCCTTATGCTGACTGTATGTCCTCGGCAAATCACTTTTGGTTGTGTTTCCTTATCTACAAAGAGTAGAAATTAATGCCTACTTCAGAAACATGACATGAAGTGCTTAGACACAAATAGCAAACAGTTCAGTGCTTACTAATGTGTATTCAAAAAGTGTGTGGCAATTTTATATTGACTAATCAATCTAAAGTTAATATTTCAATACCTTCATATTTAGCTCCCACCACCACCTCTATTAATACCCTCCAAGTGTTCTTTGGCCGCATGATTGTTAATTGTGCTATACTGATTCCAGTCATATATTTGACTTAATACAGGCAGCCATCTTTGTGTGAAGATATTCTCAGCAGATAAGACATTAGGAGCCTTTATATGTAGTATAGAACAAGGAGCATTCCCTAAAATAACCTGAAAGTCTCTGAACTAGATACGGCTCCTAGGGAATGGATCTAAGAGCAACAGCCAATTTGGAATTTCTGGAAAACAAATGACCTTTTACTTATGTTTCCATGGACAAAAGGGCCAAGCCAAAAGTCCTACCACAAGCACAGTTCCAGTCCCTGTTAACAATAAGGGAATTAATCAAAGGGATTTGACTTAATAGCTACACATTCAAGCAAAATTCAAGAAAGTTAAATTATTGGTACTATGATAATAGCATAAGCAAATAGCAGAAAAGACCATTTTTAAGATAGTTAACAAGATGCCACCTAAATCTAATGATGGAAGTTAATTAACAATATACAATGCTAGTAACACGTTTTGAGTTTTTATCTGAGAACTGATTTGACTGGCAAGACTAAAGCACTAACCAAAAAGTTAAATTTACACAAACCACAGAATAAAATAAGACCATTATGTGAAAAGGTCACCATTCCCTAACAATGTATTTCCAAAAGCCATAGCATTGTCAGGAATAAATGTTTCATTCTAGGTCTCTTAAATCTATCTTAAAATACATTAATGTTATCAGATACATCAGGTATATTTGATCAAAAATACCCTTAATGTAAGCAATCCCTTATCACTTTTAGACTTGACTACTTGAATTTAAAACCTACTCAACATCCTTATTTGCCCAACTTCAAGCCACATCAAAATAAAGGCCTATACACTTTAAGGATTTTGCCAACTTTTAATCTAAAAACTGTATACATAACTGCAACACCAACCACTGCAGTAATAGGAATGCTAAAAGACAAAAAAAAAAAAATGCTAAAAGTACAGGAGTGTTTCAATGCCACAGCGATAAAGTCAACCTCAAGCAAATAAATAAAATGGGATAATGTATTAAATCAAGTGAACTAGATATTCTGGTTTAGACACCTTATGTATCATTTCCAGCTGACACATTTCCGTCATCTAAGCATGGATGGTTTAATATATTTCTGTATTTGTTGTAAAAATGATAGTTTGCTATTTTATCTGTCCTACCCTATTTCTCCCTTTAGCAATGGCTGTTAGTTTGCTATACAGAATAAGCCTATTTAAACAATTCAGATTTGAATTTTCAACGAGAAACTATTTTCCACATGAATTCCTTCAGTAAATATAAAGTGTGACAAAGCATATTCTTTAAATCACATAGATTGTTAGACAAACTTTGGTAAACAGATAGAGAGACTTCAGAAAAACATATTGAAGTGATTTCATTTAAAAAGGTTATTATGTGTTGGTTAAAAAAGAGGATCAACATCAGTATTACTGAAATTAAAGTAACTATAGCAATGTTTAAAATCTTAAAAAATTCAACTTCTTTTTCATCTTTATCAGGCCAGGAACATGGCATCCTCTTTGAAGAAATTTTCATTTCAGGAATGAGTAGTTTCTTAATTTGTCCAATTTCTGTTCTGCTCCAATCTTTCAATATTTGGCTTACTCGAGGATAAATTTCAACAGGTTGGACCTCAGGAAGTGGTCTTTCTTTCAAAATCTGCACATGTTGGCGGATATCATCAACTTTTTCAAGAAATTTAAGTGGAGACTCCTCCTGTAAAGATGTTGCCAGTGTCATTAATTCAAGTTGCTGCTCTTTTATTTCTTTCATTCTTTCGATTTGTGGAGTATATTCTTGATTAATCAGATTGCTAACATCAGAGAGAGCAGCTAGGAAAATTTTTTTTTTCTGTTCTAATGTATCACTAAGCTCCTTAAAATATTGGAGAACAACTTCTTTATCACTTTGGACCATTTTTTCTGAATGAGATTTCTGTTCTTCCAGCTTTTCGATAAGATGAGTAAGATCTGTCCAGTGTGTGTCCGTTAGCTGTTCAAGCAGTTTTTGAGGCGTGTCCTTTTCTTTCAGATAAGCACTTTGAAGATCATCTATTGGATGACCGTGATGTTGACCTATAGTAAGGCAGTGACCACAAACTAGTTTTTTATCTAGGAGACAGTAAACATTTAATGGTTGTCTGTAATGTTCAGGACAGGTGACAATATTTGGAAGGTCTTCTTGCTGGTACTTTTCAATAATAGCCCTTAATGCAAAATTAACAGGTAAAGATTCAATACCAGTTGGAGCAATTTCAATAATACTTCTGCAATTGGGGCACTTGAGTGGAATTCGTAAAGGTCTCCATATATAAAAGTTACCAGATGCTTGAAGAACATTTTCCAAGCAATTTCTACAAAATGTATGAGAGCACGGTAGTACACGAGGATCCTCAAAAATACTGTAACAAATGGGACATGTTAACTCATCCTCAAAATTGTGCATTTCCTGTCAAGAGAAAAAAGTATTTTAAGCCTCCATGTAACAAGACACTTGTACTGACCATATAAAGTTTTAGGTATTAACCTTAAAACTATTAATACACTGTGCTTGTCATTTAAAAGATAATTAAGATCCTTAAGATTTTCAAATGCAGCTTTCTAAGTAATACATTTCCTAATATATAGACATCATTTTTAAGAGCTTACTTTGGGACAAAAATCATGCTAAACAATTCTAATTTGTAGTAAATGCTTCAAATTAAAGTTATTTAAGTTTGCTTCTATGCAAAAGTAAAATTCAGTGTTCTGACGAAGTCTACTTAATGTAACCTGTGGAACTTCTTACATTCTAAGCGCTAAAATCTAAACTATGCACAAGAACTGGAAGTCCTAGCCACAGCAGACAAGAAAAAAAAAAAGGCATCTACGTTGGTTAAAAAACAAACAAACAACTGTCACTATTTGCAGATGACAGGATACTTTATATAGAAAACCCTAAATACCATCAAAAAACTGTTAGAATAAATGAAGAGTCAGCCAAGTTTCAGTATACAGAATTAATCTGTTGCATTTCTCCACATTCAACAGTAAGCAGAAAAAATTAACAACCACATTTACCAGAATAAAATACCTAGGAATAAAACAAGAAGGTGAAAGGCCTGTATTCTGAAAACTATTCAACACTGATGGAAGAAACTGAAGACAACATAAACAGGTTGAAAATTATGCCATACTCTGGATTGGAAGAACACTGTCAAAATGTTGATGTCTATACTACCTAAAGCAATTTACAGATTCAGTGTAATCTCTGTATTACAATAGTATTTTTCATAGAACTAGAATAAGCCTTAAAAGACCCTGAATAGCCAAAGCAAATCTTGATAAAGAACAAGAAAGTGGAGGTACCACAATCCCAGATTTCAAACTATACTACAAAGCTGGAGTAGTCAAAACAGTATGGTACTGATACAAAAACAAAGATCAATAAACAAAATAGCCCAGAAATAAACTCTCACTTACATGGGTAATCTCTGACAAAAGAGACAAAAATATACAATGAGGAAAAGATAATCACTTTAATGATGCTGGGAAAACTCAACAGGTCTATGTTAAAGACCAAAACTGGACCAATTTCTTTACACCGTATAGAAAAATAAACTCAAAGTGGATTAAAGTCCAAAATGTAAAACCTGAAAACTCCATAAAGAAAACAGAAAATAGGGGCACCTGGATGGCTCAGTGGATTAAAGCCTCTGCCTTTGGCTCAGGTCACGATCTCAGGGTCCTGGGATCGAGCCCCACATCGGGCTCTCTGCTTGGCGGGGAGCCTGCTTCCTCCTCTCTCTGCCTGCCTCTCGGCCTACTTGTAATCTCTCCCTCTGTCAAATGGATAAATAAAATCTTAAAAAAAAAGAAAAAGAAAACAGAAAATAATCTCTGGGACATTGGCCTTAGCAACATTTTTCTAGATAAGTCTCCTTAAGCAAGGGAAGCAAGCAAAAATAAATTGGAACTACACCCAAAATTAAAAGTTTATGCCCAGGAAATGAAAAGGCAATGGGAGGTTATTTGTAAATGATACCTGATAAGGGGTTAATATTCAAAATATATAAGGAACTTGTACAACCTGACATCCAAACAATCCAATTAAAAAATGGGCAGAGGACCTGAATAAACAGTTTTCCAAAGACATACAAATGGCCAACAGATATGACACAATGCTCAACATCATTGATCATCCAGGAAACCACAAGACACCACCTTAGGTTTGTCAGAATGACTACTATCAGACAAGAAAAATAAGTGTTGGCAAGAATGTGGGGAAAAAAGGGAACCCTGCACTGCTGGTGGAGTGTAAATCGGTGCAATCACTGGAAAACAGTATGACGATACCTCAAAAAACTAAAAATAGAAATACCATACAACCCAGTAATTCCACTACTACTTACCAGTGAAGATAACACTAATTCCAAAAGATGTGTACACCCCATGTTCACTGCAGTATTTACAATAGCCAAGATACAGAGGCAATAACAAGTGTCCATCAAAAACAAACAGATGAGGGCGCCTGGGTGGCTCAGTCAGTTAAGCGTCTGCCTTCGGCTCAGGTCATGATTTCAAGGTCCTGGGATCAAGTCCCACATGGGGCTCCCTGCTCAGCAGGGAGTCGGCTCCCTCTGCCTCTGCTGTTCCCCCTGCTTGTGCTCTCTGTGCCAAATAAATAAATAAAATCTTTAAAAAAAATGAACAGATGAGATCTGGTGTGTATGTCTGTATATGTATGTGTGTGTATGTATGTATGATAAATATACAGACACAATGGGAGAAATCAGCCATAGAAAAATGAGATCTTGTCATCTGCAATAACATGGATGGACCTGGAAGGTATTATGCTAAGCAAAAGAAAGACTAATACCATATATGTGGAATCTAAATAAATGAGCAGGGGCACCTGGGTGTCCAACTCTTGGTTTCAGCTCAGGTCATGATCTCAGGGTCATGGGATCGAGTTCTGCGTTGGGCTCCTTGCTCTGTGCAGAGTCTGCTTAAGATTCTCTCCTTCTTTCTCTGCCCCTCCCCCCACTCATGCTCCCACTCTCATTTTAAAAAATATAAATGACCAAACAAAAACACCCAAACAGACCCATAAGTACAGAGAATGAAAGTGGTTGTGGGGCACAGGAGGTGGGTGGGATGGTGAAATGGGTGAAGGGGATAGGAAGGTTCGGGCTTCCAGTTATGGGATAAGTCATGAAGAGGAAAGGTACAACGTTGGGAATACGGTCAGTGGTATTTTAATAGCTCTATATAGTGACATGGTAGCTAAACTTGTGTGAGCATAACAATGTATATAGAGTTGCTGAAACTGTTGTGCACATAAAACTAATGAATGTACATCATTTATACTTAAAAATAAGTTAGGATTTTTTTTTAAAGATTGTATTTATATACCAGAGAGAGAAAGCGCACGCACACACAAGCATGGGGAGAGGCAGGCAGAGGGAGAAGCAGGCTCCCTACTGAGCAAGGAGCCCGATGCAGGACTCAATCCCAGGACCCCAGAATCATGAGCTGAGCCTAAGGCAGATGCTCAACCAACTGACCCACCCAGGTGTCCTATCAATTTTTTTTTAATTATCCAAAAATAGGCAAGATTAAACATTCCTACTAAATAACAAATCGGGATTAGCAAAATTATATTCTTTAATTCAAAAGAGTTCATATTCCCAGTTGGCTCAACCATAGTTCCTAAGGCAAGGTATTAAATTTCTCTAGTAACAGTTACTATATATTTCTTAGCTTCTTCAATTGAAATACTAGTATGCTTTAAGTCCAGGATCAGCACAGTTGAATATTCCAAAGTAATAATTTTAATTTGGAAAGGAAAAATATTTTTTAATTAGTCCTTCCAATAAAAATCAGTTTTAAAGAGGAAGTATGGATTGAAGTTAACTATGAATTACTGACCAGTAGAGCATTAGTGGTAAAGTACATCATTAGTCCTCTTTCATTAATGAAAGAAACCCAGCAATAGTAACTTGACCTCTTGGCAAGATATTTTTGACATTTCCAACAACAAAAGCCTGACAGTTTTTTTTTGTTGTTGTTGTTGTTTTTTTTAAAGATTTTTTTTTTTATTTATTCATTTGACACAGAGAGAGAGATTACAAGTAGGCAGAGAGGCAGGCAGAGAGAGAGGAGAGAGGAGGAAGCAGGCTCCCTGCTGAGCAGAGAGCCCGATGTGGGCCTCGATCCCAGGACCCTGGGATCATGACCTGAGCAGAAGGCAGCGGCTTTAACCCACTGAGCCACCCAGGCGCCCAAAAGCCTGACAGTTTTGTACCCTACCTCATCTTACGGTCTTAGTTTGTCCCTATCCTCAATGTAAGCCACAATCTTCAGGCATTACTTAGCCCTGATAGAAAAAAATCAAGTTACACCATCACTTAGGGAAACTTACAAGAGCAAAACAAAAAACCCAAGTCCCATTCATGTAAAATATAAATGCTACCAAATCATCCTCTATAAAACTAACTTTTAAGATGAAAAGTTTGAGAAGACCTCTACAAATAATTTTGTACTTTTATTAACTATTAAAAACCTCTTTAGACTTTTTTTGGCTCTATGCTCCTTCACATTTTCAAAATCAAACTCTTATCCAAATCTCAAATTGGGCCCTGCCTCCTCCCCAAATAAGGTCTCTTGTTAATCTCATTGAATGCTGTACTGCCAATTTATAGCACTTAACTGAAGTTACTAAGAGAATTTTGTAACATTTTCCTATATATTAGGATGTAAGCCTGCAATAAGGGCAGGAATTGTGTCTAAACATAGAACTTGTAAGTATTCACTATATGTATTCACTAAACACCTAATAGGGATTCACTCAACATTGGTTGAATAAACACTACCCCTTCTTAAGAAACCAACACTAATGTCAGATCTTAGTTTTTTGTTTTTTAAACAGAAAAATCTCTACTTTGTTTAGGAAAAGCTGTAACAGGAGAGTCTATAAAAAAATACTCTGTTCAGATTGACAATATTCAGAACCCTAATGAGCCAAGAAGTGCCACACAGATACTAAGCTTGAACTGTGAAGCATTCCAGGAAACTAAAGTCATTGGGCAACAGTACAGACGATGACATTGACTGCAGATAAGTGCAAGAGAATGCATGCTGGGAAGGTTTTGTGACTTTACCCTATACCTACCGAGAGCTCTATAATCACACAAAACCACCCATGAAAAACAAACATGTTTCTCAGAGGAATTTAGTGATGTCAGAATTCATAATGAAGGAAAAACAAAACAGCACTTTGCAGTGAAAAAAAATAACATTTGACCAGTGGATATATATTCAATTTAGATTTAATATTAGAGCTATTTAATGTTTAAAAGTGCCAAAATTAGGCCTAACACAGAATCAAATCTTTCCCTCTAAAGTCGTATTTGATAAAACTCTAGAAAACATTTTTCCCTGAGAACCCATTTAGGAACCCCAAAAGCTCAACTTTGTTCACAATGAAGATATTTACAACAATATTGAAAGAAAATGTCATCTCCTGAGCTCATATAAAATAAAAAGCAAATTAAGATCTCAAAAGTTAACTTCCACAGTATATAAACATTTTTTTTTATTTTCCCCAGGGGTACAGGTCTGTGAATCATCAGGCTTACACCTTTCACAGCACTCACCATAGCACAAACCCTCCCCTATGTCCATAACCCATCCACCCTACCCTACCCTCCCACCCCCAAGTAACCCTCAGTTTCGTGAGATTGAGTCTCTTATGGTTTGTCTCCTTCCCGATCCCAATGTAATTAGAAGTTTGTAGATAACCTGAAGATACAGAAATAAAGTCCTACTATTGGACGACCCTCTTCTTGCTGAGCTATTAAAAACTGATTTTAGGCAATAAATTTATGACAAGTCAGAACTGGTCAACAGAAGCAAGCCTAGTTGAAAACAACTCTGTAAGGCCAGCAACTTTCTGACTCTGGTTATTGCCCGAGAAACAGAAAATATAGCTAGCTGGTTATCATGCTTAGAAGCTAGTTCTTCTGGAAACTAGCATGAAATTTTATGTACCAGAAGTTTTCCATATCCAGCTCAGACTTCTGAGTGGGAAAAAGGGGGCAAAAACTTTACCTATGTATATTTTCGAGGATGAATATCTTGGATTTAGTTATGTTGTATGTATTTAACAGCACTGGGAAATAGAAGGCAGTGAAGCAATGCCCTCAATGTTCTCAGGAAAAAATGGCTTCCAACCTAAAATTCTATGCCCAGAAAAATAAATTTTGGAAAAGAAAAGCAAGAGTTCTCACCAGGTTAATGGTGAAATTAAATCCAGGACAATTGTGCAGCAAGCTTAGAAAACAAGCAGTCTGGGAAAAGAAGAGAGATCCAAAAGGAATGTCTTTAAGAAATGGAACTGACAATATTTCAAGAAGTGTCTGAACATATTAAGAGGTGATGACAAAACTAAAGTTTGGGAAAAGTGATAGAATCATGAAATGAGAGGAAATATATGGCTCACTTATCATATTAATCTAATATTAAATATTGACTTTACCAAAAAAATGACATGGACTGAATGCCTGTGTACCCCCAAAATTCATGTTGAGATCCTAGCTGTTAATGAGACGATATTAGGAAAAAAAAAAAGAGACGTTATTAGTAAGTAGAGCCTTTGGAAGGTGAGGTCATGAGGGCAGCGCCCTCATGAATGGATTAGTGCCCTTATAGGAGACAGGATGGCCTGCTCCCTCTCCTCCTCAGCTCTCCACCACATAAGGACAACAGCATTAAAAGGGCCATCTGCAAACCAGGAAGGGAGCGTTTGTTTGTTTGCTTTTAAAGATTTATTTATTTGACAGCAATAGAGGGAACACAAGCCAGAGTTGGGGGGAGTGGAGAGGGAGTAGCAGGCTTCCCGCAGAGCCTGAGATCATGACACAAGCTGAAGGCAGACACTTAATGACTGAGCCACCCACGCGCCCCAGGAAGGGAACTCTTACCAGAACCCAGTCATGCTGGCATCCTGATCTTGGACTTCCCAGCCTCCAGAACTGCAAGAAATCTGTTGTTTAGGCCACTTAGCTCATAGTATTTTTGTTACAACAGCCCAAACTAAGAAAATGACAATTACATTGGCTGGAGGGAATAAAGGAAGGGAACAGTGTTTAAGAACTGAATCTGAAGGGCACCTCGGTGGCTCAGTCGTTAATCGTCTGCTTTCGGCTCAGGTCATGATCCCAGGGTCCTGAGATCGAGCCCTGCATCAGACTCCCTGC
Source organism: Ailurus styani (assembly GCA_002007465.1). Lineage (NCBI taxonomy): Eukaryota > Metazoa > Chordata > Mammalia > Carnivora > Ailuridae > Ailurus > Ailurus styani. The sequence continues at coordinate 1,074,305 of LNAC01000359.1, forward strand.
TCACGGGAAGCCTGCTTCTCCCTCCTACTCCCCCTGCTTGTATTCCCTTTCTTGCTGTGTCTTTCTCTGTCAAATAAATAAATAAAATCTTAAAAAAAAAAAAAAGCCCTGCCTTCAGCTCAGGTCATGATCCCAGGGTCCTGGGACAGAGCCCCACATCAGGTTCTCTGCTCAGCAGGGGAGGCTGTTTCTCCCTTTCCCTCTGCCTACCACTCTGCCTACTTGTGCTCTTTCTCTGTCAAATAAAACAACAAAAAGAACTAAATCTTAATCTTCCAGGAAGTCAAGAGTAAAAAGTCAAGAAGTCACATTAAAAGCATATTATTTAAAAAATCTAGAAGCAGATACCAAAAGAAATCTTTAAATGGAAGTTGTTGCTTCTGGAGAGAAGAAATCAGGAGTGGGGACAGTGAAAGCAGGGGGCTACTATTTTTCATTATTAACCTAAATACTGCTATTTTATTTTCAACTACTAACATCTAAAAACATAAAATTTTAGAGAGAGACAATCCTACAAGTGAGCATCCAGGCAAAAAAGTAAGATCTAAAAAAGAAAAAAAAACAAAGGTCTCAGAATTCTCTTCTGGGAAATTGTAATTTCCAAAAATGGCCACAACAATTGCCTCCCACATATGCTCCTCCGCAATGTGGCTTCAGTGGTACTCACCATCAGAAGATGAAATCTCTTCTCCCCACAAAAAACCTGGGCAGTCCATGTGACTGCTTTGATCAACAGGATATAAAGTACAAGTGATGCTATGACCGTTCTGGGTATAGCCCTTAATTAGCCTGGCAGGTTATTGCCCCAGAACCATGAATCACTATGTAAAACAAAGTCCAGACTACTCTGCTGGCAAGAGAGGAAAAGTAGAGAAGCAATGATGTACCAGACATGTGAATGAAAAAGGCATCATGAACACGCAGACAGCCAACCCTTCAGGTTATTTGTTACATGGCAATACATAACCAGAACATCTCCAAAGCAACAAGGAATGCTGAGAGAGCGTATACCAAGGTCCACAGGGTCTAGAAGGAAAAGAATATGACCTAGGAATTCCATACCCAGCCAAGATGTACTTTATTCATGTGAAACAAAAACACCCTTAGGAAAATCTATAGGGTTTAAAAAAAATTGTATAGGGCAGAGCTGAAGCTATATACTTTCATTACCAAACAAAAGGAATATAAAAAGGATTCATCTGAATAAAAAGAATTAGAAAAAAAGGAAAACCGACCTAGGAAAACGAGAAGAAAAATAATAAAAATAAATGAAGAAAACAATGAATTAACAAAATTGCTAGTATTGATAAACCCAAAAGCTGTCTCTTTAAATCAATAAGCCGTTAGCTATCTGGAATAGGCAGCCTCCAAGATGGCCCCCCAATGACCTTCACTTCCTAGTACTCATGTCCTTTTGTAATCCCTTTCCCTTGAGTGTAGACTGAACCTAGTAACTCCCTTCTTTTTAAGATTTTATTTATATGAGAGAGGGAGAGAGCACAAGCAGGGGGAATAGGAGAGGGAGAAGGAAACTCCCCACTGAGCAGGGGGCCCAATGTGGGGCTCCATCCCAGGAACAAGGGATCATGACATGAGCTGAAGGAAGACTCTTAACCGACTGAGGCACCCAGGAGACTGCCTTCTGACAGACACAGCAGAAGTGACAGGATATTGGATCACTGTCACTGAGGGAAGAAAGATGCCATGTTGTGAGCAGACCAAGGTCCACTTGATATGACCAGGAACTACAGCCCTCAGTCTAATAGCCCCCTAGAAGTCTGCCAACAACTACATAAGTGAGCTCAGTAGCAAGATACTTCGGGTCCAGTGAAATCCTGCAATGACTGCAGCCTCAGCCAACAACTTGACTACAACCTCATGAGAGAGACCTTGAGCTGGAGGAACCCACCTAAGCTGTTCCTAGGTTCCTGGTCCACAGAAATTGTATTTTAATATTTGTTGTTTTAAGCTGCTAAATTTTGGGATAATTTGTTATGCAGCAATTGATTAATACACTAACCCAGTCAAGAGGGGAAAGGAAGAAACAACAAATACATAAAGCATTAAAAAAAGAAAATAAACCAAATATAGAAAAAGCCAAAATCAGAATACCTTGCATAATTCTATGCTACTACATTTGGAAGAGTTACCAAAAATGAATAAAGCAAAATATGAGAGAAATTCACAAACTGGAAAAGTGCTATTCCGAAAAAAAGAGGGGACAAGCTTCTCTGGGGGAACTCTCAAATTTTTAGGGGGCAATTTCTTATTCAACTGTTCCAGAATACAAAAATGTAGAGTTTGCAAATTGTATTAAAAATAGTATAACATGGGCACCTGGGTGGCTCAGTGGGTTAAAGCCTCTGCCTTCAGCTCAGGTCATGATCTCAGGGTCCTGGGATCAAGGCCCGCATCGGGCTCTCTGCTCGGCGGAGAGCCTGCTTCCTCCTCTCTCTCTGCCTGCCTGTCTGCCTACTTGTGATCTCTGTCAAAATAAATAAATAAAATGAAAAAAAAAATAGTATAACATGATTCCAAAACCTAACAAAAACTAAAATAGACTAATTTCAAAAATGGATACCGATATAAAAAGCCCAAACATAGTATTAGCAAAAACAAATCCAGACTATGTTTTTTTTGTTTTTTTTTAAATATTTTATTTATTTATTTATTTGACAGAGGGAGAGATCACAAGTAGGCAGAGAGGCAGGCAGAGAGAGAGGGGGAAAGCAGGCTCTCTGCCGAACAGAGAGCCCGATGTGGGGCTCTATCCCAGGACCCTGGGATCGTGACCTGAGCCGAAGGCAGAAGCTTAACCCACTGAGCCACCCAGGCGCCCAAATTCAGACTATGTTAAAAGAATACAGTACAATGACCAAAATGAGGTTCTTCCCAGAAATGTGAAGTTAATTTAATAACTGAAAATTAGATCAATGGAGAAAAATTGTATGATTGCAATACATGTCGAAAATGCACATAATATAAAAACTAGTAAGCAGTCCACAAAGACATAAAGTGAAATGGGGCTAGAGGGAGAAGAGATGGAGAGTTATTATTTAGTTCTAGTCTGGGAAGATGGAAAAAGTTCTGGAGACAGATGAGTGGTGACAGTTGCACAACAATGTGAATGTACTTAATGACCCTCAACTGTACACTTAATGGTTATAATGGTAAACTTTATGTATATTTTCAACACAATAAAAACTTTTAAGTAAAATTTTAAGTCACTTGCCTGTTATCTAATCTTTCCTCTGCCAAATCAATTATAGAATCAATTTATATTATTTTATACTTTTAGAAAGCAAAGACATAAAAGTATCCCACATAAAACGTTATTTTCCCCCAGTAAACACTGAAAGCCCAAGTAAACACTGATAACTTATTTCAAGATTTCCTGCTACCCTTTTTAAAGTCACCAAGAAATGAATATAAATCTTTTCAGAGATTGAGGCTAAATCAATCATCCACTTATAAATTATTTCACAAAATTCTTGTGTTTAAGTGTCAAAAACAAATACACTTCTAAATTTCTAAACTTTTAATATAGTCTTTCTCCAGAAAGCGGATTTCCTACAGAGCCTCCATGATGTCTAACTAATGTGCTGAATGGTCAGTCCTGAAAATAGATTATGGAGAATTAAACAGTACAAAAAAACATTATCCATTCTATTACACAGTAGTGTGCAAATGATTTAAATTTTAATTCACTAACAATGCCTTTCATCTCTAAACATGAATAGTAATAAAACATCCATTACATTTTTATAACCTCTGAAGAAAATTATGTTTACCACATTATAGAGTTAAGTGACTTGCTCTAGAACTTATAGTGTGAGTCAGCTGTAAGTCTGGGAAAATTCTGATTGGGTCTCACATCTTTGTGGCCCTAACTGATACAAGGCACATTTTATGCAATTCAGAATTACTTTAGAAATACTACAATTGTGCCATCTATATAAATAGGGCAAAATTTTAAAAATACTTTTGCACATACAAATATACAAAGATAATGGAAGGTCACTATAACTTTCAAATTAAAAAAAAAAAATCCGATGGTCAGATATGACTTTAACTCTCTGCCCACTTGCTCTGTTCTTGCATTTAGATATCAACCTATTTCCCCAAACTAAAAAAGAAAATACTTATGTGATTTAACCAAGAACTGAAATGAGAAATTCAGGTTTTCACTGCTTCTACCTCAGCACTTTTCACAGTGAAAATACATTCAGCATTATGTTTGCTGAAAGGCAATGTTAAAATTAACATTATGTAAAATCAAAATTATCACCTTGCCAGACTAAATTAGGGTACCTTACATCAAAGGATAGCTACATAGTCATCAAAAAAAAAAGCCTAATCAGTATATAAATGCATAGTTTTTATATCCAGATAAGTAATAAATGCAACTTGCAGGTCTGTATTTATGAAATGATACCATTCGTGTGTTTAGATGTATACAAATCCTTGTAAAATTTATGAAGGGGTATACAAAATTGACTAACTTTAAGGTATAAGTCAGATGAGGGAGTTGCTTTCACTTAATGCTCCTCCTAGATGGCTTGAATTTTATATACCAACATGTCTTTTTTCAGAAGATTTAAAAATCTCACCTTACACTTTAAATCATACACTCAAAAAAATTTACTGAGAATTTCTTTTGTAGTCACATAATCTTTCAGAGCTTACCAACTTTGCTGATCTTCTGGCTTAGCGACCGAATAAACTTTATCTTCTCCAATTTTTTCAGTTTCTTTTATTCGTATTCTAAAATTAAAATAATTTTATCTTAATATTTTAGATTTACATTCTCAAAGAACAGATTAAATATGACATCACAGGAACGGTTATTTCACTCCTTGACATTTATCTCCCCTATGCCTCATTGTGTTTTTATAAAAATAGTGGCAAATATCAACAGTTGCTGGTACAGGAGAGGTATCACTTGTACACTGAAAATCCCAACAATCCTGGGACCAAATAAACTGTCACAAAGGACCTCTTTTTGTAGCGTCAAGTCTCTTATGAGCACTCGAAAATGTTAGCCACAGTGGCGATGACGGAGCAAACATTCACGCGCATTTTGGACTTCTTAAAGTGAACCTGAAGACAAGAAACATCCATGGGAGCGAAGATTTTTGCCAGCCTAAAATTATACTGATTTAGGTTATTCCCATCAATGCGTCTGCACACGTCTCAGTTCTGCCGTTTACAAGTTGTGGCGCCCTGGGTCAGTTTTGCCTAACGCCTCTCAGAACTGAGGCTTCACACCTGTAAAATGGGCACAATTACGCCACTAAGTCTCATGAGAACCTCTCACAAAGAAGGGCCTCAGCATAACCGTACCCTTCCCCTGCCCGAAGATTCAGGACAAACCTTCCCGGGCCTCCCTCCCAATGCACTTCGCCCGCCCCCGCGCCCGCCGCCCGCCACCTCGTGAGGCAGACCGGGTGTGTGGAGTCCGCTCTTCTCACCCTCACCACCACCCGCGGCCTGCTCCCCCACACAAATCCCGCTCCGTACCGGAGGGAGGAAAACGAGCTTCCGCAACCTCCTCCTCTGGGACTAGAGCGAGTAAATGCAGGACCCGTGCCCGCCCTCTCCATCACCACGCCCCCAGACTCTCCGCCACACACAGCCAGTACAGCAGCCTGTGCTTACAGGCAAAGGAGGGGGACCCCTCCGAGGCGCTCCTTACACTCACCGCGGCGAGTCTGAGACCGACCTACTACACAGGCCAGAACAGCTCCACGGCCTCCGCGCGCCGCGGCCCCGAGATGCTTGGCGTCTCCGCCCTCCTCCGCCCTGAGGGATTTCAGGTGCCCAGACCGGGCGGGGCCTCGCGGAGCCTCAAGACGCAAGCGCAGTCTCCCGGCAACATTCAACTGCGTAGCGTCCGCCAATGGGAAAGAGCGCGGGGCAGTCGTTCAAAAGTAAACGGCCGGCCGCGCCTGCGGAGGCGGGGGCGTCATTGCGGAGGCTTGGCCCGAAGCCCGGGGCCAGCTTCCCGCACCTGCGCAGTAGGCGCCAGCCCGCCTCTCGGAAGCTCGCGAGGCACGCGGCGGGAGGGGCTTCGGTGCGTGTGGGTGCTTCTGGAAGCCGCGGGTTTAGGCTGGGCCACCTCCTGGGGAAACGGGACGTCGTCCGCAGCCCCGGGAGAGATGGAGCCTGGCAGCGGCTATCTCGCCAAGAAAGAGTCATAGGACGACTGTTTTTTTACTTCGAGCCAATCTGTCACGTCCTGATTCTAGACTTAAAGTGCAGCGTCTCTCATTGTTACTTAACAGGTTCCCTGCAGCGGGAGATCTGCACCGGCCCGGGGGCACACGCAACCCAGCTGGCAAGCTCCGTGCTCCTCCGATCCTCAGACTCCGAGTTTCCTTTTGTTTACGAAATTTGAATATCTGGACCTACCCGAAAACCTGAGTGTAGGGGAGGGGGCTTCTGATTACAGTGCTCTTAAAGAGAACTTAACCTGTAACAGCTAGAGGGACATTCGGACTCCTTTAGGACCATCTCCCTCATCTCCCTCCCTCCTTTTCCCAACTTCGTGAAATAATCGCCAAGAGATAACCACTGTTGCTCAGAATACCTGATTTCTGATTCAATCTCTTTGCCCTATTTCACCTTCTTAACCCCCTAGAATCAGAAAACATGCAGTTCACTAGTCAGGATTTACTCTTTTTCTTGAGAAACTTTATCCAGCCGTATCTCAAGACTCTTAACCACAGTTTCCATCTCTTAACTATACTGAAAAGTCAATTATCACTGTGCTAAATAAAACTGAGCCATGGGGTGCCTGCCTGGCTTAGTCCTTAAGCGTTAAGCATCTGCCTTTGGCTCAGGTCATGATCCTGAGGTCCTGGGATTGAGCACTGCATGGGGGCTCCCTGCTCAGCTGGAAGCCTGCTTCTCCCTCTTCCACTCCCCCTGCTTGTGCACCCTCGCTCGGTCTCTCTCTCTCTCTCAAGTAAATAATTAAAATCTTTTAAAAAACAAAAAACTGAGCCTTGATATACTGTGTATTGCCAGTACCTTCAGGTATTAGGGTCTTATGCAGTGAATTGTAGAAAAATATTAAACAAGAAAAAAAAAAAACCAAGGCAGTATCAGTGAGTCTTTAGTCAATTTCAGATGTCTTCTCCAATTCAGTTACTGAAAAGTTTGCTTATGATGTATGGATTCTGGCAATATCCCAAGATTCCCACTGTTACATGATGGTATAGAGCCATTTCAGCTTTATTATGCATATACATTTTCTATGTAAATATTGGATTCATCCTGATATTTTTAATTTCCTGTCAAAATAATATGGATATCCTTCCATAGCAATAAATGCACTGTACCTATATAAAAATTATTTTTTTAAGGATTTTATTTATTTATTTATTTGACAGAGAGCACAAGTAGGCAGAGAGGCAGGCAGAGAGAGAGGGAAAAGCAGGCTTGATCCCAGGATGGGGCTTGATCCCAGGACCCAGAGATCATCACCTGAGCTGAAGGCAGATCCCGAACCATCTGAGTTACCCAGGTGCCCCTTTTCTCTTTAAAAAAAAAAAAAAGTGAACCAGTGATGTTAACTATGGATTTTGGGTGATGATGATGTATCAGTGTAGATTCATCACTTGTAACAAGTGCATTATTGCAGGATTGTAAAATGCAAAGGCTAAGAAAGCATTCTTGAGACATTGTATAGTACAACTTAGTAAGTTTATCAAAGTAGCAAAAGGACAGGACCTTGTATGAAGCCTGTTACATGCTTAGTGCTCAAGGGAGAGGGGACATGCAGGAAGTATTAGATCATGAATGTTTTCTTCAAATTTCTATTCCTAAAACTACTTTCCCAAGATTTTCCAGTGCTGGGCGCCTGGGTGGCTCAGTGGGTTAAAGCCTCTGCTTTCGGCTCAGGTCATGATCTCAGCGTCCTGGGATCGAGGCCCGCATCGGGCTCTCTGCTCAGCAGGGAGTCTGCTTCCTCCTCTCCCTGTCTCTCTGCCTGCCTCTCTGCCTACTTGTAATTTCTCTCTCTCTGTGTCAAATAAATAAATAAAATCTTAAAAAAAAAAAAGATTTTCCAGTGCTTATCATTCAGCCCAATATTAATTATTGATGAGATGTATAGGCAGTCATGAGACCCTTTCAGAATGTAGCAACCAGCACACACTTGATCCTTATGAAGGCTGTACAAGCTATAGGTTAGCCTACTGGGCTAACGGTGAACATTTTTCTCCTTCTATCCCTCATCATTTCCCCCATGACCAATTTTTGGTCCTTAAATCTTTAAAGTTTTTGAAGGGTGAAGGGCTCATCTTCTGTACTTCAAGCTGACAGGGGGGATCATAGAGATGTCCCTATCTATGGACTGAAAATGGTCACTATATGTCCCTATAAAAAACTACTACAGAGGCCATAGAGTCCAGAGTGAACATCGGGATAAATTTGTTTGGAGTAGTAAGAATCATCTGTCAGCTGGGCAAAGGAGTAAGGAACTGCTTTTACGCATCTGGACAATAGGAGAGAACAAAGTGAAAGAGACAACATATTAGTATTAATGTTATAATAAAATAAGAAGAGCAATGAGAAGACCCTTTAGTGTGGACCACCGTCTACTTCCTGACCAGGAATGTAACCAGTCACTAAGTGGCAATGTGGGGACTTTAAGAGCACCAATTTGATTATTCATATCAGTAAGTAATCCTGTTATATTTTTGTTATAATCTGGAATATAGACACAACTTTCCATTGTAATAATAGCACATGTTCCTCGTGCTGCTGCTAAGACATCTAATGCCATTCTATTTTACAGAATTGCTTACACATTTGAGTTACTTTAGTGTTTAATGATGTAACGCTGTCTTGAGAATCATTTAAGGCCTTATTTGTATATTTATCAAGGGCCTCCATGACATCTTCAAAATTTACTAGTGGAAGAAAAGTAGACCTCAGATGCTCACACCGATGGAACACGAGTCTTGCCCATCATTGTTCTAGATACGGAAGATTACCTGGAATTGTGATAGTCCTAGTGCTTAGGTCATGCGCATCTTCCGGTCCAGCCTGGTGGAAGCCATGGTCACAAATTTGGCCCACATAACCATTGTGTTCCATTAGGTGCAAGCCATCTGATGCCTGGTCACCTTGTCCAGTCAGTAGCAAACCAATCATTTGCCTGTGAAATAATGGTATGGTCACAGGGTTCTTGGGAGGAGCCACTCCATTTGGCAAGTACTCTTGGGCTATGAATCAAGAGTATGGTTTTTTGAGGTACCTGGGTGGCTCAGTGGCTTAAGTTTTTACCTTCAGCTCAGGTCATGATCTCGGCGTCCTGGGCATGATCGGACTCCCTGCTCCGTGGGGAGTCTGCTTCTCCCTCTGTCCCTCCCCCTGCTCATGCTTTCTCTCTCCCCCCCCCTCTCAAATAAATATATAAAATCTTAAAACAAAAAACAAAAACCAAAAAAACCCAAGAGTATGGTTTTTCTGTTCCCAGCATAAAAGGCCTTTTCGCTTAGTTGTCCTATTGCAGGAATAAGCCACATATATCCATCACATATTTGATATAATCCATCTGAGGTGTATCAAGTAGAAGGACTATTGAGTAAGGAAACTTGTTATCATGAGCCTATCTGTGAGTTGGTATATTCTGTTAAAATGTTGATAGTTTGAGGATAAGAGAGAGGCACCAATAGGCTAGAGAGTCCCATGTAACAGTTACCATAGACCAATAAGAAACATTCTTCTTAGTAATAGAAATATCCCTATATGTGCTGGTATGGGGCTGACTTGGTGTTGGGTTTGGTTAAGGGCAACCACTGTAAGCTTTGCCAAAAGCTCTACTTATAATTTTACATTAACAGAGGTGGCTTCCAGGACAAATATGGCTGAGGGATAAAAGCATTAAGAAGCGTTCCTTGCCTAACATCCTATAGTGCATTTTCAGTCCAGCCTGGTGGAAGCCATGGTCACAAATTTGGCCCACATAACCATTGTGTTCCATTAGGTGCAAGCCATCTGATGCCTGGTCACCTTGTCCAGTCAGTAGCAAACCAATCATTTGCCTGTGAAATAATGGTATGGTCATAGGGTTCTTGGGAGGAGCCACTCCATTTGGCAAGTACTCTAGTATATTCCTAGCCCTAACAATACCCTAATTAGGAGGACTTGCTGGCAAATGGGAGATGACTTGTCCCAGGAGATAAGGGCATCCCCAAGTACATTCTCCAATCCAATTATAAGGAAGGTGAGGCCATCCATTATCTCCACAAGTTCATAGTTCACCCCATGGAGTGGGGTATGCTCTGACTTTTAAGGAACAGTTTTGTTATCCCAGCCACATAGAATTGATCAAGGTGACAACTGAGTTACGTAATTGTTGGGAAGTCCATCCCAGTGTCCAACTGTTTAAATAATCATATGTCCATGGGGCCCCTTTTGTTATCCCCATTGAGTAGTATGCAGAAAGATTGTCTATATATAAGCTATTATGGCAATCTGTCTGAAGTTTAACTCAAGTCGTCTAGTTTAGGCAAACAAACATTTAAAGACAATTAAAGCTAGAATCTAACATCCATAAGGATGCATTATTGAAGCATAATTTTTCTCTCTAAATTCACCCTTATTTCCAGAGACAGCCAAATCAAGACTAATTCATTTACAAAATAAGTCCAGTTTTAACAAACTTGGCCTAATTATTTATATAATCTCGGCAAAAATAGTGATCGCGATTCTATAGACCCTTTAAAATCTGCTTTGCTAGGACTTTTTATAAGGAATCATTAGAATGAACTTTTAATAGCTTCTTAAGGCCAGAGCAAAACCAAATAGTTGCTTGAAATACCTATAGGTTTGGGTGTATTCCTCTTCCTGAGGTCCCCAAAATATCCTGAGGGTTCTTGCACCTGCCAGGAAATAACATTCTTTAATCACCTGCCAGGAAGTAACATTCTTTACTTACCTGGTAAGGCTCCTGGGCGCTCTGTAAGCAGCATATCAGGCTAACGTTCTCAAGGGGTTTTAATGGCTCCATAAAGTCAACCCTAATTCCTTAGAGCTGTCATATTTCAGTCTATGTATGTCTCTCTCAAATATGACATTCCAGTCAAAGCTTTGGTATTATAACCAATGTTTCCAATGGTGTCCTACTACAAGAAGAACAGAATCTCATTGAACTTGTGCAAATAATTATAATTGCCATGGAAGAAAGAATACTCATTGAGAGTTTCTGACTTCTAAAAGGTTAAGGTAGGGAGAAAACTTAAATGCTTCTATTTGTTCACAACGGAATATGTTATCATCTTCCTCAATTCATTCAGTCCTATGTTATTAGTTTTTGTTTAGTTTGAATGAAGCTTTCCCATTAGTCCTGGAAATTCTTACCCAGCTCAGTTTTATCATTTTAAAGATATCAAAAACTTGTATTTGTCAAAATTCCTTTTTACAAGTCTCCTGGAAGATGAAACACATTTTGCAAGAGCATCAGAACAATAACTATAAATGACCAAAAAAACCCACAAGGCTCAGAAATGGACATGGTTAAAGATCTGATATAGGTAGGGTTCGTTATTATGTAGCTGACAAGGAAATCAGTTATTTCTGTGACAAACAACATTTCAATCATTCAAGTAATGACCTTATATCAGCACATATTAAAACTTCAGGAATTTCATGTATTTTCTAGAATAGTTACAGCATTTACCCATCCAAGACAACCAAAGGCTTATCATTTTTGGTTTGACAGTGTTTTCCAAGTAACTTAACATACCAAATAAACAAGCCTACTTAGTCAAAAAGACTTAATTTACAATTCTGATCTCAAGGAAGTTTGTTAAAAACCTCAGAAAGTGGGGCACCTGGGTGAGTCAGTCAGTTAAGTGCCAACTCTTGATCTCAACTCAGGTCTTGATCTCAGGGTGGTGAGTTTGACTCCCATATTGGGCTTCATGCTGGGTGTGGAGCCTTCCTTTAAAAGAAAAAAATAAAAACTCAGAAAGTTGTGGGTTTTTTAAATATTTATTTAATAATCTCTACATCCACTATGGAGCCCAAACTCATGACCCCCAAGATCAAGAGTCACACATTCTTCTGACTGAGCCAGGCCCAAGTGCCCCCAAAACCTCAGAAAGTTTTAAAGCACATGCCTCAGAAGGATTGGAAGTCAGTGGGGCTCCTGGGTGGCTCAGTTGGTTAAGCATCTGCCTTAGGCTCAGGTCATGATCCCAGGTAGGGGAGCCTCCTTCTCCCTCTTCCTCTGCCCCTCCCCCTGCCCACTCGTGCTCCCTCTCTCACTCTCTTTTGCTCTCTCAAATAAATAAATAAATATTTTTTAAAATAAAATTCAAAAAAATTTTAAAGGGATTACGGGTCATTATAAATTTAATATTTACATTTAACTAAAGAATTTTACAGACGATTATACAATTGTTAGTAAAATTTAGCTATTTTAACATTGAGAAGTTTTAACTTTCTTAAGTAATCAAAGACCTGAGAAAGACAAAACATAGAAGCTTTGGTTTTCTGGGCAGATAAAGAAGAGAGGGGAAAAAAGTCGTGTACATTTTCTTATCAAGAGGAGACCAACAAGCCGAGAAAACGTCGTCATTTTAACAGACAGAGAAAAGCAGAATTTCAATCTTATACCAGTGTATTTTTAAAATTCATTCATTTCAACCTTAGTCCTAACCACATATAAAATTCTATTCCAAAAATTTCCCCTCACAAGTCTTCTACAACTTTCTTTTTCATTCAGATTTTGTCCTAAGCCTTTTCTCTCCAAATAACCAGTCTCGTTTTGGACCAAAGTACTTTCTTTCTCTCTCAACAAAATGTATTCCCATTCCTTATATCTTTTTTATTAAAAACATCTTTTTCTCACATACAGAGTTGTTTCCCTAATTTCCATCAGTCTTCATTACATTTAGCAGAATTTTAACCCTTAGAAACCTTAGTCTCTAGCGAAAATTAAGTAGTAGCCAATTGTGAACTTACACCAGCATCCTTTAGATCTGAAATCTACAAATATATTTCATATTTTCTAAAAAACATGTTTTTTCCATACTACAATCTTTCAATAAAGCAGAAAACATGATTACCAACAGAGCCAAGTGTCCTCAGTTTCTCTGCAATCTGAAGCCAAAAGCAGACGAACCTATATTCAATAATCAATGTTTAGTATTCTATCTTATTTGAAAAAGACTTAGTTATACAATGAATTTAACCCAATTTGTCATCTAACTTAGCAGAACTTCAAAGGTTCAGGTTACCAAAGATTTTGAAAGCTATTTTAACAGTTACCCATGAGAACCTTGAGACAAATAAAATTAACCATCATATTAAGCCATCTTTTGCTGACAAATCGCAACAGAGATAACATGAGCTTATTTGACCTTGAGTACGCCTTGCCAGAATAAAAGTTTTAATGCTCTAAAGACATGTTGTTTGTTTTTTTTTAAGTAGTCTCCCTGCCGAGCATAGAACCCAAGCAGGGCTTGAACTCACCACCCTGAAATCAAGATGTGAGCTGAGACCAAGAGTCAGATGCTTAACCAACTAAGCCACTCAGACACCCCAGACGTGTCTATCTTAATTAAACTAACAAATTTCAGTTAGTTTAAATACTGAATACGTTGTACCTGGGTCCACTTAAGAGTTAACCAATTTGTTCCCCACTGTCAGTTTTTACCTGGGGCACACCTGTGGGGAAATGAAATGGGCAGTTTAAGTCCTGGGAGGGGTGGCCTTCACTTCCGGGTAGCGAGGGAGGAGGAGCAGGAGCCAATGGCCCCCGAGGCACGGAGGATGGTACAGGAGCTGATTACGCAGGCCACGGCCAATGTGGTGCCAAAACTGGAGGAGAGGAAGATGGAGGCAGAAGAGATGAGGTGAGGCCAGGAAGGCTGGAGGTGGGTAAAATCTCAGAGGGCAGAGAAAGAGGACTCCCGGTCCAAGAGCTCATCAGGTCAGACAAATGAACAGACACATGTTTTCTTTCCACCAACAAAAAGTGAAAATAAGTAGTCCACGTCAGGCTGGAGGAGACAGGGAGCCTCCCCGAAATAAAAAGAGTTTGACAGCTGCTTGGGAATATTCCTTAAAGTCCCTGTCCTGAGATAGACTACTAACCAGACCATTGGCTTCAATTATTATAGTCATTAACTCAGGAAATGGATGAAGCAGAAAACCCCACATACAAGAGTCAGGCGACGTTCATCCAGTCCTCTCAAGATATAGTCCAGATCTGGCACGCAAAACAAGAAGCAAAGAGGAGAGGAGAAGAGTGATTCAGGAAAAGCAGAGAGAGGCAGGTACAGGATCTTGGCAGCAACTTATTTACAAGAGACACAGAAGCACAGGAACAGGGCCCGTGGCTAGAAGTCAGCCTACTGGGCTAACGGTGAATATTTTTCTGCTTCTGCTCCCCATCAGTAACACTCTGGTGGAGGAGGTTGATAATGAGGGAGGCTATGCATGGAGGGTACGGTGCAGGAAATACATGTGAAATCTCTGTAGCTTCCCCTCAATGTTGCTGTGAACCCAAACTCTAAAAAAAAGTCTTTATCAATTTTTAAAAATTTTTAGTGTAACTGCTTCTAGAATTAGTTAATATGACTGAATAATGCTTTAATCTATTTATATTTTCCACCTATATCTTCCCCTCTACCTCCTTCCCTGAAAACAATTCAGTCAGAAGACCTTGGAAGGAGCTCTCACAAGACTTAAGGGCCTCCTGTTTTCCAAAAAGCCTCAGCCTACTGAAGAAAATAACATCTAAGGGAAGAGGCTGAATGTTTAGGAGAAGCAGAAAGAGAGGAGTGAGGAGGCCACTTCAGAGTGGAGGTGACTCAGCTCCGGGTGGGGGGACCTATCACACCTACAGGAAGGGCAGCTATTCCTACACCGAGACCGGCGTCGAGGCCCCAGGCTCCCAACTCTGCCCCGGCTTCCTGTGACCCAGAGTGACCAGGAAGTGGCAGAGAGCTTCCCGAGCCCACACAAAGAATGGCAGCCTCAGCAGCGACCCTCGCCTCTCCCTACTTGGGGGTGTGGGCTGGGATTCAGGCTCTCTGTGGAAGATAATGTTGGCCTAGAAAGGCTGGCTAGAAGAAAACACTCGGATGCGGCAGTACGTAGGTATAATCCATCAGCCTAAAAACCTGAGGTGCTAAGGTGCTCAGCTACCCCCCCCAAAAAAAGGAAGGGAGGAGGAAGTTTCAGCTGCTTTGGGGCTCTGCCTATATACTGACACCAATTTCCGTTTGATAGAATCTAGGAAAAAAAAAGATGATAAACTTTGGCAGTTTAGCAAGCTAAAACACTTTCTGATTTGGGGTTTAGTAGCCACAGAATTCAACATCCCTCTGTTTCTCCCATCACATCAGCCTCAGTGGAATTATCTAGTACAGACAAGATGTGATTTTCCAAAGTTGGAAGGCACCTGTGGTTCATTGCTAGGACTTCAAAGAAAACACAGCAGCAACTGGTACCATGATTACAGGGGCAGTGCCTTGGGGACAGTGAGCTAAGAGGATTTCCTAGCATTTCATACAAGTTCATTTCCACTGTAAAAGCACCGAACTGTACGCTGCAGCAGAGTTCACTTGGAGGAAATCTAGAAAAACCTCATTTTCAGAGGAAAAAAATCTACCTGCTATGTTGGCATTGCCTTAATGATTGCCTTAATGCTGAGTCTGAGCCCAAATTTGACACTACTACCTAAAAATATACATAAACTACACAATTTTACTTTATCTTTTTAGAGAGGGAGGGGGAGGGGCAAAGGGAAATGGAAAGAAAGAATCTGAAACAGGCTCCATGTGTGACCTGGGGCTTAATCTCACAATCATGATCTGAACTGAAATCAAGAGTCAGAGGCTGAACCGACTGAGCCACCCAAGTGCCCCTAAACTACTCAGTTTTAAACACTAAGACATATATAGGATTTATTTTCACACAACTCTTTTTACCCATACCACTGAATGAAATTTAGAAAAAGAAAAATCTGTCTTCTGTTAAATAGTAGTTGACCTCCTAACTAGTTTCCCTTTCATTTACTATCTATCATTAAGCATCATTTTATTTCGGGGCTCCTGGGTGGCTCAGTTGGTTAAGGGTCCTGGGATGGAGCCCCAAGTCAGACTCCCTGCCCAGTGGGGAGCCTGTTTCTCTCTTTCTCTGCTCTTCCCCGCAGTTTGTGCACACACTCTCTCTCTCTTAAATAAATAAATAAAATCTTTTAAAAATTTGTCCAAATGTTTCAAATTTCAAGAATTTTTTCCTATAAATCATTCATAGAATTTTGATGCTGATTTAGTCCGGTCTGATTCTCTAATCCATTTCATCAAACCAGTTTGATTATTTGCCTAAAAAAGGCACAGCATGAAAGACACTAAGAACGCAATTCCTGTAATCTAACCGAGCTAATACACAGGTACAGTAGAGTTAATATCAGAGAAGCTGTAGTCTGGGGTGAGCGTACAGCAAACTGGGACAAGCAGCCCAGGCCTGAAGTGGGGGAGTGCCCCGGACTGCTGGTGACTGGTGACCAGGTAGCTGGAGTTACACAGGTGATCTTTACCTGTTCTGAAGTCTGTAGAGAGGTTTCTGGAGTAGACACAAACCAGAGTGGCTGCCTGCCTCACAGTTAACTTTCCACGTGTCATGTCTGTAGTACACCACCTTGTCAGTTTATGGTCTCTGTCGCCTATACTCAGACTGGTTGGATTTGAGGCAAGACAAGGGTGGGATTGGCTAATGCTTTCCCAGTCGTGGCTGGCCTCACAGCTGAAGAATCAGGAAACATTCACCTTGTAAGTTTTAGAGGCAGGGAATAAAACCCCTCTGTTGTTTAAATCCTCTGATGAGACACAGCCCTGTTTTCTCTTAAAGAAGGTGAGGTAGGCCTTTTCTAGTTACAAAGACCCACCTACTTAGCACAGGGCGGTACACACTCGTTCGTCATCCTGCATCGTCAGGATGGCAAACACCAAGTACATGTGTGCTAAGGCCTTGAAATAGTTCATACAGACAGGAACATACAGTTCCTTTTTGTTCTCTTTCAGGATGCCCTCAGTGTTCATTGTAACCAGAATTCACCTCTTCTTTTTTTTTTTTTAAGTTTTTTTTTATTATTTATTTATTTGACACAGAGAGATCAGATCACAAGTAGCTGAGGGGCAGGCAGAGAGAGAGAGAGGAGGAAGCAGGCTCCCCGCTGAGCAGAGAGCCCGATGCGGGCCTCGATCCCAGGACCCTGAGATCATGACCTGAGCCGAAGGCAGAGGCTTAACCCACTGAGCCACCCAGGCGCCCCACAATGACTCTATTTTTATCCTTATAGGATAAAGAAGAAGGACTAGCAAGTTTCAATAACTCCTTTGATCAAGCTACCGAATGGGGTTCTCTGATTCCTAAGCAGGTGTCTTTTTTTTTTTTAAAGATTTTATTTATTTATTTGACACACAGAGAGAGATTACAAGTAGGCAGAAAGGCAGGCAGAGAGACAGGGAGAGGAGGAAGCAGGCTCCCTGCTGAGCAGGGAGCCCGATGCGGGCTTCGATCCCAGAACGCTGAGATCATGACCTGAGCCGAAAGCAGAGGCTTTAACCCACTGAGCCACCCAGGCGCCCCACAAGCAGGTGGCTTCACTGCTGCGCCGTGTGCTATCCTTTTCTTACTCACCTTCTGTATTAGCTTCCTATGGTTGCCGTAACAAATTGCCATACGTTTGGAAATGTATTCTCTCACTGTTTGGGAAGACAGAGTCCAAAACCAGGGTGATGGCAGGGTTGCACTCCCCGTGAAGGCTCTGGGAGAATCTGTTCTTGCCCTGCTCAGCTCCTGGTGGCTCCAGCGCTCCCTCAGCCCATGGCTGCCTTCCCACGGCCTTGTCTTCTGTGTGTCTGTCTTCTCTTTTTCTGTCTCATATAAGGACGCTTGTCCTTAGATTTAGGGCCAACCTGAGTAATTCAGGATAATCTCATTTCAAGATTCTTAATTACATCTGCAAAGACCCTTTATGTAAATTGGGTCACATTTCACAGGTTCTGGGAGTTAAGATGCGGACACATCTTTTAGGTGACCACCATTTAACCCACCATGCTTTCCTAATAAGATCCCTGAACACTGGGGCGCCTGGATGGCGCTGTCAGGTAAGCATCTAACTTTTTTGGGTCAGGTCATGATGTTGGGGTCACAGGATCAAACCCCACATTGGGCTCCATGCTGAGTCCAGAGTCTGCTTGGGATTCTCTCTCTTTCCCCCTCCGTCTTCCCCCACCTCTGCCATGTGTGCACACACGCTCTCTCTCTCTCTCTCTCTCTCTCTCATAAATAATTAATCTTAAAAAAAAAAAAGAGGGGCACCTGGGTGGCTCAGTCGTTGAGCATCTGCCTTTGGTTCAAGTCATGGTCCCAGGGGCCTGGGATTGGGCCCCACATGGAGCCCTGCATCAAGCCCCTCATCGGGCTCCTTTGCTCGGCGGGGAGCCTGCTTCTCTCCTCCCTCTGCCTGCTTCCCCCTCTGCTTGTGATCTCTCTCTCTCTCTGTGTCAAATAAATAAATAAAATATTCTTAAAAAAAAAAAAAAAAGATCCCTGAACATTGTACTTGTCACAGACACAGTGTTGAGAGCTTCACAGGCTCCTAGAAAACTAGATAATGAATCCCAGAGATCATCTGTCATTTTCAGCAGAATAAACTGAGGGCCACGAGAGAGGTGCCTTGTTCAAGGGGACACAGCAAGTTCACAGCAGATTCAAGGCCACATTTTACCTTCCTGATGCTGTACCAAAAGGCCATTGCACATCGTGAGAGGATGATTAATATATATCATTGTATGATTAAAAATGTCTTCATCTGGGGGGCCTGGGGGGCTCAGTTGGTTAAGCAACCGCCTTCAGCTCAGGTCATGATCCTGGAGTCCCGGCTCTGCAGGGAGTCTGTTTCTCCCTCTGACCTTCTCCCCTCTCATGCTCTCTCTCTCTCTCTTAAATAAATAAATAAAATCTTAAAAAAAAAGTTTTCGGGCGCCTGGGTGGCTCAGTGGGTTAAAGCCTCTGCTTTCAGCTCGGGTCATGATCTCAGGGTCCTGGGATCAAGGCCCACATCGGGCTCTCTGCTCAGCAGGGAGCCTGCTTCCTCCTCTCTCTCTGCCTGCCTCTCTGCCTACTTGTGATCTCTCTCTCTGTGTCAAATGAATAAATAAAATCTTAAAAAAATAAAATAAAATAAAATAAAATCTTTAAAAAAAAAAAGTTTTCATCTGTTAAAGAATCATGATTAAAAACAATGATCAGTATGTCTCTGTGGCAAATTTCTCTCAGATTTCAGGCCCAGGAAAAAGTTGTTTTTGTTTTTGTTTTTCACAGATAGACTAGGATACACAAACCTATGAAAGCTACATCGTTATGTCTATTTCTGTCTGGCTGCTAAGGCATTAGGTTAGAATCTGAGATACTGACCAGTTTCCTCCTCCCGGGGCCAAATAAATCACTTTTCCCCAGGTGACTTTTGTATTAGAAATTTGAGTAACAGCTTCAAGATACAAGATATCAAATAACAAAGTGAAGCAGGAGGCTGACCACTCTGGGGGAACTTAGGGAATATGGGGACTTTGAGAACTGGTTGGGGGCATTAACCTCTCACCTCCGGAGAGTGTGTGCCTGGCTGGGAGAAGATTTGTGAAAACCTCCTCTGTAAACGTTTGGGAGGGTGCCTTCTGCCCAGCTTCTCTCCCCCAGTCTCTGTCCCTATCTGCAAGGCTGGTGAGAAGAACTCAGCTCTGCCTGCCCTGCCCCGGAGGGATGGAGCGGCCTGACATTAACTAAGTCCCCCAGAAATCTAAGAGGGGACTGCCAGCATGGGGAGAACTGGCCTGCCCTCTCAGAGTTGGGAGGGGGAGTGCAGCACGAGTGTCCCCAAGGATCAGAAGGATCAGATGAGCCAGGGTAGGGTGGCCCAAGGTCCTGCCCCCCGTGCCAACCAGAGGGGCAGAGGGGCCTCAGCGGGAAATGCTGGAAGTACCCTAGCACTCCTAGAGGCTGCAGGAAGAGTAAACAAGGATCCCAAGGGGAGCACAACCCCCCAAAACAAACCGCAGGTGAGAAGTCCCCAAGGGTATAGGCCAAGGAACCCATGAAAGAACTCCAAAGTCTCCAAAGAGCTGCAGAAGAGCCTCCATGAAAAAAAGTCAGCTTGAAACATCTCCCAGGCCAAGAGAATTCAAACTGGGCTTCCAGAATTTCTCTCCCCTCCACCCTCTGTCCTAACACAGGACAGATGAGAGACAATAGGTAGCTGGGAGTGGGGGTGGGGGTGGAGAGGAGGTGATTTAGAAAGAAACCAGCCCTGTGCTTGCCCCAGGAACCGGCAGCCCTTCTGGAGCAGGGAGAGAGAGGGAGAGAGAGGGAGTAGCTTGGAGTTTCCAGGGAAGTTGAAGCTTAGACAATTGGACTAATTGCTGAAATGAGACTGTGTTTTGCAATTTAAAGGGGCCTCAGGACTTTGTGTACCAAACCGTGTGTGTAGCCAACAAAAAAAGTCAGACCTCTTGGCATTTTCATCCAGGGTCATGGGAAGAACTTCCCCCACTGAGTACATTTAAAGGGACCTTCCTCAGAGAACCACATTTAAAGTCTCTATGTAGTTGATAGGTTCCTGTTCAAATTATCACTTACATTGTGTTGGAAACAAAAGTCACCATCTCCACCACCTGTCCATGAACAATTGGAGATCTCTTACTCTCAAACAAAAAGATGTTTGTTACAGCGGGACAGTGTTGGCAGAGATGGGTCCCAGCTCGCGATGGCTTCAGCAGACTCTGCCCAGCTCACCACACACAGGGCCTCATCTCCCTGGTTTCAGTGGACCTCGCTTCCTGTTGCCCTCTCTCAGGAACAAAACACAGTCTACTCACTTTTGAATGGGGAGGAGAGGAGCTTAGCTATTTCTTATGATACAAGCTTCTGACAGCCATACTCATAGAGTCAAGTTACTTTTCCTACCACAAGGGATAAAACGTTCCTTCTCTAAAAGTAATTCTGGCATCAACTGGAGACACCGTGGTTTTCATCCTGTACCCACTTGACAGCAACCAAAAGTGAGTTGTACATTTATAAAAAACCCACTGTGCATTTATAAAGATAATTTTTCCTCTTCAGGAGAAACTACACAGCTGTCAAAACCATGAAACTCGTGTATACGGTGAGACCAGGCTTGACTACGGTTTAAGGCTTCTGGTTCTTAGCAGTCATCAGTGAGTTATAAACTTCATATTCATGCACCGCTTCTGAATTCCTGTTCATAGAGCCCACTCTGTCCAGCTGCAGGACTGACAAAAGTTAGTACTGCCAGATTAACGACCAGGTTACCAACAATTAGCTAACATGTCCAACAGAACAAGAATCTGGATCTCATAAAACTGGGAAGCTTTCTGTTATTTAAAACTATTCACCAGAAGGATGTTCTGCTAAATAAGTCAGAGATGATTGACAGGATTATTTTTATAACTCGAATGATCTTAGCTTATGGAGAATTAGGTATTATTTGCAGTTGACAAGGTAGTTACCACAGGGGGGGAAAAAATCCCTCCTGGAACTGCTCCTAGCTCCAGTTGTAATATCCCAGAATATTTCAAGTGTCCTCAGTGATTATTAGAACATTTCAAAATATTTTTCTCAGCAAAATCTTTTTTTACTTCACTTTTTAAAATATACATGGAAAAGTTGTAACCATACAGTAAGTTGCAAGATTTAACTTTGTAACAATCCATACTGGGTACATTCAGATCAGTGCCATGCCTCTAAGTGCTAACCCCTGGGGAGACTGGAATGATTACACTTACATTGCTCAAAGCATCAATGGAATTCTTCTTCAGAAACTATCTTTCAAGTTAGCCTATGAACCAAAACAAAAGCCAAAAGCAAACAAAATTAAAATAGGCACATTGTTTTCTTACATTTGTCTATCTTACATTTGTTCTTAAAAATAATTGAACAGGGGGAAACTAGCCCTACCAGACATTATAGCATACTAAGTTCTTTTAATACATATTAAAAGAATGAGTTACTGATGCAAAAATAGACAAATAGACCAGTGGGATAAATCAGAGCAGGGGCCAGCAAACTATGGTTGCTTTTGCAGAGAAAATGTTATGAGCCTACGTGGCTTAGTCGGTTGGTTAAGTGTCTGCCTTTGTCTCGGGTCATGATCCTGGGGTCCTGGGATCAAGCCCCATGTTGGGTTCCCTTTGCCTCCCCCACTTTGTGTGCTCTCTCTCTCTCTTTCTCGCACATGAATAAAATCTTGAGAAGAAAGAAAAGAAAATGTTATGGCAATCAATGTCTGTGGCTACTTTTGCCCTAAAACAACAGAGGCTTTAGGGCCTACAAGACTAAATATTTACCATATGGCACTTTAAGAAAAAGTTTTCTGACTAGAGAGTCCTAAAATAGATTCAAATGCATATAAAATTTAGTATATAATAAAGCTGGCATCTCAAATTATGGATACAAAATGGATTTTTTAATAAATGCTGCTGGGACAATTAATTAGCCACTGGGAAAAAGATAAAATTAGATCCATACCTCTCATCATACATAAGAATAAATTCCAAATGGATTAAGATCCTAAATAAAATAAAAATTAAATATATTAATATCAATATATTACATAAAAATGTAATTTTTTACATTTACATTGTACATATTCCAAGTAGGGAATGGCTTTCTAAATATGATTCACAATCTAGAGGCAATGAAAGAAAATACTGACAAATTTCACTACATAAAAATGAAAAAAAATTGCACAGCAAAACCACCACCAACAAAAACAAAGACAACTGAAATATGGGGAGAAATATTTGCAACATATGTTACAAAGGACCAATATATAATCCTCATATATAAATAACTCTTAAAATTTGAGGGACAAATACCATAAATTGGGTAGAAAATTGGGAAAAAGATATGAACAGATAATTCACAAAAAATTATAAAAATGGCACTCACACTTATGATAAGATTGAACTCAGAGTCAATCGTACTTAGAGAAATACAAATGATATATCACGCTTCTCACATATATACTGGTAGAATATCATTGAAAATGAGGAATTATGACAGCACACTCCGTGGTAAGGCTCTGGTGAGTCTCACACACTGATGAGAATGCAGATCTTTTTGAAGAACATGGCAATATCTAACAAAACTACATGAGCACTTCTCTTTTGATCCCATAATCCTAGGAATTTACTCCAAGAGACACCTCCAACAATATAAAATACATACATACATACAAGGTTACATGTTGCAGCACATTTGCAGTCATTTATGTTTGCAAAATACTAGAAACGACCTAAATGCCTAGTCCCAGGAGAGTGGTTGAATTAAAAACCATGAACATCGGTCTAATGGAGTACTATTCACCTGTGTAAAAGATGAGGAAGATCTTCATGAACTGATACCCAGTGCTTCCCAGGACAGAACATCAGGTGAAAAACGCAAAGTTCAAAGTCTCTTTACATGGAAGAAAGAAGGGGATCTAAGAATATACACGTATCTTCTCATTTGTACAAAAAGAAACCCAGAAGTGGAATCCAGAAACTGATAATTGGTGGGTTGTCCACAGGGCATGGGTGGACAAGGGGTGCGGAGAATGGGGGATGGGAAATGCAAGAAGAGTGCTGTTTCTCTGAGTGTGCCTTTTTGTGTAGTTTTGACGTTTAGAGAAGCAGGCGCCTCTGCCCTTCATCCTACAGCCCACACCCTACTAAGCTTCCTGCACCAACTCCTTGCCTGCCTGGGCTCGCATGGACTGCCCATTGCTAGTCTCACTTTGCTTGCCTGTGTGCCTCAGCACCCGTATGCGACTCTAAATAAATTAGGGATTATTTTGGTTGCAAGTAACAGAAAAGCAGTTCCCAAGGAAGGATTAACAAGAGTTAGACAAGCAGGGTTTCCTTTTCTCACATGACAAGAAACCTGGAGGTAAGTGTTCCCCTGTGTTCGTTCAGCTGCTCCCCGACCTCAGGCCTAGCACCTGTCAGTTCCCTTAGTCTCTCCCTCATGGGGACAGGAAGTTGGCCCAGCTTCAGACGCCATGTCTGCCTGGTGTTTAGAAAAGAAGGGAGGAAGGGACAGTGCCAGCCATGGCTGTCTCTTTCACCAGGAAAGAAAACCTTTCCCAGAAACTTCTCAACATTCTTGTTAGCCAGAATTATGTCAACTGTCTTCTTAGCCAGAATTATGTCAAGGGGGCTGGGATGGGCCCTCATAGCCCTGCCAATGTAGATTTTTTTTTAAGGATTTTATTTATTTATTTGACAGACACACAGAGAGAAATTACAAGTAGGCAGAGAGGCAGGCAGAGAGAGAGGAGGAAGCAGGCTCCCTGCTGAGCAGAGAGCCCAATGTGGGCCTCGATCCCAGGACCCTGAGATCATGACCTGAGCCGAAGGCAGAGGCTTTAACCCACTGAGCCACCCAGGTGCCCCTGTAGATTTTTAAGAATACATGTACAGGGGTGCCTGGGTGGTTCAGTGGGTTAGGCCACTTACTCTTGGTTTTGGCTCAGGTCATGATCTCAGGGTCGTGGGATCAAGCTCTGAGTTGCACTCCAGACTCAGCAGGAGTCTCTGCTTAAGATTCTCTCCCTCTTCCTCTGCCCCTCTCTCCACCTCTTTAAAATAAATAAGTAAATTTTCAAAAAAAAAATACATGTACATAAAATATATCTTATAAATGCAATGGAAATAACAGTGATTCCTGAAAGAAGACCATTTACTCTCTGAAGGAGACAATATCTGGACTTCTGATAAAGAAACTCAATAATGAAACCAATTTTGTTACTTACAAGAGAACTCTGAAAATTTCAGTTTGAAGGAGTTGGAAATACAAAGAGCAAATTCGGCATCCATCCCTTCTTGAGCTGGCTTTGTATATGTTCACTGTCTCATGTTAGAGCCATGTTAATAGTTTTGGATGTCACTGAAATTTTCTCATCTCTGTTAACAGCCAGCCCTGACCTGTGCATGGCTGAGCTGAGGTCCCCAGACGTGGGGTGGCAGGGTGGGGGGAGGCCGCCACCAGAAGGGCCCTGTGTGCCCACACAGCAGCATTCCTCACAGGTCTGTGTCAGAAGCTTGTTAAAATAAACTTGTTACAAAACGGGTTAGTTCAGTTCAATTTCAAATACACCCTTGCAAGGTGCTCATCTGTGTCTGCTCAGTATCAACACAATAAAGTTAAACTTTATTCCAATCTCATCTTTATGTGATAAAGCTGTCTTAACCTTTTTCCCTTTTCAAATAAGAAAAATCTCTATGGTCATAGATGGCTGAATACCCAAGTATGGGATAAAATCTCCTTTCTGAAAATATTTTCTGATTATAAAAATAATGAGACTTCCTATTTTTAAAAAAAAATCATTGGCACAGAAATAAAATAGGAAATGTAATGATCCTACCCTTCAGAGTAACCACTGTTAATGGTATGATACATAGAGAAATCTCCTCACTTGTGAACATCCACAAATAAGGGGAAAAATTAACTTGGGGGAGAAACCTCATTGTCTCTCCCAGTCACCAAAGGATGCAGTTAGTGGAGACTCGCATACTAATGTCATCTAGAAATAATGAACACATGGCCTTATTAAAAGTCTTTTGAATCCTTTCCTGTTCATAAGTTGATCAGCTTCTGTGTTTTCCAGGCATTCTATGTATTTGCTAACATTGGGTGGCTTGTGAACATTATTAGTCTTTATCACATCAAGAATGTATAGTGTTCTCCTCTTCCAGAAGCTTGCTTTCTCCCCAGCAAGTACTTCTTCCTAGAATACACACAGTGCAGACATCAGTTGGGGTACAAAACCCCACTCCCCCTTCCCTTTAACTTTATTTATTTGCTTATCTATTTATGTATCCCTTGGGTTTCAAAGTGCAGTTCTTTTAAACTGCCTCCCACCCTCAATTTCCAGCACCAGGGAAAATTCTCAGGTGTTCCTCAAGATTTCTGAAAATTTCCACGGATTTAGCTTTAAGTCCCTTTGGTCCCGTGGGTAATGTCTCTATTTCACCTTGCACATCATCCCAGAAGGCGGAGCTCAACCCCATTTCCGGTTTCCACAAGAAACCTCTGCACAAAGCATGTTGTTTGAAAGTCTTTACTGGAGTTTGTAGGACCGCCTGACACAGTTCCTAGCACTCCACCGCCTCCTTTGCTTCCCTCTGCTGTCCTCTTCTCCTGGATCCCCCTTTCCCCAGCCCCAAATTCTTCCCCCTCAGTTATTCTGGAAGTCTCCTCTTTCTTGTAAGCCAAGGGGTTCCCAAAATTTGGAAAAGCCAAATTCTTCCCTCTAAGCTCTTAAACAGAGCGCACTGCTTTTTAAGCCACTAGTGGCCAGGCCTGATGCTGCAGCCCCTGCCTCCCACTACCGGCTGTTCTGTGGGCCCAGCCAGACAGGGGTTCTCAGTGCTGCATAGAAGTGAGGCCCCCTTTCCAATGCCAGAATCTCACCCCTCATCATCCAGTCCTACAGCTTCAACTTGAACTTCTCAGGGTCACCAGCATCAGCACCACCCAAGAACATGCCAGAAAATGCAAACTCTCAGACCCTACCCCAGATCTACCAGATCAGAAACTGGGAGCAGGGGCTGACAGTCTGTTTTAACAAGCCCTCCCGGGCTTTTGATGCACGCTGAAGTTGAAGGATTTCTGCATTCATATCCAGGGCTTAAAATCCACTCCCTATCTGCTTGTAAAGTTAATTTGTGAAGGAAGGAGCAACACCCTCCCCCACACACCAAAAGAGGCATTTTCACACCAGCTCCTGAGAGACTAAGTATATCCCTCTCTCATTATATTCCATATCCACTATAATATACCTGCCTCTTGCTTTTCTCAGCCATCCCCCGTGATCAGACACCTTTCCTGTTTTGTTATGGGACACAGAGGTGGAGCCTGAGACCTAGCTGTCCCTCTGACCACAGCGTGATTCACCGAGTCACCAAGCCACCCCAGAGTAACCTAAGTCCGGCCCGTGGGTGTCTGATAGGCAGGGGATTCACAGTAGGACACTTAGGTCTGCACGTGTAAGAGCGTGTGAAGATAAAATGTGCATTGAATTAACTAGCAAACACCAAACTCTAAGATGAGAAGTTGAAAAGCTAATAAAAATTAGTAGCACTCCCACTAGCTAACAGGTAATTAATTTAAAGTCTTTGAATTATTTTGGAGGAGCAGAGGAGATATGTGGAGGGAAGAGCCCAGGCCCTACCCCACTGTGTCCTGGAAACTTATGGTCCAGGTCAGAAATAAATTCTCCCAAGAAATGGGCACATCCTATTCTCCAGAGACTGATGTTCTTCCCAGAGAATGGAAAGAGGCCTGAACTTCTTCTGAACTTCTCTGGGCCAAGGCCCTCTTAGAAGCCCAGCGGTTCTTTATGAGAGCTAAATTTGCTCTCCCATTCCCACCTCCTGGCCTACCTCTTCCTTCCCTCAAGTCCTGAGTATTTTTGGTCACTGCCATCTCTCACCATATCTCCTCTTATGCATGTTTAACCCCTTATTCCTCTGGGCTTTCTTTCCCTGACCTAATTTTCTACTATTCCACTCCCTCCTGAACTTTCCTTTCTACTGTGACTTCTGGAACTTCTGTTTCCAGGAAAACAAACTCCCCTACATATTCCTCCTTTCCACTAACAGTTGCTTCCGCTTCTGAAACTGGCTATTCCCAGAGGAGTCATGTCTCCTGCAGCTCTCTCCGAGAACACTGGGCTTTCTTCCACACCCCAGGGACGTGGACCCAATCTCAACAGCTGTGGGCGTAGATGAGAGCACATTTTGTGCTTGCTCCTTTGTTCCCCCCCAGCCACCACCAATCCCCAGGGATGTGTTGTGGCCTCAGAGGGTCACTCACAGGTACTCTTGCTCTGACATCCAAGCTCTTAAAGAGAGTTCACACCTTTTCAAGCTATTAGAGGCTGGTCCTGAAGATACATCACCCCCCCACACCCCCACCCACACACTGCCAGCTGCTCCCTGGGCCCAGCCAGGGGTCCTTCATGCTACGTGGAAGTGAGGCCCTGTCTCCAACCCTGTGCCCCGTAGACCCTAGAGTCTCACAGGGCCCTCATCATCCGGTCCTACAGTTTTTATCTGAACCTCTCAGGGTCTCCATTTTCTTCATCTTTCTCCATCTCTTCCATACCCCTAGACGACAATGTCTTTTTCCTCTTTTTTTGTTTTTTTCTCCAGCTTTATTGAGATATAACTGACAAATAATATTGTGTAAATTTAAGGCATATAAATTGATGATTTGATACGTGTATATAATGCAAAATGATTACTACAAGAAGCTTGGTTAGCCACATTCATCACCTTACATCATACTTTTTCCCCCTTTTTCCTTTCTCAGACCAAAAAAAAAAAAAAGAGTGAATACCATCCATGTATACTGAGAACTGAGAATACAAATGAATCCCAAAGGGTGGGGGTTGTTGATGGCCCCACATAGCAAGCATTAGGCATTTTACACCCTTAGGCATCTCTATCTTCTAGAAAGGCTCTGTTTTGCTTCCAGGATACCACATGCTGTGCTCTAACTCCTTCTCCCTGGCCATGTCCTCTCTTTTAGGAATCCTTTCCTATGCCCGAGTCTACACGTTGATGTTCCTTTCTTGCGCCCCACTTTCCCTTCACTGCACACAGTTCTCTCCGCTAACCACATTCACTGTCCCAGCTTCAGTTACAATGGGTAGGCCAAGGATCTACAGCTTTAGCTTAGACTCCCTTCTGTGCCCCAGAAGCACATGTTTTCCTGCTCCTTGGACACCTAACTCTTCTTGGATGTCTTCCAGATCTCTTATCACCAGCATGTCCTAACTCACAGTCCAGCCCCACACCCTCTCTCTTTGACTACATTCTCCATCTCTGCAAATGGCACCATCATCTGTCTGGTTGCCCAACACCCTGAGTTCCTACTCCCCACTTTACAACCAATGAAATACAAAGTCAAGAGTCAAATCCTGACTTCATGGTTCAGGTCAGTATGATTCCCTCTTGGATGTCCTGTGGAATGGAGCTCCCCACGTAGAGTTTTGCTCTCCTCCGAGGCTGTGCGTTCCAACCTGTTTCTTATCACGGGACTCACAGAAAATGACAACCTGTGCACAACGTGCTGGGATAAGCATTTGAGGCTTCTAGAAGAAGCCAACAGGTTTTGCCTGTTGCCCTAGAGGCTATGAGGTTCATCATCTGGGCTCTTTTTTTTTTTTTTTAAGATTATTTATTTATTTATTTATTTGACAGAGAGAGAGAGAGAGAGAGATCACAAGTAGGCAGAGAGGCAGGCAGAGAGAGAGAGAGGAGGAAGCAGGCTCCCTGCTGAGCCAGGAGCCCGATGCAAGGCTCCATCCCAGGACCCTGAGATCATGACCTAAGCTGAAGGCAGAGACTTTAACCCGCTGAGCCACCCAGGCGCCCTGGGCTCTTTTTAAAGCCATTTATGCCACCCTGGGAACCTCTGGACTAATTTCTTCACCCTGCTGCAGTCAGAGTGGGCTTTCTAATGCACAGAACTTTCCAGGTCACTGTCCTGCTCAGACTCCTGTGGCTTCCCACCAGCCTGCATGACTCTGAGACCTAACCCTGCCTCCTTCTCTAGCCTCCTCCCTCCCTGTTTCTCCTCACATCCCCTTCCGAGTTCTAGTCACACCAAAATGACTTGCAGTTGTTACCCAGAGAGGCCTGTGAGCTTTGCCCCTAGACTTCTTTGCCCCACCCACAGCACCCTATATTCCCCTAAGGCGAGCCTTCGCTACTGTGCAACACAGAAATTCATAAAGGCCAGAACCCTGCCCAGAACTGTGTCAGGCACATAGTGAGAACCTAAACATTTCTTGAAGAGTGAGAGAAAAAATGCACCGGCTTTTGTGATAAAGCACCAAACCAGCGGGGAGAAACTGGGGTCCCTCTGGGCCTCCAGCCCACTAACCCACTCCCGGTACTCCTATCTGGGCCTCAGTCTTCTTGCCCATCAAGCGAGAGGACTGGCCTCTGAACTCTTTCCCAGCTTCAAAGGCCTATGCTCCCTCCCCAGGGCTCTTTTGATCCCAGCAGTTCTACAAAACTATGTAACTCCTGACCTTTGTACATAACGGAGGTTTAAATTGGTAACAATTGCTACAAATTTCTTCACCAGCAGAAATTGGAAAGTAAATAAATGTAGACCAGTGTTTTTTTTTTTTTTTTAAGATTTTATTTATTTATTTGACACAGAGAGAGAGATTACAAGTAGGCAGAGAGGCAGGCAGAGAGACAGGGAGAGGAGGAAGCAGGCTCTCTGCCGAGCAGAGAGCCCGATGCTGGCCTCGATCCCAGGACGCTGAGATCATGACCTGAGCCGAAAGCAGAGGCTTTAACCCACTGAGCCACCCAGGCGCCCTAGACCAGTGTATTTTTAATAATACTTTTTTTTTTTTTTAACGTGGGCTCCATACCCAGCACAGAACCAGTGTGGGGCTTGAACTCACAACCCTGAGATCAAGAGCCGAGCTGAGATCAAGAATGGGATGCTCAACCAAATAAGTCATCCAGGTGCCCCAATTTTTAATAATGCTTTTTTTTTTAACTCCACATTTGAGGGAAGAGAGCAAACTTGGCTGTCCCCTACTCCCCAAGCCCCAATCCTAGTGTTTGGCTTGAGGAGGTAAGTTTATGACTGTGGAGGTGGGAGGGTTTCACAGTCCCTGTGCCTTCTCCCTGCCTTCATTCCCTTCTCCTCCCTCCTCCACCCAGTTCATTTGGCTGGAGGAAAGAACAGATACACTGTTTCAAGGCTGACTATGAAATAAGGTCCAAGCAGAAGAGGTGAAGGGGTAAGTAACACAAGGTCTGGGGCAAGCTCTTCAGTAAGTCCTTTCAAGATTATACTGATCTTCCCAAACCATAGTCACCAAACAAAAAGCTTTAGTCATCAGGAGGAAAATGGGTTACATTCATGCTATACTTTATATTGGGCAGTGACTCTAAATGCAAATGAAGCTAATAAACGACCCAACTCAAGAAGAAAGAAAGGAAAGGTCAATCTTCCAAGGGAAGGGAAACTAAGAAACTCCACCACTTTTAAGGGCCTTTCCTCCTGAAATTCTCTTAGTGTGTTTATGACTAAAATCAAGTCTCAAACCAAAGTGCTTGCTCCCATAAGAGTTTTTGCCAGGTAGAAATGTTACAGTTGAAAGACCTGGCTAATAAGTGCTAATCAAAATAAAATTGCCCATCAGATGCTAGACCATTGAACTATTGTATCTATTGTGGGCAGTCTGAAGCCTATGTATAGTATTCTCGTTCATTTATATATTTGTTCTTTTGTTTGAGAGACGCTATTGCTCTACTAACCACACACACATGCATATACATAACTAACTCCTCTGGAATATAATCTAAATCTACATCCTAATGATAATTTTTATTTATATAGTTCTTTTATACCTTTTTAAAAGGAGATTTATTTGTTTATTTTGAAAGAGAGCAAGAGAGTATACATGGGCCAGAGGGGAGTGGCAGAGGGAGAGAGAAGGAGAGAATCTCAAACAGACTTCTGACTGAATATAGAGCCCAGCTCGCGGCTCGATCTCACAACTGTGAGACCATGACCTGAGCTGGAACCAAGAGTCAGACATTTAACCAACTGAGCCACCCAGGCACCCCTAGTTCTTTTACTTCTATAGGTATGTATTATTTCACCTTCACTCGCATTAAAATGTGAAAATGAAAATGCTCCTTTAAAATGTTTAAAGCACATGAAAATGCTCCTTTAAAATGTTTCTGATACTCCAAATAGAGTAGCAGACAGGACTTGAGATTTGAGGGTCGGGAGTGTGAATGAGCAGTAATTAGGGAGAACATTCTAAGAGGGAGGGAGGGCAGTGCAAGTTAAAATGTGTTCCTGCTTCGGCAGCCTATCATTTTTCAGTATGTCCCCCTGCAGATAAAATGATTTTTCTTCTGGGTTTCCAGTGAGAGATGCCAAGGGTGTTTCGATAAGCCTGCCTCCTGAGAGTGGCTGCTTGCCGGAGGAGGCTCCTGGAGCTCTGTTTTCCAGGACGTAGGGTCATCAGTCGCCTGGGTTTCAAGGCTTAGAGCTGACCAACCCGAGAGAGAATGGGAACAGTGGTTTTGGTCCTCCAGGAGTGAAAGCCAGAATACAGCTTCCAGTGTGGGGAACGTCCTGCACGGGTCCTACAGAGATGAGGACTCTGGGCTGGCACCCTGGGAGCTAACCCCAAGACAAGGCCTTTTTTGGCTAAGCTTAGTATTGAGGGGAGGAATGTCCTGCTTCAAAGGTTCACTTACCTGGGTCCCTGGGGCACAACAGTCAGGGGCCAACAGTAACTGTCTACGATAATGGAGGACCAGCCTCAAAAAAATGACACTAAATACCAGTGAGACACTATGGCCATAATGGCCATCTCTACTGAGTAGACCTTAGTGCTTTCCTAGTTCGAGGTGCCTGACATCCTTTTAAACAGGGCAGGCCTGGAGGGTTTTAGCAAATGAGGAGGGGGAAGACTTGGATGCTTTGCGATGCCTTCCGTTTGTGTGAAAGCCCATTTTCAGATATTTAGAGAGTTCTTTTTAAGGTCTCAGGTGCTTCTTGCCTATCACACTGTGAACAGTCTCTCTGAACAGAACCACTTTGCAACGACCCTTGCTGGGAGGCTGCAGTGAAGGCGACACTGGAGAGGCGGTGGTCCGGAGTGCCTTTATCACAAACCACATTTTATCACAGGTAATACCATTCTCTGTTTCAAAGGTGAAACAGGACGAGAACTCTGGAGAGAGCCCTGGGGCCACCTGAACCCTGGGGCGGCCAGCTGGGGTCACCCAGAGGCCTTCACCTTCTCACCCTCTGTGAGCTCTTCTTCATGGATCTGGTGATTAAGTCCCAACAAAACCACTCACTGGACCAGACAGACACAACGTAAACTTGCCCTGGATTTCTGCTTGTTCACGCTGCCTCTACCTTCTTTTGGAGCAGGTAATGGATCAGTTATGGTAATTTTGCTTACAAGTAAGTAATTGTAATAATCATTTTAAAAGAATTTTTTTTTTTTAAATCTCAACTGGCTACTTAGTACTGTAGCTCTGAGACAACTATCCTCACGGAATTTATAGCCTCACAGCAAAAGAATAATAATACATATGTATTTACTAGGAAATGGATTAATTCTATTTATTTTTTCATGTACTAAATACCTACAAAGTGCAGGTGTAAAAAGATGCCTAAAGGCATATTAAGATTGGGGCGCCTGGGTGGCTCAGTGGATTAAAGGCACTGCCTTCAGCTCAGGTCATGATCTCAGGGTCCTGGCATCAAGTCCCACATCGGGCTCCCTGCTCAGTGGGGAGTCAGCTGCCTCTGCCTCTGCTGTTTCCCCCTGCTTGTGCTCTCTCTCTCTCTGTGTCAAATAAATAAATAAAATATTTTTTTAAAAATGGTATATTAAGATAAATAAGAATATGAGTTCTTTGAACCTAGGGAGAAAATTCTCACTTTCTAAGTTGGCATATTTCAGATGTTTTTACGTGTTCGGAAGTCAAAATGTATTTTCCTATAGATGGCAAGAACTAGACAAATGAGGAAAGGAACATCATAATAAAAAAAAATAAAAAGGATCTTTTGGTTTTAGCACTAATTGGGATTAACAACTTCCTGCTATGCAATATGAGGGAAAGAAAGGAAACAGTGGGGGCGCCTGGGTGGCTCAGTGGGTTGAAGCCTCTGCTTTCGGCTCAGGTCATGATCTCAGGGTCCTGGGATCGAGGCCTGCATTGGGCTCCCTACTCGGCGGGGAGCCAGCTTCCCCCCGCCTCTCTCTGCCTGCCTCTCTGCCTCCTTGTGATCTCTCTCCCTCTGTGAAATAAATAAATAAAATCTTTAAAAAAAAAAAAAAAAGAAAGGAAACAGTGGGAGGGTGGGAGCAATTCTCGCAGCAGGTCACAAAGCACAGAACAGCTTGATTAACTTCCCAGAGTAATGGTTTGGGTGGGGGCCAGCCAGGCAGCCACCTCCTCTATCTGTTGTCATACAAAGGTCTTTTATAACTCTGATTTCTGTCCCTTGGTCATCACTGCATGCACAGTCCCAAATCCCTGTTCTAGTCCCCAGTGTGACTAAACCTGATACAGAATCTCTTCTCTAGTTTCATACATGGCCCAGAATCTTCGTCTATGAACAACCCCCTCATTTAGCTTTGGCATAGTCACCTTCTTCTTAGGGCACAACAGAAATCTCACTTCTTTTTTTTAAGATTTTATTTATTTATTTGACAGAGAGAGATCACAAGTAGGCAGAGAAGCAGGCAGAGGGAGAGGGGGAAGCAGGCTCCTTGCCGAGCAGGGAGCCCGATATGGGCCTCGATCCCAGGACCCTGAGATCATGACCTGAGCTGAAGGTAGAGGCTTAACCCACTGAGCCACCCAGGTGCCCCCAGAAATCTCACTTTTATAGAAAGAACTCAGGTTAGAGGAACTTCTCTACCACCACCTTTTGATTCTACCTAGAGAGAGGTAATCTCTATTTTGTACATATTGCTTAGGCACCCTTTGTGCTTCTTCCAATCTGTATGGCCTCAGAGTGCCCTTGAAAGCTTTTTTGCATCCTAAAGCCACTTAAATTAGGGGAGCTTTCACAGAAGAGAGGATGTTTTTTTTTAATGGAACCATTTTTAGGTTATTTATTTATTTATTTATTTTCTAAAATGAACTTCATTTCGGGCGCCTGGGTGGCTCAGTGGGTTAAAGCCTCTGCCTTCGGCTCAGGTCATGATCTCAGGGTCCTGGGATCGAGCCCCGCATAGGGCTCTCTGCTCAGCAGGGAGCCTGCCTCCTTCTCTCTCTCTGCCTGCCTCTCAGCCTACTTGTGATCTCTCTCTCTGTGTCAAATAAATAAAATAAAAAAATAAAAAATAAAAATAGAAAAATAAAATAAAATGAACTTATATTTCAAAGGCAAGTACGAAATGTTCAGTGTCTCATAAACGATTGTTCTTGTTATTTGTTTATGATTAAAAACTAATCTTTTAGGCCAAATACGCAGCGGAGGGAGTGGTAGAGCCATCCAAGGCTGCAATAAATGGATCAAAATTACTACAAGTTGCAAGAATAGCATTTGGAAAAACCAAACAGTCATGCTAGTCATCTTTCTAGTTATTTAATGGCAACACAGTGGCTTATTTAACAGCTAATGGTTTCTTCATATTTCACCTCACAAAAGTACAAAAGTACTTAAGTATATGCAGCGAGTGGATTCCTCAATAAATTGGATCCAAGGTTAATTAGGGACTCGCTATATGTAGTTTTATTTGCAGGAAAAAAATCAAACGAGTGACTCCATCACTCCTGTCTATCCGTTGTTTGGAATACTGAAGAAGCTGAAAACTACATACATATTTACAAACGGACTTTAGCTTTAATAATGAATAGCTGCTGACTGAACTTTGGATAAACCAAATCTTAGTTGGTGCTAAAGGACCAAGGCCAGGGGTTTGATATCTACTTGATGCTCATTACTGACAAATTTTTTTTAAAGCCATTGTACCTCTGAATTGTTGCCTCAGAAGTATGTGCCTGTGGTCAAGGGAAGCCAGCAGTGGAAAGCATGAAGGCAGCTGAGAAATCAGTCCAAGCGTACCTCTTCTTGAATGAGTCGTCTGTGGTGCCTCCATACATGAAGAACAAGTCGTTTTGGTTCTTTTTATGATATGGACAGGCTGTCTCATTTCACAAAGAGTTGAAGGCAAACCACCATTCTTAGTCCAAATTTAAACACTGATCCTTGAGAAATCTGTAAGCGATGAAGGAAATTATCTGTGAAAACAGTTTTAAAAGTCGAACCATCTAGTATGCAACTGTCTGGTGTTCACGTTGTGTATGATTCCCTCCCCCCGAGTGTGGGTGGGACCTGTGATTTGCTTCTAATCAAAAGATTATGGCAAATGGGATGGGATGGCCCTCCAGTGATTACATTATGTTTGCAGGATTCTAACTTGCTGGCCATTTCGCTCTCGCTCTTCTGCTGGCTTTGAAGAAGCAAGCACCCATGTCGTGAACTGCCTGAGAAGGGACCTGCATGGCAAGGATCTGCAGGCAGCTTGGCAGAGGCCTGTCAGCTTCAAGGAGAAGTCTGCCAACACCCAGTCAAACTGCAAGACAAGATTACCCCAACCCTGCCAACAGACCCTAGAGCAGAGAACCCAGTTAAACCACACCTGGACTCTTGACCCACAGAAACTGTCAGATAAAAATGTATGTTGTTTTAAGCTTCAAAAAAAAAAAAAAGTTAAACTGACTAGGAATATTTTTTTTTCCAGCAACTCTATATGCAGAAGGATTTTAAGTTCAGTAATTTTCGCCTAATTTCCTAAAAACCCTAAGGCCTATATTATCCAAGATAAGGAGGAAGGCTTTAAGAAGGGAAATCAAAATGGCAAATATAGAAAGTAAGTTTAGCAGCAATATTTAAGACATAAAGAAGCCAGAACTTCCTAGGAGGGATTCTGTGAGATGACTAACCATGGTAGGCCTTCTGCTATGTTTTTCCCTTTTTCCTTTTTCCCCTCCTCCTCCTATGTTGTAGAAAGGATGTTTGGCACTTTGCGTATATTACCTCATTTAATCCTGCCAGCAGATAGAACACATTTTGTTTCCCTCAGATTAACAAACTAAGGCTTAGATTGATTAGTTTTTCTCACCCAGTAAAAAGGCAGAGGTAGGATTCAAACTCAGTCCTGCTGAACACAGATGTCCATGTTTTTTCCACCACACTAAGGCCTAAGGAGGAGACCAGAAAGTCTTAGTGTCTGCAAATACATAGGGTTTGATGGACAGTCTCTACTTCCTTGGAGGCTACCTCTTTCTTTTCCTTTCTTTTCTTTCTTCCCTCCCTCCCTCCCTTCCTTCCTTCCTTCTTTCCTTTCTTCCTTCCTACCTTCCTTCCTT
Organism: Ailurus styani; assembly: GCA_002007465.1. NCBI lineage: Eukaryota > Metazoa > Chordata > Mammalia > Carnivora > Ailuridae > Ailurus > Ailurus styani. The sequence goes on from LNAC01000359.1 coordinate 1,111,294, forward strand.
CCTTCCTTCCTTTCATCCTTCCTTCCTTTCCTTCCATCCTTCCTTCCTTCCTTCTTTCCCTACCTATAGCACTTTGTAATGATTCTACTTTCAGACCAAGAGTGTGTTGAAATGATTATTAAATGCAAAAGTTGCTTCAAAAGGAGTTTATAAAAGTAAGAGCAGATATTTACACCTGAAACAATATTTTCAAAATGACTAATATGCATTATACCTTGCCTTTGTGAATATATGACCAATAGAGTTAGCCCTGGATCCATCTGCTTAGAAGAGAAATTATGAATATTATCTTCTGACATTCAAAAAGAAAATTCCAAAACAAGATAATAGCCTGGTAAGGCATGCTGCACTATTGTCTTGAGAAAAAAGCATCTACAAATCTTTTATCTCCTCCATTAGCATATCAAGGATCAGACTTGGCCAATTTAATGACTGGAAGGTCCAGAGAGGAAGAGGAAGGACCAAGTGGACCTTTTCCATATCAGGGTTAAAAAAATATGCATCTATGATGCATCAATTTGTGTATGAACTTGCCTAGGACATGGAATATCCAGATATCCAGTAAAACATTATTTCTGAGCATGTCTGTGAGGATGCTTCTGGAGAGATTAGCATTTGAATCAGTACACTGAGTGAAGCAGACTGTCCTCACCAAGGGGTGTGTGTGCAGGGGCTCATCCCATCCAACTGGGGGCCTGAATAGAACAAAATGGGGAAGGAAGAATTTACCCTGCCTAGTTGCTTGAGCTGAAACATCAATATTCTCCAGTGATCAGACTGGGATTTATACAATTGGCTCCTGCTTGTCAGGCTTCGGGCTTGGACTAGAACTAAAATATGGGCTTTCCAGAGCCTCCAGCTTGCCAACAATATAGATCATGGGATTTTTCAGCCTCCATAATGCTCTGGGCCAATTCCTCATATTAAGTCTCTCTCTCTCTCTCTACATATGTGCGTGCGTCTGTACATATCTATGTATTTATGTGTACACACGCACACACACACACTCTATTGGTTCTGTTTCTTTGGAGAACCCTAATATATCATCCCACAACTTGGATATGCAGGGAAAATATACCCTCTTTATTTTAATCTCTAGTTGATTTAGCAGATCTGGTGATCTTCCTAATGAGCTTCTACTCACGAGTTCTTAGAAAAACAAAGTTTTTAAATAAAATTTCCATTTGAAGTTTGTCACTTAAAAAGCCTCTTTGGGTAGTGTTTGGCCTTGTGGGAACAACTGCTGAGACTCCTTCTCTCTCTCAGGCAGGTCTGGATGACCAGGAGAGAGGTGCTCATCTCCGACTTTGTACAGTTGGGTGGGGGAAGGCAAGGGCCTTAGAACCGTGCTCAGTTTTTGCTTTTGTACCTGGAGGCTCTGCACAATCCATCATCTTCTCAGTCCCTCTCCGAGCTGCTGGACTTCACAGCTTAAGTCTGAGGCTGGCCCTCTCAGTGTGGGCAATGCTCCCAGGGGCTGCCCTAGCATCCTGGCTTTCCCAGACTTCAGCTGCCTACAGATCCCTGAGTCTGCCATGTTCTCTCTCCAGTTGTCAGCTTTGTTCTCCACTGTCATCTCTGGATGAGGAGGAGTCGCTTGCTCTGCCTCATTGGGCCTCAGTGTAGACCCGCTGCTCCCACGTCTCTGTCTGTACTGCATGGGAGCTGGAGAGGCCGGTCACGGGGGAGGGCCTCCTCTGTCCAACGTGCTCCATCACTACCCTGAAGTGGAAGCTCCCTCGTAGGGGCAGGCAGCCTGAGAGGGGGTGCTTTCGACGAGTCTGAACTAAGTTGCCGGTCCATCTTCTTCCCTCCCTAATTCTAATTTAAGGGAAAGCAGGAGGAAGAAAGACCACCCAGTGTAGCGGAGGGACTCTGTCCTTGTTCTTGGGAGTTGCTAAACAACTTTAAGGCAAACTGCTAGGGGACAATGTTAAGGAGTCTTCATTAAGTTTCAAAAATCAAATCCAAGACACCACAGGCTTTGAAGGAGTAATGGAAATAGTCACTGGAAAAATGAGAACTGCGGTTCTAAGGGAAGGCCTGCAGGAAGAAGATGGAACACGGAGAGAGGGGAGCAGGGGGTCCTGAGCTGCTCCTACTATTCATGTTATCCCTTTGGTACTCATGGCAAGTTCAGGTCAGCAAGGAGGACCATAGCTGCCAGTGTAAGCAACGACCCCATGCTGACCTGTCTAGTTCTTCCTCAGACCCTTCACACTCATGAGCCTGGATTTAGAGTTACAACTGCAATGCCTAGTAATTAATATATCTGATCTATATCATAAATTATATATATATTATATATATATATATATATATATATATATATAAACAGTCCTGTTATAATCAGCTTGAATATGAGCTCTATGAGAACAAAAACCTTCTCTCATTTTATTTACTACTGAATATTTCTTGGGCCTAGGATAGGACCCCAGTACATAGGAAGTGCTCAGGAAATACTTGTGACCTAATTAACTGATTATTGTGTGCTATGTTGAAAATCTTTTCTCAGCATGTTTTTGTTGAAGGCAATAACTCTATATGACTTATTTAAATTTCCCAAGTAGTAGTTACATTTTGAGGTAAATTTTAGATTTATAGCAACCTTTACCACAATGCTAGTTTCCACCCATTAAAACATGCTTTTGGGACGTCTGGGTGGCTCAGTTGGTTAAACATCTGCCTTCAGCTCAGGTCATGATCCCAGGGTCCTGGGAAGAGTCCCTTATTGGGCTCCTTCCTTGGCAGGGAGCCTGCTTCTCCCACTGCCTGCTGCTCCCCCTGCTTGTGTGTGCTCTCTCTGACAAATAAATAAATAAAATCTTAAAAAAAAAAAAGAAAAGAAAAAGAAAGAATGACGATGGTGTAGAAGAACTGGTACGTAAGGAGATTAGAACATGTAGGAGAAATGCTATGAGTGAGCTCCATGTGAGGGGTAAAAGTGCATCTCTCGCAGCACTCAGGAAGATAGGTAGTAGAGGGATGCTTTTAGTCAATGAATAAGAGAAGATCTTACCTGAACCTGTGTACACAAAAGTTAATAAATCATAAGTTCATATGACTTATGGTGATTCCATGGGCTATCTTCTTTCCTTTCAATAAATTCCCTGTTGCTTAAATCAAACAGAGTATACTTATGAATTGCAATGAAGACTGGTATAACAAAGGCCAGGGACAATATGCTCTATAATAACAAATTAAACAAGCAAACCAACCAACCAACCAAGTTGGGGCCAAGCAAAATGCCTAACAGAATTAGTAAATTATGGTCTACCCATTTACTGAAATACTATGTGGGCATTAACAATCATGGAGTAGAAAATGGGAAACTGCTCATCATGTAAGTGAAAAGAGAAGGATTTAAAATTGTACATGGTATAATAACAAGTTTGTTTCATTAAAATATACCATATGCATACTGAAAAGACTGAGAATAAATACATCATAATGATAATAGTAATTATTTCTGTTTGGTGAATTATAGAAATTTATTTTCCCATATTTCCATATTTCAGAGGTTAAATATGTATTAAAATTATAAACTGTTATAAACACACATACACACATGTACACACACATAAAACCTGGGGAAAGGAATTAAAAGGAAAACTAAACACCATAAAATTCTATTTTAATATGGTGATGAAATGTGTATTTACTGTATTTCCATATGAGAATCTGTTGAAATGAAAATGTAGAAGAGCAAGAAACCCTTAATAGTGAGAACAAGTGAAGGAGTAGATCACTAGGAGAGAGGTATTAGGTGATTTCAGGAAAATGAGCAGTAGATAGGAGTAGGTTGGTCAGAGTGGAGGATTCTCACAACACAAGTCTGAAGAGACCAGAGTGGAGATGGGGGTTGACCTGAGTGGAAAGCTGAAGGGCTCCAGGTCAGGAGTGGGCTGACAGACAGATGAGAAAGGGTCTGAAAACAAAGATAAACTGAAGATGAATATTTGGCCCATTAAACTCCCTCCCCTTTCCTTATGTGCATGTAAAACAGTTGATATTTATTTTGAAGGCAAAAAAAGGAAAAGAAAATCAAGTGGGCTCTAGCTGAAGAAAATGATCTGCTTAGGGAGAACTAAGTCTTCCTCCCTCCTCACTCTGAAATGTTGAGGATGTCAATCTGACGGTCAGCATCCTGTCTGCCCACCCTGTAGCAAAGTCTGCAGTCAACAGGAACTCGCCAAAGCATGCAGAATTCTGAGTCTTGTCAGTTTAAGGAAAGTCTCTTGGGGAAAAGGACCTACAATGCAACAGCAGAGAAAACTCACACTTACTACCTGGCATAATCAACCTGATCTCCATTCTTAAAGATGAACAGAAAACTAAGGATCAATGCACATATGAAGACCAGTGGCAAGAAAGATAAAGATCAAGATAAGCAAAAACACCTGATCACAGAAAAAACAATAGAATTCAGGGAACAGATGGGGAAATATCCTTCAAATTAATATTTAGAGAGATTTAAGAAGCCAGTAACCGGGGTGGCTCAGTTGGTTGAGCGACTGCCTTTGGCTCAGGTCATGATCCTGGAGTTCTGGGATCAAGTCCCGAATCGGGCTCCCAGATCCATGAGAAGTCTGCTTCTCTCTCTGACCTTCTCCCCTTTCATGCTCTCTTTCTCTCAAATAAATAAATAAAATCTTAAAAAAAAAAAAAAAGAAGAAGACAGCAACCCATAAAACAAGAATAGAATGCAAAGAAGAAGGAGCTTTCAGGCACTCAAATGAAGCTACTGGAAATGCAAAAACAAATGATTGCCAAGGTAAAAAAAGAAATTAATAGAAGGACTGGTAGATAAAGTAAAAACAAACAAACGAACAAAACCAAATACCTCTTAGAATGTTAAGCAAAAAAAGATAAAGGAATGAAAAGTAGCATCCAAGTTTCAGCGCTTATGTTCCAAAAAAAAAGAGAGAGGAGAGAAATGGAGAAGAAATTATATAAAAAAAGTACAGAACATTTCTAAGATCTGAAGAAAGACATCACTCTGCCAAATATGATAAACTAAGCAAGATCCATGCTAGACCTACCATTATGAAGTTTCAGAACACAAAATATAAAGAGATCATTAAGACTCAGAGAGGAAAGGGGGATAAACAGACTCCTAATAAAAGAATGAGAATCCAATTGCCATAAAATTATCAGCAGTAATATTAGGTGCCAGAAGACAATGAAATAACTTCTTCAATGTTCTGAGAATTCTAGATTTGAATGTAGAATTCTATACCTTGTCAAATTTTTGTGAAGGTAAAATAAAGATATATTCAAATACACAGAGACTTCAAAAATTTACCTCCATGAGCCATTTCTGAGGAAGTTACTTGAAGATGAATACCTATAAAACAAAAGGAATAAACAAGAAAGAGAAAGACATGGGACCCACAAAGGAACTGATCAATTCTCGACTTACCACTCACAAAGGAACTGATCAATTCTCGACTTACCACTCACAGTGAGTCTACAGTATAACAGATAGTGGAAGGTTCTAGAAGGGATGCCTCAGGGGTAAAAAGGAGACTGTGATGTTGGTTTTGTAGAGAAGTAAATATAATCCTAGCACAGTATTTTGCTCTGTAGTGAGCAACATGTTCATAAAAATGTAACCTTATTCATTATTTTTCAATTTTTAGAATCCGTAGTCAAGATAGATAAGACACTTATGGTTACAGAATAAAATGAAAAATAAATTGAACAGTTTACAGCAACATTATTCATAATAGCAAAAAAAGTTAGTCCCAAAAGACCATATATTGTATGACTCCCTTTATCTGAAGTGCCTAGAACTGGTAAAACTATAAAGACGGAAAGCAGAGTAGTGGTTGTGTAGGTCTGGAGGAATTGTGGGGAAAAAGGAAGTGGCTGCTAATGGGAATGGGATTTCTTTTTGGAGTAATGAACATGTTCTAAAATTAGATTACGGTGATGGCTGTATAACTCTGTTGTGCATTAAAACCATCGAATTGTACACTTTAAATGCATGGCCTTTATGGCATATGAATTGTTATCTCAAACAAGATTTTTTTTTAAAAGCAAAGCCAACAAAAGTTGAGAGGTGGAAGATGGTCACAAGAGTGAAGAGAAGAGCTGAAGTGATAATACTATTATCTTACATACTAGGGGCTTAAGAGATAATGTTGAAAAAAATTGTTAGAAGAAGAAATAGAGGTTCAATGAATAAAGTATAAAAATAACCATTAGAAGAATTAAAAAATAATTTATCAAAATTGGGAAGAGAAAGAGAAGAGTGAAAGTGGAAGGTGTTATGAATTAAGTCTTTGTCTTTCATATTACAGGTAGCATGTACTATTTAATGTTGATAAAATAAAAACTAGAGATAGATGCATATTATTTAAAGTGTTGGATGTAACACCAGTATTGATAAAAGGTAGTTACTTCTGGGGAATGAAAGTGGGACAGAGAAGAAGACCGATGTTTCATTAAAAGTACTTTTGTGCTATCTGTTTTGTTTTTAACCACAAGACAATAGTGCTTTAATTAAAGCAAAAAGAAAACAGATTATGATTATAAAATTAGGGAAATAAAGGAAAAATATTCACATAGCTCTCCAAATACGCTATCTTGTATGAAAATACATTTTATATATTTTCAGTCCCCAACTGGATCCTTGAAAATTAAGAGTCAAATGAAAAAATTTCTGTCCCAAGACCAATTCCAGTATCGAGTTCTTCCACAAAACCTCTAACACTGCCCCCTTGTGGCAACAAAAGTGAAACTTTATGTAAAAATTTTATTTTTGTTTACATTATTCTTGTGGCTGAAAATTCGAAAAATATATTTTAAAACATGTAATTAAAACTGCCTTTCCAACACTGTCCTTCAGAAAGTGGGTTCTTCTCCACAGAGAATCCAATTGATAGTTTCTCGTGAATATCCTTCCAGAGTATTTTAAGTATATTTAAGCAAATGTGTAGTTATATCTTTTAACACAAATATAGAATAGTATATACATTTTGCATTTTCAGTCTTCTAACTTTGGGGGATTTTTCTATATTAATACACAGAATCTTCTTTAATTTTTTTATTCATTATTTATTTATTTATTTATTTATTTTTAAAAGATTTTATTTAGGGGCTCCTGTGTGGCTCATTTGGCTAAGGCTCTGCCTTTGGTTCAGTTCCTGGGATGGAGCCCCATATTGGGCTCTCTGCTCAGTGGGCAGTTGCTTTTCCTTCCCCCCCCCCGCCTCCCCCCTCCCCACCCTGGGCTTGTTCTCTCTCAAATAAGTTTTTTAAAAAGATTTTCAAAGAGAGAGAGAAAGAGCAAGCGAGCATGTGCACACAAGCAGGGGGAGGGACAGAGGGAGAGGGAGAAGCAGACTTCCCTCTGATCAGGGGACCGGATGATGTGCTCCTTCCCAGGACCCCGAGATCATGACCTGAACCAAAGGCAGATGCTTAGCCAACTGAACGACCCAGGCTCTTCTTCCTTAATTTTTTGGTAGGTATATAATGTTCCCTTATATGTGTGTTGATTGATTTAACCAGCACCCTATTATGGTTAATTCTAGTCTCTTGATTTTTCAAATGATGTTGAAATGAATACGTCAGTAGGTATGCCATTTCTCACATTTTGAGAAGGCTATGGTATTTATAATTTTGAGAGACTTTGTCAAAATCTCCTCCACAAAACTTGTACTAGTTTGTACTCCAAACAGCAAGACAAACTGATGACAACACATTTTGTTATCCAGATTCTTGATCTTTAACAATCAGGAAGACCACACAAGGCTTCTTGCAGTTTTAATTTCACTTATTATGGTGGCGGGGTGGGAGGAGGCTGAGTATATTTTCATATATCCAAGAACTTGTATGAGTTTGCAAGGGCTGCTATAACTAAGTATTGCAGGGTGGGTGCCTTAAACAACAGAAATTTATTGTCTCAGAGTTCTGCAGGCTGGAAGTCTGAGATCAAGGCGTTGGCAGGGTTGGTGCCTTGTAAGGGCTGTGAGGAAGGATCTGTGCCTCATCCCTAGCTTCTGGTGGGTTGTGGGCAATACTTGGTATTCCTTGGCTTGCAGAAAGATCACTGATTGCTGCCTTCATTTTCACATGGTGTTCTTTCTTTGTTCATGTCTGTCTCCATATTTCTTTTTATATGGACACCGGTTATACTGGATTAGGGCCCACCCTAATGACCTCATTTTAATTTATCTCTTTAAGGACTTTTCTTCAAATAAGGTCATGTTCTGAGGTACCAAAGATTAGGACCTCAACATAGAAATTTTAGAGAGACACAATTCAACTCAAAATTATTTGTATTTCCTTAAACTGTCCATATACTTTATCCATTTTTCCACTGATCCTTTGAAAGTTGATTTGTAAGACCTTTCATATGTTAGAAAAATGGGCCCTTTGTCTAGAATGATTAATTTTTTTAGTTGTTTTTCTTTTTTTTTTTTTTAAGATTTTATTTATTTATTTGACACAGAGAGAGAGATTATAAGTAGGCAGAGAGGCAGGCAGAGAGACAGGGAGAAGAGGAAGCAGGCTCCCTGCTGAGCAGAGAGCCCGATGCGGGCCTCGATCTCAGGACCCTGAGATCATGACCTGAGCCGAAAGCAGAGGCTTTAACCCACTGAGCCACCCAGGCGCCCTAGTTGTTTTTCTATTGAAGTTTTCTTATGAAGATTTTCCTGCACAGATAGTCTTTTATGTAAGTAAAGTTATCAGTTTCTTGCTTATGGGGTTTCTGAATTTTTGTATTATACCCAGAAAGATTTTCCTTCTTTCCTCAGTACTTTTACAGTATTAGTGGGTTTTTGTATTTTTATTTGTTTGGATTTTTTCCTGGTATGAGATGTTAAGTATGAAACCAACTTTCTTTCTAGAAGACTATTTAGTTTTCCATTACTATTTATTGAGTAATTCATCTTTCCCCAGTTATTTGAGATACTACTCTTAATATATATCATGTTCCTATATGTGGTTGGGTGTACTTCTGGATTTTCAAAACCTTGGGCTTTAGTGAAATATTATTAATGACTCAGTTCCACACTTCTAATTATGAAGAATTTATATTTTTAAAACCTGATAGAGCTAGAATTCCTTTTTGGAATTCTCATGAATATTCCTGTTTATATATTTTCTTTCAAAAGGTCAACTTGGGAAAACTGAGCCCCCAAGGCACCCTGACATTTATGACTTTTAATTCAAATCTTTTTGTATTCAACGATAGCATTTAAAAAAAACGGAGATATGGGGGACCCTGGGTAGCTCAGTTGGTTAAGCGTCTGCTTTCGGCTCAGGTCATGATCCCTGGGTCCTGGGATTGGGCCCCACATAGGGTTCCCTGCTCAGAGGGGAGTCTGCTTCTCCCTCTCCGTCTTCCCCTCCCCCATCCAGTTCATGCTCTCTCAAAATAAAATCTTTTTTTTTTTTAAAGATTTTATTTATTCATTTGACACAGAGAGAGAGATTACAAGTAGGCAGAGAGGCAGG
>LNAC01000359.1:1120844-1193585 GCA_002007465.1 Ailurus styani
CGATCCCAGGACCCTGGGATCATGACCTGAGCCGAAGGCAGCGGCTTTAACCCACTGAGCCACCCAGGCGCCCGCAAAATAAAATCTTAAAAAAAATAAAAATTGAGATATAAATTACCCCCAGTAAATTTCATCCTATTTAGTGGGAAGTTCTGTGAATTTTGGCAAATGAATACAGTCATGTAATCACCATTACACCAAGGATATAGCACTTCTCAGTCCTATCCAACCCATTGATAGATGTTTTATTCTTATAGTTTTCCTCTTCCAGATTGTCATGTAATTGGAATCAAACAGTATGAAGCCTCTGAATTTGGCTTCTTTCATTTAGCAAAGTGCATTTTAAAATTCATTCATGTTGTGTATATCCACTTCTTTCTTTTTATTGATAGCTAGTAATCTATTATATGGATGACCAGTTTATCCATTCACCAGGTGAAGGAACTTTAGGGTTGTTTATAGTTCTGGATGATTACAAATAATGCAGCTATAAACATTCACATGCAGGTTTTTTGTGTGAATCATGTTTTCATTTCACTTAAGTAAATACCTAAGAGCAGGATTGCTAATTGTAGGGTAAAGTGTATGTTTAACTATAAAAGACACTGAAAAACTGTATTCCAAAGTGACTAGGCTATTTTGCATTCCCACCAGGAATGTAAGAGGGTCAGTTGCTTTGCATCCTTACAAATACTTGGTAGTCTTTTTGTTTTTAATTTTGGCCATTCTAACATAGGTACATAGTGGTATTTTGTAGTTTTTACTTACATTCCCCCGATTAGATGTTGAGCATCTTTTCATGTGTTTGCCATGCATATATCATCTATCATGACGTGTCTATGCAAATTTTTGCTCATTTTAAATTGGGTTATTTTATTTTATTTTTTTTTAGATTTTATTTATTTATTTGACAGAGAAAGAGATTACAAGTAGGCAGAGAGGCAGGCAGAGAGAGAGGAAGGAGCAGCAGGCTCCCTGCCAAGCAGGGAGCCCGTTGGGGGGCTCGATCCCAGGACCCTGAGATCATGACCTGAGCCGGAAGGCAGAGGCTTAACCCACTGAGCCACCCAGGCGCCCCTAAATTGGGTTATTTTCTTATTTAGTTTTGAGAGCTTATATATTTTGAGATTACATTGATTTCCCGCATTAACATTTTATGTTCTCTTCCACCTTAATCTGGCACTATTCTTATAAAGTTTACTCCTTTGATAAAATTTCAACCGTAAATATATTTTTGTCATCTTTTTAAATTTTTAAATATTTATTTTTTATTATTTGTTCTTAGAGAGTGAGGGATGGCAGAGGGAGAGGGAGAATGAGAGTCTTGAGCAGGCTCTACACCAGCATGGAAAGCTGATGCAGGGCTTCATCTCCCAATGCTGAGATCATGACATGAGCCAAAGTCAAGAGTTAGACACTTAAAAGACGGAGCCACCCACGTGCCACTGTCATATCTGCATTATGACACACATCCATGATGCTATGGAAGAGGCCTGTTGGAACTGCTCTGAAGCAGCTGCCATGTTGATAGAGCATGGCCTGAAGGCACGGCAGGAACTGGTCTCTGAAGGTCACTAAGCTCCTGTGGTAAATAATAAAAATGGACAGATGGCATCCAGAAGTGTCTTCCTCCCACAATAGTTTTGTGATGTCACTCCAGTACTCTCTATTGATAAAGCCTAACATTGTGCCAGCTGGTAATGGAAAAATGTTTACATGGTCTAGCTCGTGTCATAAAGTAGTGCAAATAAAGGTGGATTTGGAGATGAGAACTGGTAATAGATATGCCTCTAAATATTTTTTAGGCCATTCCTTCTTTCCTATTTCTACTAAATACTGCCCTATTCAGCACCTCCTTAGCTCATGCTTGATTGCTCTACAAGTTTCCTAATCAGTCTTCCTAGCTTTATTCTTATCTTCCCGAAATTCACGTTCAACAAAATTGACAGTGATTTATTTAAAAATTTGAAAAAAACCCTCTTCCTCTTAAAATCCCTAAGTCCCTCTCCCTAAATAAAGCATATTATGCATTGCTTGTTCTGGTCCCTTCCCACCACTTTCTGATGTGAACTTTTAGAGTAACAATGACTATAGGTATACCTTGAAGATGTTGCAGGTTTGGTTCCAGACAAACTCAGTTAAGTGAATTATCACGATGAAGTGAGTCGGATGAACTTTTTGGTTTCCCAGTGCATATAAAATTATGTTTATACTATTCCATATTCTATTAAGTGTGCAATAGCATTATGTCTAGAATGTTCATACCTTAATTTAAAAGTGCTCTGTAGCTAAAAAATTCTAACCATTATCTGAGCTTCAGTTAATCCTAATCTTTTTGCTGGTGGAGGCTCTTGCTTCAATGTTGATGGCTGTTGACTGCTCAGGGTGGTGGCTGCTGAAGGCTGGAGTGGCTGTGGCAATTCCTTATAATAAGACAATACTTAAGTTTGCTGCATCAACTGACTCTTCCTTTTACGAATGATTTCCCTGTGACATGCGATGCTGTTTGACTGCATTTTACCCACAGTAGAACTTTCAAAATTGGGAGTCGATCCTCTCAAACTGTGTTGCTTTATCAACTAAGTTTATGTAAGATTCTAAATCCTTTGTTGTATTTTGACAGTCTTTACAGTATCTTCACCAGAAGTAGATTCCAGCTCAAGAAAGCACTTTACAAAAAAGTTATTTTTTTAGAATTTATTTGAGAGAGGGAGCGCAAGTCAGAGCAGGAGTGGAAGGGCAGAGGGGGACAGAGAAGCAGGTTCCCCACTGAGCAGGGAGCCCTAAAGATTTTATTTTAGAGAGAGCAGGGGGAGGGGCAGAGGGAAAAGGAGAGAATCTCAAGCACACTGCGCAATGAGCGAGGAGTGTGATGTGGGGCTCAATTTCAATCCACTGGGATCACGACCTAAGCCCAAACCAAGAGTCAGATGCTTAACTGAGTAAGCCACCCAGGTGCCCCAGAACTTTCTTTGTTCATCCATAAGCAGCAACTCCTCAACCATTCAAGTTTTATCTGAGATTGAAGCCATTCAGCCACATCTTCGGACTCCACTTCTAATTCTAGCTTTTTTGCTATTTCCACCACATCTACAGTTACTTTCTCCACTGAAGTCTTGAATTCCTCAGTCACTTGTAAGGGTTCAACTTCTAAACTCTTCATGTTGACATTTTGACTTCTTCCCATAAATCACTAATGGCTTTAATGGTATCTAGAATGGTGAATCCTCTCCAAAAGGTTTTCAATTTACTTTGACCGGATCCGTCAGAAGACTCCTATCTATGGCCTTACAAAATGTATTTTTGAAATAATAAGACTTGATCCATGGACTACAGAACTGATGTGTTCACAGACATGAAAACAATATTAACATCACTGTACATCTCTCTCCTTTTTTAAAAAAAAATAAGGATAAAAAAAATTATTTGACAGAGAGAGACAGAATACAAGCAGGAGGAGTGGGAAAGAGGGAAGCAGGTCCCCTCCTGAGCAGGGATCTGGACGTGGGGCTCGATCCCAGGACCCAGGGACCACGACCTGAGCTGAAGGTAGACACCCAGTGACTGAACCACCCAGGTGTCCCCACTGTACATCTCCATCAGAGCATTTGGGTGCTCTATCAATGCCATATTTTGAAAGGAATCTCCGTGCCCCCCCCCAGCAGTAGGTCTCAATAGCAGGCTTAAAATATTCAGTAAGCCACGCTATAAACAGATGTGCTATCATCCAAGCTTTGTTCTTCCACTTATAGAACACAGGCAGGGTAGATATAGCATATTTCTTAAGGGCCCTAGGATTTTCAGAGTGGCCAGTATGCACTGGCTTCAACTTAAAGGCACCAGTTTCAGTTGCCCCTAACAAGAGAGTCAGCCTGTCCTTTGAAGCTTTGAAACCGGGTACTGAATTCTCCTCTCTAGCAGTGAAAGTCCTGGATTGCATTTTCTTCCAATAGAAGGCTATTTCATCTATATTGAAATCTGTTGTTCAGTGTAGCCACTTTTATTATTTATCTTAGCTAGCTCTTCTGGATAATATGCTGCAGCTTCTATAGGAGACCTTGCTACTTCATCTTGTACTTTTATGTTATGGAGATGCTTCTTCTTTCCTTAATACTCACGAGCCAACCTCTGTTAGCATAAACTTTTCTTCTGCAGCTTCCTTACCTCTCTCAGCCTTTACAGAACTGAAGGGAGTTATGATCTTTCTCCAGATTAGGTTTGACTTAAAGGGAATGTTGTAGCTGGTTTGATCTTCTAGCCAGACCACTAAAACTTTCTCCATTTCAGCAATAAGGCTGTTTTGCTTTCTTATCATTTTGTGTGTTCACTGGAGTTGCACTTTTAATTTTCTTCAAGAACTTTTCCTTTACATTTACACCTTGACGAACTGTTTGGTGCAAGGACTTCGTACAAGAATATTATGAAAAATTATATGCCAACAAATTTCCAGGAAGAAATGGATAAATTCCTAGAAACATAAAACCTACCAAAACCGAAGCAGGAAGAAATAGAAAATTTCAACAGACCAAATACCAGCAGTGGAATTGAATCAATAATTAAAGAACTCCCAACAAAAGAAAGTTTAGGACCAGGCAGTTTCCTGGGCAAATTCTACCAAACATTTAAAGAAGAGTTAATACCTATTCTCAAACTGTTCCAAAAAAATAGAAGAGGAAGGAAAACTTCCAAATTCATTCGATGAGGTCAGTATCATCCTGATACCAAAATCAGACAAAGACACCACCAAAAAAGGAGAACTACAGGCAGTATCTCTGATGAACACAGATGCAAAAATCCTCAACAAAATACTAGCAAACCAACCCGACAATACATTAAAAAAAAAAAAATTCATCACGATCAGGTGAGATTTATTCCCAGGATGCAAAAGTATTTGTTTTATGCAAGTGTTGTTCAATATTCACAAATCAATCAGTGTGATGCATCACATCAGTAAGACAAAGGATAAAAACCATATGATCATTTCAAAGATGCAGAAAAAGTATTTGATAAAGTACATCCATTCATGATAAAAACCTTCAACAAAGTAGGTCTAGACGGAATATAACTCAACATAATAAAGGCCATATATGAAAAACCCACAGCAAACATCATACTCAAAAGGGGAAAAACAGCTTTTCCCCTTAAGCTCAGGAACGAAACAAGGATGTGTACTCTCAAATTTATTCAACATAGTACTAGAAGTCCTAGCCACAGCAATCAGACGAGAAAAATATAAAGGGCATCCAAATTGGTAAGGAAGAAGTAAAACTTTCACTATTTGAAGAAAATACTATATATAGAAAATCCTAAAGACTCTACCCCAAAATTACTAGAACTGAAAAAAGAATTCAGTAAAGTTGCAGGATACGAAATTGGTGTACAGAAATCCGTTATATTCTTATACACTAATAATGGACGAGCAGAAAGTGCAATTAAGAAAACAATCCCATGTACAATTGTACCAAGTACAAAAAAAAAATCTAGGAATAAACTTAACCAAAGAGGGGAAAGATCTGTACTCTGAAAACTATAAAATAATGAAAGAAATTCAAGATGATGCAAAGAAATGAAAAGACATTGCATGCTCATGGATTGGAAGAACAAATATTGTTAAAATGTCTATACTACCCAAACCAATCTGCAGATTTAGTGGAATCCCTATCAAAATGCCAAAAGTTTGTCAACCATAAGAGACTCAATCTTAGGAAACAAACTGAGGTTTGCTGGAGGGGAGGAGGGTTAGGGGGATGGGATGGCTGGGTAATGGACATTGGGGAGGGTATGTGCTATGGTGAGTGTGAACTGTGTAAGACTGATGAATCACAGACCTGTACCCCTGAAACAAATAATACATTATATATTAATTACAAAAAGAAAAAAAAATGATGAAAATGTCAGGTGATGACAGCACTGTTTTAGGCCAAGCACAGGGCCCTCCTGAGCATGGGACTCTGGCACCATAGGTCATATGCTCACTAAGTGGGCCCTAGTCAGGAAGCACCATGTTTATCCCACATTCAAGTCTGAATGCGTGTTCGGAATTCCCTCAGCCAAGAATACTCTGTATCAACCATCTGTCCCCACACAATTCTCCTTTGAAAATGTAGAAGTCCCGTTCTACCCTTGGTAGTCTTCTGTGAATATTTATTCTTGAATCACCTGTGCCCTAAGGCTTTATCTAAAAAAATAAAAATTTAAAAAAATGCCAACAGTATTTTTTACAGAACTAGAACAAACAATCCTGACATTTGTATGGAAGCAAAAAAGACCCCAAAAGGCCAAAGCAATTTTGAAAAAGAAAAACAAAACTGGAGGTATCACAATTCCAGATTTCAAGTTATATTACAAAGCTGCAGTAATCAAAACAGTATGGTATTGGCACAAAAACAGATACATAGATCAACAGAATACAAAACCCAAAAACGAATCCACAATTATATGATCAATTAATCTTCAACAAAGGAGTAAAGAATATACAATGGGAACTAGGAGGCAGTACGGTGATTTCAGAGAAAGCGAACACTAAATTGAGGATCAGTGGGCATGTCACAGATGATCATTTAAGTGTGACCACTCATGTCTGCAACGATTAAAGGGGGTTTAGTGTGAGAGGAGAATCTGCATCGAGAATTAAACTTTTTTTTTTAAGATTTTATTTATTCATTTGACACAGAGAGAGAGATCACAAGTAGGCAGAGAGGCAGGCAGAGAGAGGAGAGAGAGGAGGAAGCAGGCTCCCTGCTGAGCAGAGAGCCCGATGTGGGCCTCTATCCCAGGACCCTGGGATCATGACCTGAGCCGAAGGCAGCGGCTTTAACCCATTGAGCCACCCAGGCGCCCGAGAATTAAACTCTTTAAGCATTTAATGACCAGAAAAATGTGCTAGAAAGGAGACAAAATGTTGGCTAGGGTTCTGTGATGGAATGAGAAGAGGTAGCAATGATCAAAGAGGAAAAACAATGAGGTATTGTGAAAATCTAGTGGTCAAGTATCTAATGTTTCTGAGTTAAAGAGAAAAACTGCCCACTTAATTTAATGAAATGTAGGCACTGGTTATTTTTCAAGGGCTTTTTATAGAATGATGGGGCAAATGAGATTGTAATGGGTTGAGAAGTGAATGAGACGTGAGCAATTGGAGTGAGCAAGCAAACTTCTCAAGAGAACTTTGGCTTTGCTAGTAAAAGGAGGTAGTGTAGTAGCTGGAAGGGTAGTGCTGCACTTCCGTTTTAAGATAGGAAATAATTGAGCATGTTTAAATGTTGACAGAATCACATTGAAGAATAGTTGGATAGAAAGAAAAGCTGTAATTTATAGTGTGAGATTCCTGAGAAATAGCAAGACAGAATTCAAAACAATGGAACTGCCCTGGTTATGAGGAAAGGTATCTTCTTTAACAGAGCAGAAAGGAATGGATGAATTATATATGTGGATCTTTTTTTCAAAAAAGATCTTATTTATTTGAGAGAGCACGTAAGCAGGCGAAGGGGCAGAGGGAGAGGAGAGAATCCCGAGTGGACTCCACGTGCAGCATGGAGCCTTATGTGTGGGTTGATCCCGCGACCCTGAGATCATGACCTGAGCCAAAATCAAGAGTCAGTTGCTCAACTGACTCAGCCACTCCGGCACCCCTATATGTGGCTTTCTAATCTGAAAGTGAGCTGAGGAGTTCCTCCCATATAGTTCTCTTTGCCATCTCTCCCCACCCTCCCCAAAATAGGAAAGGCCATCTAACTAAGAATGAAGGGGAGGCAGGGGTTGAAGGTTTGAATAAAATTAAGTCTGAATATGTGAAGAAAAGTCTGAAGTTGGAGATAAGTGAATCCAGAGATACTAAGTCTAAATTTTTTGTGTGCTCCCTCAAATGCTGTGTGATACATTCCCTAAACAGTGGGGTCTAACAAAGGTATCATATACATCTATCATTGTATTTACCACTTTTCATTTACCCACATATGACTGTGTCTCTCTCCATAAACTGAAGGCAAGTGCTACATTTTAACTGGCTTTGTATCCCGAGCTACTGATTTAATGCCTAGTCCAATGTGGGTTCTCAGATATTTGTCAAATGTAAAGATGAATAAAGCTTCTGTTTATTGCAATAAAAGTTAAAGGTAACTTACGCTAGCAGCTATAAGTGCTTATTATCTACCTAGAATATTTGAAGTGTTTCACGTGAATTTTTTTATTTTTATTTATTTATTTTTTAAAGATTTTATTTATTTTATTTGACACAGAGAAAGAGATTACAAGTAGGCAGAGAGGCAGGCAGAGAGACAGGGAGAGGAGGAAGCAGGCTCCCTGCTGAGCAGAGAGCCCGATGCGGGCCTCGATCTCAGGACCCTGAGATCATGACCTGAGCCGAAAGCAGAGACTTTAACCCACTGAGCCACCCAGGCGCCCTCATGTGAACTTTTTAAAAAAGATGTTTTATTTAGGGGTGCCTGGGTGGCTCAGTGGGTTAAGCCTCTGCTTTCAGCTCAGGTCGTGATCTGAGAGTCCTGGGATTGAGCCCTACATCGGGCTCTCCGCTCAGTGAAGAGCCTGCTTTCCCCTCTCTCTCTGCCTGCCTATCTGCCTACTTGTGATCTGTCAAATAAATAAATAAAAATATTAAAAAAATGTTTTAATTATTCATTAGAGAGCAAGAGCAGGGGGAGGGGCAGAGGGTGAAGCCGACTCCCCGCTGAGGAGGAAGCCTGATGAGGGACTCAGTTCCAAGACCCTCTCTCTGATCATGACCTGAGCTGGAAGGCACACACTTAACCAAGCCACCCAGGTGCCCCTGTTTTACATGAACTAGTAACTCTTTTAAGCTATAAAATAACCCACTGAGGCAGGCATTATGATTATTTTCCATTTTTCAGATGAAGAAACAGAAGCACATAGAGATAAAATAACTTTACAAGGTCCCACAATAATTAAGAATGAAGCCAGATTGCCAAATGGGGCGAGGTCTGAATTTGTATTGAAGGCCTCTGCAATAGCAGGAAAAGAATGGGTAAACACAATGGTGATCAGAATTTGCTTAGATTAGGACTAAACAAAACTGAGGGAGTTCCTTGTGCTTACTCCTAATTATTTCTAGCAACTTAAAATTTGTGTAATTGTTATTCAGGCAGAAGAAATCTTACTCAGTTGTTTTAATCAATGAATAACTGCAACATCAATAACCAAAATAGCGTTCTAATAATTTTGTACTACAGACAGACTAAAACTGCAACCACTTACCTTTATGGGTTGGATAGCTTCTTCGTAAAAACATCTACTGATATGACGCAAGGTTATTTCAATAAAGTACGTTTAAACAAATTACATCAATATTAAGATAGTAAGTGGCCTCTGCTTCACAGTATGTAAAACTGATATTTGAAAAACCCACAAAGATCTATTTCAAGATCTTGTGTGTGTCAGATACCCAGATCCTATATTGGGTAAAACATCAAAAATGTAGAAAAAGAAATGACCATTCATCTGGCAAGGGATGAAGTATCTTTCCTTCTGACAGGAAGCATTCTAAACCTCAAGTGCAACGAGGCAAATTTTTAAATTCTAAAAAGAAGAATGATTTTTATAAGTAGTCCCTACAATCACCTTGTCAGAAAGGATGGATCATTATCACTGCAAACCTTTATAGAACTCAAGGGACCTTCACGGGGCTTGCGGAGCTTCATTCATATGCAGATCTCGCCCTAAGCAGTTTACAATCCAGTAGAAAGATGGAGAAATGCAGATGTGAGAAGAGCAGTGACTGGCAGACTACACAGACTGTAAAATTACCATAAATTTAAGACACACATTAGAAAATAAGTTAATGGGGATGGCAAGGTTAGCAGACAGTACTGGACAAATTCAGCTTCCTGAACGAGACAGAGATCTGGAAAATTCAAGGTATGAACTGTGGAGCTGAGAAAACCAGGATGCAAAAGACACTCCGTAACTACTGCCTCTTAGCAGCTGGGCAGAACTACAAAACTAGGATCATGGGGATAGAGAGAAGGAAAGCATCTTTTCAGTTCTCTTTAGCACCTCTGAGCACTAGCTGACTCATACTGGAGTAAGGTTACTAAACTTAAGTACCTTAAAAGCTCCTTAACAGCTCTCCTATAACCATCCTAAACTGGTTCAAAGGGGGCAAAAAGGAACTAAAAACCAGTTTCTACGCACCAGTTACAGTTACAAAAGTGGGACACCCTATAGACCGCACAGGGAACGAACAGATTTGAGGCAGAATATTAACTTTTATGGAGAGAGCACAGTGGCAGTAAAAAGGGAACTGGCTGGAGGTAGAAAATACACATAATAGGTTAAGTTTTACGTTAATGAGTTGAAAAATGGGACAACTTCTAGAAAAAAAATACAGTATTAGGGCAGGAGAAAATAAGCCTAATTTGATTCCTTCCCAATCCCACAATTATGAGCCAAAATGGGGTTTTCTTTTGAGATAAGAAAAATACCCTCCTTTAAGCTGAACCCAAGAGGTGGGTATTTAGCATTAATTAGTATATGTAAAGAGTGAAATGGTAACTGTGTACAAAGGATGGGGGAAAGGTGGCTCTCACAAGGCCCCAGACAGTGGAGAAGACAGGATGCTGAATGAACTATCCAGAAGGCAGATAACTGGAGAGTAAGAGCATCACAAAAAGGATATAGATTTAAGCAGACTATTAAATGCATTTTTTTGATTAGACATTTTTAACAGTACTTTGGAGTTAAAATAGATGAGGAAATCTCAGGTAAAGTTAGAGAATATCAAAGAATCCATCAGCTATACAAAATAGAAGTACGATCTGGGCAGGGAAAATAGGATTCATGCTTTCCAGTTTAACAGAAAAACTAAAGTGGAAAAGATTGTAAAAAATTTCTTCATGAATAAAACTGGAAGAATTGATGATCTGGAAAAGCTAAGTAACTTGGAGTAAGCAGCATATTTAGAGCTGCAAGATGCAAAATTTGTGAAGGCAGAAACTGACACAAAAATATAAGCAATGGTCTTCTGGTAGAAGGTAGATCAGAAACAACCATTCAGCTGCCCTTATTCACAAGTTTACCAACTGTCATTTTTATAAACAGTACAACTTAAGACGGATATTCTGAACCAAATTTGCCACCTAAGGGGCCTGAATTTAAAGGAAGTATTAAAAATTAATGGAACTGCTAGGTTAAGACTTAGGGGAAAATACTAAATCTATCTTCCTTGTACATTGTTGCTGTGCTAGTTAACATGCAATTTGACACTACAGTCAGCCCAGTTGCTTCTGGTCATACCGGAATACAGACTTGACAAATCTTCATTTTTAAAGTCTTCCTTTAATTTAGGAATTTGAATTATAAGGCTGTCAATGTGCACCTTGATTTTGCTTAAAGGGATCTAAGTGTAACTTTTATCACCCTACTTGTTTTTAAAAACATACTTTAATGTGCTTATTTTAAGGTCTGTAGATACTTTTATTTTTAATTTTTTAAAGTATGGGTTATTTATTTATTTTTAAAGGATTTTATCTATCTACTTACTTGTCAGAAAGACAGAGCACAAGCAGGGGGAGAAGCAGGCTCCTGCTGACCAAGAGGCCTGATGCAGGACTCGATTCCAGGACCCCGGGATCATGACCCAACTGACTGAGCCACCCAGACATCCTTCATTTATTTTTAAGTAATCTCCACTCCTGAGGTGGGGTTGAATTCATAACCCCAAGATCAAGAGTCCTATGTCATCTTACATGATGACATATGATATGTCATATCATCTTAGTCATCAACTAAGCCAGCCAGGCAACCCAGTGTGCTTATTTATTAAAAAGAAACTAATTTTCTCCTTCAAAATGTTCAAAACATCAAGTTTGTTAGGCATGGATTTGGTATTTTGGGAATATGAGAATGGACATCTGGGCAAATTTTTCTTTCCTAGTCATATTAAATTACTAGCTGACATTTAATGAATTTTGCCAAGGAGTAAAATAATCAAGAAGTAAAAAGTTACAAAAATTTACCAGCTATCCTGACCTTCAAAACAGTCAACAACTGAACTTTTATACTTAGGAAGTAAATAATTCACCAAACCTCAGAAGTTAACTGGTAACTGCCTTTGATTGAAGCTAAATTGGCCTGTTTATAGCTCACTACCTTAATATCTACAACGAATGCTTTAACTTTAAAAACTCGAAAAGAAATCAAGTAATTTCAAAACTCTCAAGCAAACTTTCACAAAGTGTTAGCCATTCCTCAAAACAGTTAGAAAAAGCTGTATCGACACTTTATACATTGATTCACAAATTTAAATTAACTATTCTAGAACAATAGCTGAAGCACAGCTTCCAATGGTATGGGAGTTGAGATCTAGGTCTTATCTGGCCCTTAGTAGCTGTGTGACCCTGGATAAGTCACCTCTTGACAATCATTTAAAGGGGAGGATTAAGACAGATCATTTATACTTGGAAATTAACGGACTCTTGATTCCCTAAAGCTGTTGTGCTTATGCATTTTCCAGGGAGGAAGGTGGTCCAGAGCTTGCACTAAATTCTTATATAAGGTTGTCCAAAACCAAACTTGCAATATATTAAAATTATTTCTAAATTGCGCTAAGGTCTAAAGACTGTTACTCCTTTGTGGTAGACAGAACTCTTAAGATGGCTTCCAAGATCCCCTGAAGCCCTTTATAATCCCCTTCCCTCAAGTGTGGGCAGAATCTGTTAGATATTACAGGTTACAGTACAGGACAAAGGGGAAGGGATTTGCAGGTATAATTAAGGTACCAATCGGTCTGGCTTTGAGGTCATCAAAAGGGAGATTATCAGACCTGCACCTCTGAAACAAATATTATATGTTAATAACAAAAATGTTGGGCGCCTGGGTGGCTCAGTGGGTTAAAGCCTCTGCTTTCGGCTCAGGTCATGATCTCAGCGTCCTGGGATCGAGGCCTGCATCGGGCTCTCTGCTCAGCGGGGAGCCTGCCTCCTCCTCTCCGTTTCTCTGCCTGCCTCTCTGCCTACTTGTAATTTCTCTCTCTCTCTGTGTCAAATAAATAAATAAAATCTTAAAAAAAAAATAACAAAAATGTTAATAAAAAAAGAGGGAGATTATCCTGGGTGAGCCTGACTTAAATTAGATGAACCCTCAAAAAAAGGAGGTTTAGGGCCTTTTCCAAAATCAGATTCTCCTGCGAGCCTTGAAGCAGCAAACTGCCTTGAATTCTACAGCTGCCAAGAAATAGATTCTACCATATGAGCATGGAAGGCGGCCCTGACCTTCTGAGCTATGGCTCTGGCTGAAACTTGACTGACGCCTTATGAGGTCTTGAGCACTGGATCTAGCTAAGCTGTACCTGGGCTCCTGACCTGTGCAAACTGTGAAATAATAAATATATGCTGGTTTAAGCTTAAGTTTTTGGTAATTTGTTATACAGCAACGGAAGACATATCACTTCTTAAATTACAAAGCTTAATTTCTTTTTTTTTCTCAAGGGAACTGAGGCAATGGAGAATCCAAATAGGGTACTCCATAAATCAATGTTACAATAAAGCCCATCACTTTGCAATGCAATGATACTTATAAAGAAATAAAAAACCTATAAAATGCAGTCCCCAGGTAAGTCTAAAAGTTAAAAAGTCTTCCAGATCTATTTTTAATGATTAGTCAATAGTTTCAATTATAGGAATGTTCTGGTTTCGGTTCAAAGTAATGTGGAAGTAATAATTCCATCATGAGACAGAAAGGAAAAAATATCTCTAAAGATATATTTTAGACCAGGGCTACTCACACATTTGTAATAGAACATTCTTATTTTTATACAACTTGAGAGGGATCGATGCTCCGAAAAAGCAGTTTAAGACATGAAAAGTCAAGAACATTAAGCTTATTAAAGGCTTACTATTTCATTTTTCACCTCCTCACAAATAATGCTGTTAAAAATAAATCAAATTTCTTAATCAGTGGAGAACAGAGTCGTGTTTAAATCTGCTAACTAAGGTGAAACAAATTTCAGACAACGAAAAATCCCTCCAAGCATTCTATTACAAAATCAATGTTCTTTATCAGAGACTGTAGGTAGAAATGAAATATTTAGACCATCAGGTAGCCCTTGTATTCACAGATGTTGATATCAACCACAACTAGTATGTATTACAGCGTTAATTATTTTATAAAATCATTTGGCCTATTATAACCTTACTTTGAACTAGATCTGTTTACTAAGAAACATGGATTATACAAAATACTGTTATGGTCAACTTCTGTAAATTTAAGCCTTCTGTAAAAAAACAAGCTCTGTATGCAATCTGCCATTTATAGCCATGTGTTGAAGTTATAGTAATATGTAAAATATAGTTCAAGTAGTCTCTCTCAGTCCACTTTGCAGGAAGAATAAAGAAAGGTCAAAATGTTGGGCTGGACAGGGAGAAAGCAGAACCAAAAACAGTGTCACCTGAACAGATCCAGTGGATTAGAATATTAAAATGTCTATACTGAAAGTACAGAACTTAAGAAATTTCTTGTTATGTTGGTTCTAGGTCAAAAGCTTAAGGACAATCTAAAATAAGCCACTGATTTATACTCTAACTTTATGTTTATATTTATATATATTAAAATCCAAACAGCACACACACACACACCCCATGTAAAACATTGCTTTAAGTTTTAATGTTTATTTCCCCAAGACAGCCTAGCCTGCATTCTACTTGGATAAATTTTACAAGCTAGTTTTCTGCTGCTTCTAGTTTTAAACTTTAACCATGTTTCTGATGACAAGGAATGCTGCAAAAATACTCTAGTTCAACAAAGAGTTATGATCACAAAATAATTTTTATCCATTCTACAGTGTTTCAGAATTACCAGTTGATTTTAAACACAAAGTAGATATAGATGCTAATGGTGGCTAATCTGGTATGTTTCTTATAGCAAACTGTTGTTCATGCAACACTTGTGCTCAAAGGGGAAGGCACAGGATTTCCTACAATGAGCCACCTTATAAAGAGTTCTTTTTGTACAAATTAATTTATGTCACATTTAATTTAGTGTGCATAACCTCAAAACTGAGGTATTATTCCAATTTATAAAAACCACTTGCATAACTTTTATGCAAGTTTTAAAAATACAAAGTTTTCTCCCTAAAGTGGCTCAAAATAGATTGTTCATGGCTGCCTACATCTAAGATAAAAAGATTCTAAAACAATTGAACAGATTAGGCATATTATTAAAGGTGTTCAAACCATTACTTGATTTGTACATCTACTCAAACCTCTTCATCGGTCTTTATTCAGCAGTACATATGCACCAAATTTCATTTTAGAAGTTTCCATATCATTTTCATAGAAAACAAAGTTTGAAAACAAGTAACATTTAAACACAGCACGGTATTCTACCACAACTGAAACTTTTTTCTTCTTCTTCTTTACAGGACTCAACAAAATCTAAAAATGAACTATGCTGTAGATTTACCTCATGCAAAGATCTTTATGTTACCTCTGAAAATGAAAAGGATGGCTTTTTAAAGCACATTTTACTGTTTTATACTATTATGGCAACTTGTGTACTGCAACACAGTCTATTTTGAGGGAAATTTATGATTTTTTTCATGCAAAAATCTACAAATTAGTTTTGATGATATGGAAAGCTTTTCATAGCATCAAACATTCATCTGGTGCAAATGCACAGGGAAACCTTCCTGAAAAGTTTTCTGACTTGAAAAGCAACTAAAAAGCCATACTAGGTAAAGTAAATAAAAACTAAAAAGAAAAAAAAAAAAAAGGAGGGGGGTGGGTAAAGGGAAGAGGGGGAATAGAAAACACAGGCTGCAGAGTAAACCAATGTCTGCTGCTAAACCGGTCTTTGTTTTCATGTCCAGTGTACATTAACACTTATGATCTCACTTTGATGATTTACTAGGTTTGTTATCAGCCCCCTGAAGGCGAATCAAGCTTGCATGCGTTCACATACAGCACCACAACCATACTCGTACACAGTCACTCCAGGACTAGGAGTCTGCTTCATGAGTGAAGAGCCCTAGATTTGAAAGATGAACCTGACTCCCTGTCACTGAGCCAGACATTCATTCAACATTGTCCACTCACACATTGCTTCATAGCAAGGCCTGGGCTCGGTTTCCTTTGACTTATATGGGCATCGTATCCTCTTTTATGCTTACAAGGCTTAAGAT
This sequence comes from Ailurus styani, assembly GCA_002007465.1. NCBI lineage: Eukaryota > Metazoa > Chordata > Mammalia > Carnivora > Ailuridae > Ailurus > Ailurus styani. The sequence continues at coordinate 1,136,992 of LNAC01000359.1, forward strand.
GACAGTACTGCACTTTCCCCTCAATTGATACAGAGTAAGTCAATGTTCCTTCTCAGGCACTGAAGATCTGTGACCTGTAGCCCTTTTTACTTTGAACAACCTAAATAAGCATTCATGTAAAGTTTTCGTTACATTTTGCCACTCATTCTCACTCGCACCCACTCGCCATCTTGACCTCATTTGGGCATTTTCTGTGATTCCAAATGAAATCTTCACATTTTCTTTCCCGATTTAATGCAGCAGCAGATCCCATGAGCCAAGCTTGATGGATCAAACCTTTTTATATATATGTATATATATATATATATCTCAGTGCTGCATTGTACCTAACTTCCACAACATCTTTCTAAAACTGGAACCCTTCTGTTGGTACGTTGGCAGATGAATTGAAACCAAATGTTCCACCTTGTATTGCCTCTGGAACAAGGCTAGGATCTTCATCAATCTAAAGTAAAAAAGAAAAAATAAGTGATAATTAGTTTTAAAGGTTACATAAATAACATTATAGAAATATTCTCATTTCCATAAAAAAAGTACGAGAGAGATGATGAGAGCCAACATTGTCCTACCACCTCTTTAGAAAGCTGAAACATTTCGCGAAGCATTTTTTTTAAAGGACACCAAAATGAGAGGAAACTTAAAAGAATATGCAAGATAGGTATTTTCCAAAAGAGTGAAATAAAAGTAATACATTAGAGATGGTCCTACATGTCAAACTGAGAGGATACTCATTATAATATCCATTTTTCCTAGGCAAATAGATAAAAGTTGATGACATTAAAAACTTAATGCTGTCATTTCTGGAGAGTAAATGTAATCTTTAGTTAACTTTTTACTAGGAACTGGAGACAAATGACATTTTGGGCTTAAAACAGTAAAATATCAGCTGTGCGATAATGAGTATAACGTATCTACAGGTTCTTTTTTGAAATACCACAAAAACGACTGACCTATAGTATAGTTCCTATAAATACGCACATCATCTGAATTATTCTTTTCACAATATAAGAGATTAACAGAGAACTTCATGTTAAGGTAACAGAAATCATAAGGTCTTGTTTATATCTAATTGCAGATTAGGACTTCCAAAAATCCAACTTTAGAACATGTAAACGCTACCCTTAAGAGAGTATGTTTTTCTGAATTTTATTTCTGATTGAACTAGCATTATATTCTAAATAGGACTTAGCTTGATCATCTATAAGTAAACCGTCCACAGATTTACTTTCTAGCATTGTCTTTGCCAAGTTAATATCAAGTAATGTTTACACTAAAGAAAAATATTTAATAACATTCCACTTTTTTGATAATGTGTAAAAGTTTGGGGTTTTTTGAAAACATGAGAATTATCAAAAAATCCACTGGTGGCTCTATCTAATCATAATTTTCTAAGGAATAGCTACTTTTAGATTTACTTTTCCAAAGAAGCAACATTAAAAATAAGTTAATATTTTAATTTCAACTACCATATACTGACAATATGAAGATACTTTTGTTTTCTTTGTTTTTTAAAAATTTTTATTCTATTTATTTGACAGAGAGAGAGAGAGAGAGCACAAGTAGGCAGAGAAGCAGGCAGAGGGAGAGGGAGAAGCAGGCTCTCTGCCAAGCAGGGAGCCCAATGTGGGACTCGATCCCAGGACCCTGGGATCATGACCTGAGCCGAAGGCAGCGGATTAACCAACTGAGCCACCCAGGCGCCCTGAAGATACTTTTGTATACTACACCTTACATTATATGATAACTTATCTTTCTTGATAATTTACTGTTTCCATTTTATGTATCGTCAAATTTATTTTTGGTCACCTAACAAAAATAACAGTGACAGTATCTTCAAATATAGATGAACTATTGTCATAAAGGATTTATTACAGAATATACCAGTATCACTGTTTTGTTTATAAATGTTACGCTATTAACAATACACAATTTGAGAACTATAAAGACATCAAGGGAAAAAAAAAAGCCTGACTTGTCCAGTGTNAAAAAAAAAAAAAAAAAAAAAAAAAAAAAAAACCAACCCAAAAAAACAAAAAACACCCAATTAAAAAATGGGCAAAAGACCTGAACAGATATTTCTCCAAAAGATATATGAAAGGTGAATACGTACATGAAAAGATGCTCAACATCACTAGTAATTAGGGCAATGCCAATTAAAACCACAATGAGGTATTACCTCATACCTGTTAAAATGGCCATCATTAAAAAGACAAGAGTTAACTAATGCTGGTGTGGATATGGAGAAAAGGGAAATCTTGTGCATTGTTAGTGGGACTGTAAATTAGTATAGCCACTATGGAAAACAGTATGGAGGAACCACAAAAAAATAAAAAAATAAAGCTATCGTATGATTATTCAGCAATTCTACTTCTAGGAATATGTTCAAAGGAAATGAAAACACTAACTCAAAACGACATCTCTACCCCTATGTTCACAGTGGCATTATTTACAATAGCCAAGGCATGGAAATAATCTAAATGTCTACCAACGGATGAACGGATAAAGAAAATGTGATATATATACACAGCAGAGTATTATAAAGACTAAAAGGAGACCCTGCTATTTGCAACGACATGTATAAACACTGAGGGCATTTAATGCTAAGTTAAAGAAGTCACACAGAGAAAGACAAATACTGTATGATCTAACTTGTATGTGGAATCTTAAAAAACAAAAAGCTCATAGGAAAGATCAAACTTGTGGTTACCATGGGTAGAGGATGGGGGCAGAGAAAAGTGGAGGAAGGTGGTCAAAAAGAACAAACTTCCAGTTACAAGATTAAAAAAAAAAAAAGCTATTTTACAAGCAAACCTTTCAGCATTCCTGTAAAATAAAAAATCCCCATTCTATTTTTAACTATTAATGGCAATAAATCTGTAAAAAAGAAAAAAAAATCCTTAATCTTTCTTTTTTGCCCTAAGAGAACCAGTACTACTTTTTAATGCCCTGAGGGACTTTAAAATATTAAAATATTTGTTTCTAAAAGTGACATTATTTTAATTACCCTCCAAAAAATGTATGTCCTAGGTTATATTATTTCTAGACTTATGTTTGTACATAAAACTAAGAAAACTATAAAATTATTAAATACATCATCTGAAGAGAAGAACTGATCAATGATCTCATAGGCCAATTTGTAGATGTCTTCATTTTCATGATTTTGAAGTTGTTCAATTTTCTCCAGTCCTGCAAGAAATTTTGCAAAGTGAAACAATGGTAATATTTAAAACGTAAGAACAAAAAATTTACAATAATCTTGGGACCACATAATCCCAATTTTTGGACTGCAAATCTGTGATTTTTGGGACTCTTTTCTAAAGGTGAATCTTAAAAATAAAATGGTTTTATGCACAAAGATATAGCATATTTATCTTAAAAAGTTAACAACTTGAGTGTTTAAATTCATATAAATGTTTAAGCAAGCAACGGACACCTTCTATTCAGAATACTACATAACCAATGTTTATAAGCAATAATAATATGGATTACTTTTGTTTGTTACAAGTTAAAAGCAGATTCTTTCTACTTTCTAGCCTCTGCTAAGTTTTTCTAATGATACATGTATAAAAAAATGAAAAATACTGGTGTTAATAAATATGAACGTTAAGACATCTGTTAAGTATTATGGAAAATAATCAAGATCTAACCACAGCATTTCAGGGGAAAGGGGAATTTTCCCTATAAACATTAATGAGTTTATTAAATCATAGGCAGAAACATTAAAAAGAATACATAAACTTAACTGATAAGCAAACTGCATCTTGTTTTGCTTTATAGGAGTAATAATTTTAAGGCTTCTGAAGTAAACTGAAACTCTTTCATGAGTGTTCTTTATCTATTCCTTACATGGGAGAAGTTGTTTGGACTCACTTTTCACTCTACACATTCTACGTAGTGGGCCCACCTTAAGAAAAAAGAATTTAGCTAGGGACGCCTGGTTGGCTTGGTCAGTAGAGTACGCAACTCTTGATCTCGGGGTTGTCTGAGCCCCATGTTAGATGTGGGGTTGTTTAAAAAGAAAATCTTAAAAGTAAAAAAGAAGAATTTAGCCACTATGACAGGGTGAGGAGTTGTTCTTTTCTGGGCTTCAGAAGTATAAAATTAAAATACCTGCGTGCTAATTCCACTAGATGTTTCATATGTACTTAAAACTTAAAATGTCCAAACACAACTTATTACTTGCCTTTCCTCAATTAAACTGTTTGTTCTACTGTATCCTTACTTCGTGATAATTAACAACTTGAAATTGGAGAGAAAGCCTAATAAGTTCCCCTTTCCCTCAATACTCTATCATCAAATCTCAAAAACCTCAAAGTCTATCTCTTGAATCCTGTCATCATTTATTAAGTGGCCCAACTGCTATGTAGTTTCAGAACTGGTTTCCTGGCTCTTGTCTCCAACGGTCTCATCTCCCTGATATCTATGCTCCATTTAAACATACCAATCTCTTAGGTAAAATCTTTCAATGGCTTGTAATACCCTGGGGCAGAATTCACTGGGGAAGCTTATGTAATACAGATTCCTGGCCTTACCACCAGTGATGAGGGCACGGCTCAGATCTGGATTTTAATTTTAATATATAAAAATATTATTTTTAATAATTAAAATGTTTACGTGGGGGAAAAAAGTAGTAAAAATTTTTAAACTATACTTGTTTTTAATTTTTCTGGTACTCAACTTCCCAATTAGGTTCCCTTTTTTTTTTTTAAAGATTTATTTATTTATTTATTTGAGAGAGAGAGATTGAGAGAGAGAGAGATATCACAAGTAGGCAGAGAGGCAGCCAGAGAGAGAGGGGGAAGCAAGCTCCCTGCTGAGCAGAGAGCGCAATGTGGGACTCGATCCCAGGACCCTGAGATCACGACCCGAGCCGAAGGCAGAGGCTCAACCACTGAGCCACCCAGGCGCCCCCCAATTAGGTTCCTTAACACTATTCTCCAACTCCTGTTCCTAACTTGATAGTTTTTCATTTTCTGTTGCTCTATATGTCACTTTAGGAACTTCAAAAATACCTGTTTCTTTCAAGCCTCTGAACTCCTTCACTAAGCAAATTGAGGATATGGTTCTCCTACTCTTATAGTTACTTCTCCTTTCATTTACTTCTCAACATCTGTCAGAAATAAGCTTCCTTTTGTGCTTAGCCGGGTTGGTCACATTTACATTTTGTTCCACAGTTAAAACTGTCTTCCATGTTCTATCCACATGGTAATTCTAAGTGCTGAAAGCTAAGCCAGGCTGTTTACTTACATTCTAGGTGGCTCTAGCACAGAATCAGATTTGGGAACTACTGCCCTACAGAATAAAGAATCCGCTGTGCTACCAAGCTTGTAAGACTGCAGGGGCCTCGTTGGTGGCAGTATCTCCAGCCTCATCTTTTAAAGGCAGTTTCTACCCCATACTTTGTGATTCAGCAATACTGAACTACTTATAATTTGCTGAATGCTAGGTCTCACCTCAGACTTTGCTCATGGTGTTATCTCTGCCTGGAACACCTCTCATCCCTTACTTTATTAATCCTTATTCATCTCTCAAAATCCAGCTCAGGTGTCACTTCCTGCTTCTTCCAGGTATTTCATTTTGTTGTACATTTCTATTAGGGTAATTAGCACATTAAATCAGTTCATATTTATCTCCATGACTAAACTACATGCCTTGAGGGCAAGGACTGTGTCTTGTTTACCACTGTTTTCCCAGTACCTTAGCACAGTGCCTGTTCAGTACATGGCAGTTCAGTTACCTAAGCATATGCAAGAAGCTGAGCAGGACTGTATATATAGCATAGAGTATTTACTTTATTCTGTTACTTGATAATCTAAGACAGAAAAATACAGAAGTGCTACATTAGTCAGAAAATAAAGGTATTTACAAAAAGAACATTAAAGTGTGAAATAATAGCTTATAGTAAACTTACCTCCACATTCTTCTATAAGATTGGCTATGGTTTCTGCCTCATCTTCAGCCATTTTTAATATATTACTTAGTCCATCAAGTACTACTTGCACAACTTGTGCATCTTTTACAGTCAGCAAGTTGCAAAAGGGTGGAATAACATTTTGTTGGATTAGATAGGCCACCTGAAGAAGAAAACACCATGACAAAATAAACATAAGTGAATTCTGCTTGTGTACCATATGACCTCACTGAAATAATTTTGACTTTAAAATTCTGAATATGGAAACATGACCTCATCTTTCACATGTTATGTTAGATATTAGATTATTTTATTATTTTACTGTTAGATTATGTTACTATGAGATTCCTTCTCCTTTTAATGTAGTGCTTGGTTTTCTTGAACTCAGGAAAAAAACAAGTGAAAATGAAAGTATCACTCAAATTCATATGAAACATCTGCCCATAGGAGTACTTTCTTCAAAGACCCCTTCCTCCCCTTTAAGATTAAAAAATTATGAAACCTGCACAGAGGCTGGATGATATTTTTTAAAAGCTACAACTGTTCGGGGCACCTGGGTGGCTCAGTGGGTTAAATCATCTGCCTTCGGCTCAGGTCATGATCTCAGGGTCCTGGGATCAGGCCCACATTGCGCTCTCTGCTCAGCAGGGAGCCTGCTTCCTCCTCTCTCTCTGCCTGCCTCTCTGCCTACTTGTGATCTCTCTCTGTCAAATAAACAAGTAAAATCTTAAAAAAAAAAAAAAAGCTACAATTGTTCAATGTTATAGTATCCAACGTGAGTGCTCTAACATTTAGAACCCTCAAATACCTGGCCACCTTCAATTCACTGTTCAACTGGTTCTCTAATATTTTTGTAATATTTTTCTATCATTTTTATATTTTGTTATATTGTCATTTCCATGTACTATATGTATATTCTGCTCTGTATTCAGATTTAAGTGGATTCATTACTCACCACCAGTCTATAGCTTACCTGTGACAATTATCAGCTAATTGTTTATCAGCTTTAAATTCACTCTATTTACCTGTGAAATTTATCTGGAACCTTTAAAACTCATTTTCTTTTGCCAGTTGGCACAATGTTAAGCTTTGTCACCCATACAACTCCAGAATGAGTGCCTCTTTAAACGTTACACCCTAGGCTCCTTATATTCCTTTCCCTTATTTCCCACACCCAACCTTTTGGTTTACATTAGTTCCTTGCTTTGTTTGCTACAGGTAAATTTTTGTTGCTGTTTGCATTCTTTTTTGTTGTTTATCTTCATCTGTTATAAGAATCTGTGATGTTGTTTCAGTTTGCCCTAGTAAGCTAAAAAGTCATGTTTTTTCCTAATACTAAACCCAAATAAACTCCTGACTACATATGTTTTGATCTTACCATGGGTCAGAAAAATTTTTGTAGGTGGTATTAACAGTTCTCATCTGTGAAATGTAACTAAAGGAAGTCAAGGTGACCCTTTTATATGGGGGGGAAAAAATCACAGAATGCCTGTTATCTTGCTATTATTTTAAATTATGATTTAACTGAACTCTAAATCTTAGAATTATCTGTACTGTTATTTTACCAGTTTTGAGAAATAAATAAGAGCTGAACTTACTTGATCTTTCCTCCCACTAATTGTTAAGTTACTTATGGCCCAAGCAGCTTCTTTCTGAGTGCCAAAATCCCCCTGTAAAGGCAAAGGATATAAATTGCAACATAGTTTAAATCGGGGAAAAATGTTATCTGAAATGATTTTCAACTGCTTATTTCCCTAGGTTTTTTCTAGTCTTTCTATATGCATACATAATCTTTACTTAAGAGAAGATTTAGAATTCTATTTACCCTAACCCAAACCAAACCAAAGAACACATTTACTCTAAGCAAATGTAGACTCCCTTTTGTAAACTCTCCTGGCAACAAACTGACTTGGTATTACTGTTCAATTAAATCAGATTAAATGAAGTCAGTGATAAAATAAAAGTAGTCCTAAATAAATAAATAAATAAACAAACAAACAACCCCCCTCAAAAAAAAACCACCCAGGAAAACGTACATTTCACTTTAGTCAAAGAAATGTCAAGTATCCTTTTAAACACAAAACAAAGTTTTAAAAATGATAATTTCCACCATTAATGAGACTATGATATAAAAACAAGACTCCTACATTACCTTTCAAATACAAATTGAAAAAATATACTTAAAAATCATTTAAAAAGTCATATATATGATTTATTAATATACTTAGTAATACATTTAATTATATGAGGTTCTCGAAGGTGAGAATTTCTGAGAACTTACCAAAGAAATAGTTTAAAGCAAAGCAGTATTATGTATCCTTCTAGATATTATCTCAGTAGCATGTACTAGTCAAAAAGTAAAAGAAACCAGAATTCTCAACAGTGGAATAAATGACTACAGTAAATCTGCTGAATGGAATAACCACCTGTTGTTAAATACAAAGAAGACTAGCAACCTGGAAAAATGTCTACAATTAAGAAAAAACTTTTATAAATAGGAGGAATAAAAATTAATACCATAGATGGATATCTATTTTTATATATCAGACTGATAAAATGCAAGTATCTATCAGTGAGGCTGATAGAACTGTAAAATGGTATAATCCTTACAGAGGGGGAATGACAGCAAAATTTACATATATGCCTTTATATAACCAAAAAAACCTAAACAAAAATACTAAAGTTATTTCCCCAAATAAGAAACAAACAGAAATAACGTAACTGTATATCAAGTTGGTGACTTAATCACACATACAAAAATTATTTCAAGTGACACATCATTTTTAAGTACATCACTGATGGAATACATCCTAAAAACAAAACCCCTCGAGGAATCTTAAAAGTGGAGTAGTCATGTTGCTAGTGGCAATAAGATCTTATTTTGATAAATTTTATGTATTTCAATACACATTGTAATCTTTTTAGAAAATTTTCCAGCATAAAAGAGATAAAAATATAAAAGCAACAAAGAGAAAATAAAATGTTTATCCTAAATACCCAGTAATATCTGATAGCTTCTTTTCATTCATGATTTGTTTCTTATTAATCCTCATGTTCACAAAATTACTATATATTTTCTACCTTTTTCTTTTTTTTTTAGGCTCCATGCCCAATGTGGGGCTTGAACTCATGACCCCAAAGATTAAGAGTCCCATGCTCTACAGACTGAGCCAGTCAGGCACCCCGATTTTCTATTTTCTAAAAACCAAACCAAACCAAACATATTACCACCCATTCTGTTCACTCAGGCCTAGAAACAATGAACAACCTTGTAGCAATTTTCATCCTTAGGACCTGAACTATGATACTTATATACTATCTGCTACCTAAAAGGACACCCTGGAGAGTCCAGGTCAGAAAATACGTAAAATGAGCTTGAGAACTGAGTCGTATGCCAAAAGAAAGAAGCTCTCAAAAACTACTGGGGTGATGTGAAAAAGACACAGGTGCTAAATTTAAGAGGTTCCCATTGGTTAGGGACAATCTGATTGTTAGAAAAAGTAACTACAATGGACAAAAACTTAAAAAATAAAGATAAAAATTCCTAATTTCCTAATGACACTAAAACCCCCCCTAGTATCCTTTTAAGGTTGTTGGGGAACCATGTTATTCTAAAAACTGAGTGAATAATGGGATCCCTGGGTGTTTCAGTCAGTTAAGCACATTGATTTTTCATCTCAGCTCAGGTCTTGATCTCAGGGTCATGAGTTTAAGCCCTGCATGGAGCCTACTTACACACACACACACCAGAACAACAAAACAAAAACTAAGTGATAATGAGAATTTATTTTGCTTTTCTTATATGAAACATTATTTCAGAGTAAACCAACAGTTGATATATCAAAGAAAAAAGCTTTTTACTGAAAAATCACAGTTAATACATAAAGAACGAAAGAATTAGAAAGTCACCATTTTGCAGTTCCTAGTAAAATAAGGGATCCACACAATCATCATTAATGACTACCTGAAAACCACTAGGCAAAGACTGATGGACAGGTTTAAAACAATCAGTTGGAGTAGGCTCATAGCACCTGAACTCAGTCATCAATCTGAAGAGGACAGATGTAGGACATCTGGAGATAAGGGACAAACAGTATAGGTCTGATGTGAATCATTAGGAAATACAGAGTAGTGCATTAAGCCTTGCCTAAAAAACTGAACTAGATCTACCAGTTTACAGGAAACTAAGCTGTTACTACCAGTTTGTAGAAAACATGGAGGGAAAGACAGAATTATCTTCTAATTACAGATCAATGTTCAGAAAAAACCCTCATGCTGTGACTGTGACATTTTAAATTGTCTCTTTCCCAAACGTTAATGTAAGCATGAGAGATGATATAGCATACGATTAAATAACACACTTACTTGCTGTTTGATTTTGGACAATTACAATTTGGTAATTCTTAAGCTCATGGAGTTAACAGTATTGCATGAAGTAATAGATGTGGAGAGATGAGAATAATATGTAAGCATTTATAATCAGCAGTAATAATTATGATTTTGAACACTATCATCAGTAATAATATTTTTTAAAAATAATAATGTATTTTTAATAAATCCCAGGATAATGGTAATATTGATAAAGGAATGATACAGAAGAAGGGTCAGGTGTTCCTAAAAAGAAGTATGTTTTTTATATATAAAAACTGTGAGGTTCAAAGTTTTCAAGTTACTGCTACTTTACTGTAGTATTTATGCCACAGGATAGGTTCTAATTAAAGAAACACAGGCATATATTCACATAATTTGTTAAATTTAAATCCTTTTCCTCTTACTCAGATTATACACAAGATAATTTTCTTACCTTATCCAAAAGGTGTATTATCATCGGTACAAGATTGGCATCAATTACTGCCTGAACCTGCTGCTGATTTCCTGCGGTGATGTTAGAGAGGAACCACACTGCTTCCTGCAGAACAAGGACCTCTTCAGTATTTCTCATTAAAAATTAAAATCTGCATCTGAACTAAATTCACTACATTTGTTACAATGTCCAAATGATTTTATTGTGGAACGAGTTCCATAATAAAAATTTCAGGAATCTCAACTCCTCTATCCCCCCACCTTCCGTATTTTCTTTTAACAAATTGTTAATGGCCCTAATCCAAGTCATAATGATCTAACCCTTCTGAAAATTCTAGAAAGCAATGTTCCCAAACATAAGACTCAAAAGAAGTTTGTCTGAACAAATACTAAGGAATCCATGAGCTGTAATATAGATACAAATCCCAAAAAACTACTGTAAATGAGATTCGGCATCCCCCTCACATAATGTGCTTTATTCTCTATTTTATTGTGATCAAGAATGCTAGCCAAAGTCGGTAAATCTCAATTATCCATGATAATGGAGACATGAACATTAAATTAGCAGGTTGTTTTAGTATACTTATTTGTAAGTTATTCACTGCACCATTTCTCTCAAGAGCTAAAGTGGAACCAGATGTTTGAATGCTTCATTGGTCTATCTTAATGATCTTTTTATGCTACCCTTTACACTTTAGTGGTGCTTACTGCTTTTGCCAAGATGATGCTAGTCAAGTGTTTCACAAGTCTCGAAGACAACAAATGCACACTGAGACCAGTCAGCATGAAATAAGACAAAATATCAACCTCATACCTATTTAGGATATTACTGTCATTTACCAGACATAAATGTATTTACATTAAATGTATTACATTAATCAACGTAAAGGGAAACTATTTTTCTATTTTAAAAAAATTAGTAAACACATTTTATTCCTGAAACTATTAGTATTAGTTAATGTGAAGTAGGCTCTTTCGGATCAGATCACAGGACCATGTTTAATGAACCTGTTAGAGATGTTAGGGTGCTAGGCTACTTAGGTGAGCTGTTCTTGGGTTATAATCATCGGCAATGTTGTAATCAACAGCCTGTGTATTTCTACAACAGCCTCAGATGCACTCCAATATCAGCATCACCAATCAGTGCCCCCTTTCAATAGCCTCCATGACCACACACACACATAAACACACACACATTCTTTAAGTATCTATAAAATATTAAGCTTAATTACATAACTCATGCATTAAAATTTTCCAATCACACAACATTCAACACCCAATTATCTCTATTTCATCATTTCCAAGAGAGCCAAATTTACATTGTTTACAACTGGTTTTATATACAGAAAATCATAGAAATCCATGCTATAAAGAATAAAATATTCTATCTCCTCTTGATGTCTAAATGATGGTTTAAATCATTATAGATACTTCCGAATCCCTAATTTTATAAATGAAAACTGCTAATACTTTATATGTTATTTATTGGGTAGTATTTAAAAATACTTACTTTATTAATTTTCTCTTTGGGATGTGTCAGAAGTGCTGGGAAGTGTGAAAGAGCATCACAGTTCAAAACTACTTGTGTTTGCTCATCAGTTCCAGTAACAATGTTGCCGACAGCACGAAGTGCTGCAGTCTGAAACAAAAGATTTAATGACATGTTCTATTATGAAAGATACACTCTTTCATTCATGCCAACCGACTGTTTTTGAGCAAGTGTCTGATACTGATTTAGGAACAAAGGAGTGAACAGGACAGGGTTATGGAGTTTACATTATTGTAGAAGACAGTCAATAAACAAATAAGGATAATTTTGGTTAGTAATTAGGGCCATAAATAAGTACTTTAGAGTTTTGATTCAGTGTTTTAATAAATTACAAAAAAAGCACAGTGCTCTTTTGAAGGAGATCAGGAACCTGCTAAATATGAGATTTCACTATCATATGAATTTTAATTATCAGTTATTTTTTTACAGCTGTATTAGGTCGTTTTCTCTCAAGTTAAAGCTTTTTTTTGGGGGGTGGCTAATTTTAACATTTACAAGACAAATGACTCAGTTCCCCCCCCCGAATTGAGATATAACTTATATAACACAAAATTCACCCTTTCACAGAGTAGAATTCAGTGGTTCTTATATATTCAAAGTTCTGCAACCATAACACCTAATTCCAGAACATTTTTATGACATCAAAAAGGGGTATCTGTACCCATTAGGAGTTACTCCCATTTCCCTCACCTGTGTGGGGGGGTTCCTAACAGCTACTATGCCTGTGGATTTGGCTATTCCAGACATTTCATATAACTGGAATCAGACAGTAGGTGGCCTTTTTTGTCTGGCTTCCTTCACTTAACATAAAGCTTTCAAGGTCCATTCATGTTGTTATCATGTACCGATACTTCATTCCTTTTCATGGCCAAATAATAGTCCAGTTATATGTAAGTGGAATATAGTTTATTTAGCTATTCATTAGTGGACGAACAGTTGGTTTTCACTGGCTATAAAGAGTAACAGTGCCATAAACATTTGTGTGTCAGTTTTTGGGTGAACATCTGCTTTCAGTTTTCTTGGTTATATATATACCTGGGATGGAAAATTTTGGGTTATACACTAGCTCTGTATCTAACCTTCTGAGGTACTGTCACACTGTGTGCCAAAGAGGCTGTACCATTTTATATTTCTATAGATGTATAAGGATTCCACTCTGTCTATATCTTCGCCAAAACTTGTTTACGTCTTTTTGATTATACCATCCTGGTGTGTATGAAGTGGTATATCACTGCAGCTTTGATTTGCATTTCCTTCATGACTAATAATGTTGAACATCTCAGGTGCTTACTGACCATCTGAATGTCTTCTCTAGATAACTGTATTTATGTTTTGCCAATTTTTAATGGGATTATTTTTTTACTGTTAAGAATTCTTTATGTATTTTGGATCCAAGTCCCTTTTCAGATACATGATTTGCAAATACTCCCTTCCATCCTGTGGGTTGTCTTTTCACTTTCTTGATGGTCACTTCAGAAGCACATGTTTTTAATTCTGGTGAAGTTCAATTTATCTATTTTTCTCCTTGGTTGCTTGTGCTTATCGTATCATATCTAAAAAATTGCTGCCTAATCCAAAGTCATGAAAATTTATGCTTAGGTCTTCTAAGAGGTTTATACTTTCAGCTCTTATACTTAAATGTCTGATCTATTCTGAGCTAATTTTTATATATAGGGGTCTAATTTCATTTGTTTACATGTAGATATTCAGTAGCCTCAGCTCCATTTGTTCAATCACCATTTATTGAAAAGACTATTCTTTGCTAATTGAATTTTCTTGGTATCTTTGTTGAAAATCAATTGATCATATGGGTTTATATCTGGAGTCTTTTTTTAAGATTTTATTTATTTATTTAAGACAGAGAATGAGCAGGGAGATGGGAAGAGGGAGAAGGAGAAGCAGGCTCCCTGCTGAGTAGGGAGACTGACACAGGACAGGGCTCCATCCCAGGACCCCGGGATCATGATCCAAAGGCCGATGCTTAACCGACTGAGCCACCTGGGTGCCCCAACAGTAACTGCATTTAACCTGTAGGTAAATTTGAGGAGCACTGCCATCTTAACAACACTGTCTTCTAATCTATGAACATGGATGTCTTTCCATTTAAGTCTGATTTAATTTCTTTTAAAAATGTTTTGTAATGATCTAGCTTCTTTAACAGATAAATTTAAAGGAAAGAAAAATAAAATTGTAGAGTAACAGAAACATAAAAACAAAGTTACCAAACACAACGTGTCAACCTTTTTGGAGGCTAATTTGGTCGAACTGTGAAAAAATATGAAGCAATCAGTAAAATTTGGGTACTGACTGGGTTTTAATATAAAATTAAAAAAATACTCTAACAGTACTATGACTACTTAAAAACACATAGCCTTATTTTTAAGAGAAGCTGGATAAAATTATATGCTGTCTGGGAGGTGTCAAAATAATCTGTGGGAAAGGAGTGAGTAGGGATATAGAGGAAACCTACATGGTAGGTTCATTATAACTACTCTCTTTTCCTAAATTATGGAGTTAAGGTTAAAAAAATTTTAAAAACCTCTACTACATATCATGTAAAGTACAAAGAGCATTGAGAACTGCTAAAGAAAAATTTCAACCCTACTTCTGAATGAAATCCAGTATAAAACTAATGATGCATTCTGAAAAAAATCCCAAAACAAACCAAGTACCCATACCAAGACATAAGTACACTTAAGAAATCCAAACTTAATTATAAATATCTAGTATGAATATTTTATTTTTTTAAAAGTTTATTTATTTTTTTAAAGTAATCTCTAGACCTAACATGGGGTTAAACTTACTACCCTGAAATCAAGAGTTGCATGCTCCTCTAACTGAGCCAGTCAGGTGCCCCTACTAAAGTACTTTAAATATGCCACAAAAACCCCTAAATGGCAAACTATTTATCCTAATCCTGAATTCAGCGAAGTGTTCCCTCTTTCCTTAAACTACTTTAAATTTTAAGGTTTGTGTTCTCCATTCCAATTGTACATGAGTATAATCTGAAGAGCATTTTAAAGCCCAGGTTTTTAGGAAATATCCCAGATTTATTAAAACAATCTCTAGGGGTCAAACAAGGGAAATAAATTTTTTCTTCAAGCTTTACAGTTGATTTTAATGTCCACCCAGGGTTGAGAAATAGTGAATTAAGTTAACAGTTTTCCTAATGCTACTGCTGACCAGACTGTAAGTCATCATATGATTAAAGCATATCATATACCTCAGAAGGATAAGGAAAGCTGCTTGCCGTATCTCTTTACCACTGCAGTTTTGACAGTTACTCCTTTTAATATTTGTCTAACTTTTTACCCTCTCTTTTTTGGCTCTTTCTAGATGCAGGTTTGGGGTAAATATTTATGTGGAAGGATTTAAAAATAAAAGGATAAAACAAAGTTAAAAAAAGATTTTATTTATAAAAGATTTTATTTGAGGGGGGAGGGGCAGAGTGGGAGGGAGAGGGACAGACAGACTCCTCACTGAACCAGGAAATGCCTGGCGGCTTGGTCCCAGGACCCAGAGATCAGGATCTGAGATAAGTCAGAGGCTTAAATGGACTGAGCCACCCAAGCCCCCTCCCCCCCATTAGAAAAGATTTTAAGTAACTAAAAGGAAAGCATTTAGGAAGCCCCTAATCCGCATATTTCAGTGTAAAGCTATTATCACAGTGCCAATGAAACTAAACATTAACTAAGTTTGCCCAGTGCAGTATGGAGAGTTAAAAAAAAGGGGAGGGGGAAAGGAAAAGAGTAGGAAAAATGAAGAAAAATAAGAACAGAAAAAAATAAAGTATCAGTACTCATTTCTTATGCCACCCAAGTTACCATATGAATTTCCTAGGTCTACTTTAGAAATCAGTAATCTACAAGGAAATGCCCTGGGGTGGGGTTTTTGGTGGGGTGTAGGGAAAGGGAGTGGGAGGGGGGCTGGTTCTTGTTGACCTTTAGTGATCTTACATCATTCTATCTTTAAAATGGGGATTTAATACCTTACTCTTTAAATCAAAGATATGTTCTTGTTTTATTTCAAAGAGATATATGCACCCCTATGTTTTCTGTGGCATTACCTACAATAGCCAAGATATGAAAGCAACCCAAGTGTCCACTGATAGATGAATGGATAAAAACATGGGGTGTGTGTGTGTGTGTGTGTGTGTGTGCACGCACATACATACACACCAATGGAATATTAACCATAAAGAGAATGAGACCTTGCCATGTACAACCACATGGATGGATCTAGAGAGTATTACGCTAAGTGAAGTCAGAGAAAGAAAAATACCGTATGATTTCACTTATATGTGGAATTAATAAACAAAATGAAAGAAACATAAACAAACAAAAAGCAGAAGCAGACCCATAAATACAGACAACAAACTGATGTTTGCCAGAGCAGAGGGAGTGGGGGGAATGGGCAAAATGGGTGAAGGGGAGTGGGAGAGAGAGGCTTCCAGTAATCTGATGAATAAATCAAGGGATACACAGTACAGCATAGGGAATATGATCAGAGGTATTGTAATAGCATTATACTGTGAGAGATGGTAGCTACACTTGTGAGGAGCATTACTCATAGAGAAGCTGGATCGCTATGTTGTACACCTGAAACTAATGTAACATTGTGTGTCAACTATACTTCAATAAAGAAAAAAAGATTAAAAAATGTGCTATTAGGCTAGAAATATACTTTGAAATAATGAAATTGTCCATTTCTGAATGCCATGCTTAAAGCAAATTAGTGGTAAACAAAGCAAAACGCCTTATATTATTACCAACAACGAACTCACCTGAACTTTAACTTCCTGGTGGCTGAGCAGAGGAACCAAGTGAGGGACTATTCCAGAGTCTATTACCATCTGTATCTGTTCATTGCCAGCATCAGTAAGGTAAGAGAGGGCCCACACTGTATCTACCAATATCTAATGGATAAAATGAAAATTCAAATAGTCTCTGAGTATTTTCTCACTTTAATAATTCTTAACTATAGTTATAGTTAACCTATGATTGTTTCACTACCTTATTTCTTCCTTTCTTGTCTCATTTCAATTCACTGAAATCTTAATCTGCTCTATAAAACTAAACATCATCATCTACCTCTGAATGTCTGTATCAAGTATGTGCATCTTCTAGCCATATTTAGGATGCTTCAGTTAATCATGATCCCTTCCACAGGTTAGTATCCAGTTTTTTTGTTTTTCTTTTTAGTATCCAGTCTTAATTCACTAAGAATTTGATACACCATACATGAAATAGGAGAAAAAGATATTGCCTTTCTCAAATGCTCATGCTGAGGTATAATAGGTCCAAAGACATTGTAGTAAGTACATATAACTGTAAATACTGTATGTATTCAATATACACAGTGATTCAAAACATTGGGGTTAGATGTATACATTCAAGTTGTTTTCTAGCATCATTGGTATAATGTAGGTATGTCTAAAGCCAGTATTTCAGTATGGGGAGTACAGTAGTTTCATCTTTTCCAATCAGTTTGCTTTGCTTTAAAAAACTGGAGGCAACTTCTCATAGTGGAAGCATCCCACAGCTGCAGATCAAGACATTAAAAGCAATCATAAGTCAATCTGTGTGATCTGCAATCAAACCTTCTAGTAAAAAAAAGAAAATGCATAATTTACAGCATCTGCTAAATCTACTTATTAAAAAACTCCTCTGCAATGAAATTATACTAAAAATTAAACTATAATTTTAAATGTTATAATTTTTAATGAATCTTATTGTGAAGTTCAGCAGGCCATTGTGTTTCACCTTCCTTTTGTATTAAGTCATAATTAGAAGTTATATCCAAAAGGAAGTATGACAACTGTTAAACTGTTGCATAAATAGCATAGTTACTGACAAAGACACAGGAATAGTAACCGTGCCTAGAACTTTACTTCTGAAGCCTTTCTGGAGTATGAACTATGTGTCAAAAGACAAGTCAGAAAGATCTGAAACCTTTTAAATTCTAAACTAATGTTATGTTTAAAGCATCTGAGACTCTCCTAGAATAAGAAAGCAACACTTTGCTATTGTTTCTTTCAAAAACTCGAGAAAGTTCTTCGGCTATTTTTAATGTAAAAAGAAGACATCAAATTAAAGAGTTCACATAGATAAAGTAGTTATCAAAATATGTGAAAGAACTAAATTTCAAATTTACTTACAAATGTAAATCTTTTTTCAGAGTACCAACACATGCCCAAATTTGTTGATATAGGCAAAAAATTTCAAGTTACTTCTCCATGACTATACGTAAAATCCAGATAAAATTTTTTTAAAGGCCCAACACTAAACATCATGAATATGCTCACATCAAAACCACAATTTAAATAGACATGGCCTCTTAAATACTTCTTGTATTGAAGTTAATATTCTATGATAAATTTACTAATTATAACTATAGTGTAATTTCAGCATTTCACTTATGATTTGTGGAAGCAGTTTTATTTATTTTTTACTTCTTTCATAGTCTGGTTTAAGAATTTGCTGCTATGTGTTTACCTAAGAAAACTCAGTCAACAGTATTATATAGTAAACTACTCAGTACATATACTACTAAAGAAGAACAATAAGACTGGCTTGAAAAATTCAAGATACATTAAAAGCCAAGAAAAAAGGAATTACAAACTCAACTGGATTGGGGTAAACAGGTGGAAAGAACACAATACAATCTCTGAATAAGGTCAGTCAAGATGTCCGGTTTTTTGGTAGAGGTATAAAACTTTGAGATTAATCTTCTTTGGAACTCATTTAAAAGTAAAATGTTAAAATTTGTAATTTAATAAAAATACTTGGCACTAAGGAGCCAAACTCCCAAATGGCATATATGTATATGTATTTTAAGAATTCTAGACTAACAGGATCTAAAACAAAATACTTTAGAGCAAGGATCATGTTCATCTAATGAACTTTATACATTTTATCACTGCTTGATGTAGTATAATTCTAACTTTAATTTGTTCCATATGCTTTAGAGAGATCCTGGAAAAATGTATTACCCTAGAAACTGAAAAAGAATGAAGCAGCTTATCAAACACTGGTCATCACCCCAAGCTGTTTTTAAGGAACCAAAGTTCCTGAATGTTGCTATGCAGTGTATTCCTGTGATTTCCTTTACCTGTCATATTCCTAGCTTTTCTAACACAATGATGGTGAAGTTGGTTTTATAAGCAGTCAGCTTCCCACCTCATTCATACTTCCTGAGGTGCTTTTCCCTTTGCCATCTGTGTTAGTTAGAATGAATAAGGTATATTTATTATGCTTAAAATCTAGTCTGCACTAATTTTTTTCTTGTCTGGATATTTATGAGTTCTCTTTAGAACATGTGAAACCACTATCACGGTCATTGTAGATAGAAAAATACAGTAAAAATAAATTAAAGAACAACTGATGTTCTTGGATTGGTGTATGCATATGAATACAAATCCATGCATAAGGCACAAATATTTCTCTTTTTTATCTTTCAAAACATGAAATATTGTTAGGCCCATATATTCTCTCAAACACTGGCTAGGCTGGCAAAATGAGCTTCCATAAAAAGCTCCTGACCAATCAAAGATACAGTTTTAGTGAGAGAGATCACTAACTGGCAACTTTAAGAACTTCCAAAATCAGTTTTTGTCTCTGTCTCTCTCACATACACACATGGGCAACTATAAGAACTTCCAAAAAGAGTTTTTATTGCCCCAGGTCTCCACATGTTATTGCCCAGACCAAAATATAGTTAGGCTTGATTTCTTCACTGTAAATTATATTTTGTGATACAGGTAAAGACAAAGTAAATATAATAATAGCAAGCTATGTTATTACAACTCTTGAAATGGAAAAATCTAATCGAGTACATGAACATTATGTCCAGTATAACATTTTCTTCCCTATGTCACAGAGGTAACCCTAGACATAAATATTACACACATAAAAAATACTCACATTTACATCTGTGTGATGAATTAAAACACAAAGAGCTGGAAGAATCTGAAGAGAGAAATATAAAGATTTAAAAACATATACATAATGGCATCTAGTTTTGTTAAAAACAAAACAAAACAAAACAAAAACAAAACACAAAAGATCTATTTACCTCCTGAATGGTTTCCATTGGGGGTGGTGGATCTTTGTGGCGACATAAGTTGACCATTACCCAAGTAACATTTCTTAAGAATGTTATAGGAATAGATGGACTTATGAAGGAAAGTAAAGGTTTCACAACTCCAAGACTTATGACATAATCTCTACACTGTGGCCCGTCACCTGTAGGAAGAGTTATTAATTCAATAAAATACATTGATAATAAGCAATTTAGAAAACATAAAGCACTGGGTTGAGTATGTTGCTTTCTGTATTTTAACTAGATACACTATTCGGTTTTATATAGAAATTTTAGACAACAATAACCAAGTTCTCATTTTAGGTCTCTGAGACAAGAAAAGCAACATAAAGTAGTAAGATAGTTTTTGTACATTATTCACATATTCAGGTTTATAAATTGTTCACCTATGTTTTTATGCCATTAAAAATTAGAAGCTAAGGATCCTTTAGAGTACTCTGTGAGTGGGAGGGTAGGGATAGGGTGGATGGGTTACGGACACTGGGGAGGGTTTGTGCTATGGTGAGTGCTGTGAAAGGTAAGCCTGATGATTCACAGACCTGTACCCCTGGGGCAAATAATAAAAAAATAAAAAATAAAATAAAATAAAAATAGAGTACTCCGCAAGCAAGAAGTGTTGCTTTTATTTTCTCTCTCAATGGTACTCTCAGTTTAACAAACTTACATGTAATTAAAAAAAACATACAGGCATATATATCAAAATATTACTAGAAAAAAATATGTAGAATTTATACTTATCCAATATCAGAGTACCAAAAGTATTAACTATAAATTACCCTATGCATTTAAAAAACTATGACCAAAATAAATAAATAAAAAACTATGTCAAAAGAAGGAGGGGTTAAACCAATATCCCTAGAGCAGTGGGTTCCCACAGTAATTTTTGGCCCTATCCAGATCTGTTAAACAACTCTGTGGATCCAGAATTCTGGGTTTTAACAAGCTCTTTCATATGATTCTGAAAATAGGCTAAAGTTTGAGGATCACTGCCTTAGAGAACTGTCAAATGTAATTTCTGTATCTATGGCATCACTGTAATTTCTAGCATTAAAACTGTATTAAGTATTACATTCTATAAATGAAAACCCTTTTCCTTGCACTGTAATATTTGGAGATAAAAATGCCTATTCTTTTGGCATCCATGTATGCTATTTGTTCTATGTCACTTGACTTAAAAACCAGAGATCAAGATGCTGCATTAATAGTTATAAATCTAAAAATCTGGTATAAAAGCAAAGGGGTGAAGGAATCTGGATACACAAATGATAGCATTCCTAATAGCAATATACCATATGTGAAGAACAGTTTACAGAGAAATTCACCCATTTTAAAACTCCTAATTATGGAACACTAACCAACCCCTGCATTCTATCTTCACCTTCAAAGAGTAATATAGAAGAGGTATATGAAAGTAATATTGACTAACAATAAACTTTAACATTAAGGGACATAATACAGTTCAGACCCCAGATTTTTTCCATTCTCTACTCACTGGAGGATAGTTCTTCAAATTTTTGAGTTTGGGTAAAGTTTGTCTCTAGTTTAAAAACATTATCTTGAAATATTAGAATTGCCTTTAATTATTCTTCTTACAATTATGTCAGAGAAAACCTGAAAGGTATGGTAATCATGGTATTTAACATTTAATGACACTGTCTTATAAGCTACAAACACCTCCTGTATGATGACTTCATGATGATAATGGATAAATTACTGTATTTTACTGTACTAAAATCCAGGAAAGACAGTAAAAAATTTTAATTAAGACTCTTTTTAGAACTGTCATTATGGAGAAAAATTGTTGGTTTACGTTTTGCATCCTTTTTTACTAGTTTCTATGACAATGGAGAAAGTTAAGGAATAAAATAGACCATCAACATAATAAAAGAGGGAGAGGAGATCTATTATTGCATACATATTTCATAATTACTCAAATAATTAAGAGTTGACTATATACTAAAAAAGAGTTGACTATGATACTATGGTATCACAGGCAACAAAAATGTTCGTTCTGTTTATTATAGGTTTATACTTAAAACAGCTATAATTTCTATAAATTATTTCACAAAAACCAGTACTGAAAAAGACAAACTGTTTTTCTTTTTCGACTACTAGTAGTCATTTTTATTACAGTATATGATAACAACAATTGCCGGACTAGTATTACAAGTTTTATACAAACCTATGATATTTCCCAGGGCCCACACTGCTTGCTCACAGACATTTTGATGGGGTGAATGTAGAAGCCTCAGGAAAAGTGGCACGGCATCTGAAGGAGGAAAACATAAATTAACATTTAAGGTTAAAGACAATCTTAGAGGCCAATTACATCTCATAATGTTGGGGGGAAAAAAAAAGGACTGAAGATACTACACTCTAAACCAAAAATCAATCTTTTTTTTTTTTTTGCTGAAATCTAAGAAGAAAGGAACCTATCAAAAATATATTTAAAAAATATATTTATTAAATGATTTTCACTAGAATAACAGTAGTGGAAAACTTTTGGTTAAATGACCATTTATCCAGCATCAAAATGACAGTTTTAACATACAAATATCAAAGCAAGCTGGTAAATTTTCATTTACAATTAAACCTGAATAAAATTCCAAATTAAAAATCAATTCCTAAAAATAAAATAGATTAATTCATTCCTTATAGATTCAAGTATTCTCAAGCTTAGAGGAAAAAGGGACTCCAACTGTTGAAGTACCTTCTGAATATAGAAATTTAACAGTAGAGTGCAGTTCAAGATGGTGGCTGACCTCACCTTCCACCATGGACACACCAAATCTATAGCTACATATACAATAATTTTGGCTTTCTATAGAACCAGCCAAACAGCTCCTCCACAACAAAGGATAAAAAAGGTCACACTGAGATGGACAGGAGAGGCAGAGACTACTGCCCTAACAAAGCCATGTCCTACAACCTAGCAGCGACCCACAAACGGAGGGATTTCATAAATATGGAGTATATCACTGAAGAGCAAGGGCTTAGAGCACCAAATCAGGCACCCGAACCCTTGGGACTTACACCAGAGACAAACTCCAAAAACATTTGGCTTTGACAACCGACAGGGCTGACATCCAAGAGCCCCAAAGGGCTGCAAAAAACCAGGACTACGCTCTTTAAGAGATTACGTGCCCACCTGCCCCGGGCTCCAGTACAAAGGCAGTGGGCTGAAAAGTGCCTAGAACATATGTAAAGGAGATTCCCTGGCTACGTTTAAAGCAATTGCCTAAGAAATGAAGGTCTGCTGGAACTTCCTGCAGGGATGGAGGTGTTGGCAGGTGCCATTTTTTACATATTCTACCTTGCAGGCGATACTTGCACCACCCCTGCACTCTCCATGGCAGAGCACTGCTACAGTTCCACCCCACCAAACCCGGTGGGATGGCTCATCCTGGCCTGGCACACCCCTCTGGCCCTGCCAAAGCTGGCAGGAGCACAAAGTCCACAGAAGGGACACCCCTTGAATGCTTGGCACTGATAGCTGGGGGTAGTGGGGTATTTCTCCATTTCTGGGCTCCACAGGAGTGAAACAATCTGTGGCAGGCAACCACCCCCAAAGTATAGCATAAACAGCTGACTGAAACACATTCTATCTTCCAGTGACATTCCTTCAAGACTGGGGGAGGTAGCTGTTTCACCTAATACATAAAAACAAACACAGAAAGTCAAGTTAAATAAGTAAACTGAAGAATAGAACAAAATAAAACCCCAGAAAAACACTTTACTGAAATGGAGATAATTTACCTGATAAGAGTTCAAAAAATTGATCGTAATGATGCTCCCCAATCTTGGGAGAAAATGGATGAACACAGAAAAATTTCAACAAACAGAAAATATAAGAAAGTACCAAACAAAAGTCACAGAGCTGAAGAACACAATAACTGAACTGAAAGATACAGCAGAGGCATTCAACAACAAATAAGGATAAAGCAGAAGAAAGGATCAGTGACCTGGGAGACAGGGCAGTGGAACTCACCTAAACAGAGCAGCGAAACAAAAAAGAATTTTATTTTTATTTTATTTTTTAAAAAAGATTTTATTTATTTGACAGAGAGAAAGATTGTGAGAGAGGGAACACAAGCAGCAGGAGTGGGAGAGGGAGAAGCAGGCTTTCCGTAGAGCAGGGAGCCAGACTCGGGCAGGGCTCAATGCCAAGACCCTGGGATCATGACCTGAGCTGAAGGCAGATGCTTAATGATTGAGCCACCCAGGCACCCCACAAAAAAGAACTTTAAAAAATGAAGAGATCTTAAGGGACCTATAGGACCACATCAAGTGGAACAATGTTCCCATAATGTGGTCCCAAAAGGAGAAGAGAGACAGAAAGATACAGAAAACTTGTCTGAAGAAATAATGGCTAAAAACTTACTTTCTTAACTTGGGGAAGGAAAGAGATATCCAGATCTGGGAAGCCAGGAAAGTTCTGAATAAAATGAACCCAAAAAGAGCTACGCCAAGACAGATTATAATTAAAATGGCAAGAGTTAAAGGTAAAGAGAGTGCCTTAAAAGTGGCTACAGAACAACTTGTTGCGTACAAGAAAAGCCCCATAAGACTATCAGAGATTTTTCAGAATAAAGTCTGCGGGCCAGAAAGGAGTGGTATGATATATTCAAAGTGCTGAAAGCACTGGTATACAGATGACCCACAGACATATGAGAAGATGCTCAACATCACTAATCACCAGGGAAATGCAAATCAAACCATGAGATACCACCTCACACCGTTAGAATGGCTAAAATAAAAAAGACAAGAAATAACAAGTGTTAGACAGGATGTGGAAAAAAGGGAACCCTCGTGCACTGCTTATGGGCATATAAACTGGTGCTGCCACTACGGAAAATAGTATGGAGGCTAATAAAAAAACTAAAAATAGAAGAAACTAGTAGAGAAACTAGAAATATAGGATCCAGCAATTCCACTTCTGGATATTTGTCTGAAGCAAATGAAAACAATTTAAGAACAGTGCCTAGTATTTTCACCATAAGCATTTTTGCCACAAACATTTTCACCCTATAACTAATTGGCCATACAGCAATTATGCCATAAAAAATAAAACCACAAAAATAAAAGAGGGACATCCATTGAAAAGGACATAATGAAACATGAAAAATGCATTAGCAAAATTAACAAGACTTTATTGCAAAATATAAAACATCTGAATATATTTAAAATGTGTGTAGATTCATGCAATTCTATGCAAATAATTTATTTTATTTTGCAGACTGTACCTAAGCACTTGTCCTCAAAGTTTTCCTTTCATAACATTATACTTTTTTTTTTTTTGCTTGCTTGTTGATTCGTCTCTTCGTCTGGCATCACGTGTTTTCATTTTTTGCTAAAATTTCTTTCTTCCTTAAGAGAGGTATCAGTTTCTAAATACAAGGATGCATATTTGTAACAGCTCTGTATTACACTGTGAAAGTCTTCTACACTGTTCTTTGTTCTTAGCATATTACCGCATCTATTGACAGATGTTCCAAAGCTCTGTGAGAAATGTGGGTTCAAACCTCTATGCCACTGTACAGACTATTACAAGGGCTAAGATTTATTTACTATAAAAACAGGAGTACTGCGTCAATGCAAAAATAAAAGCAAACTGTCAACTAGCTGATGAAACGAACAAACTATCATCTTAAATTGTCATCCAATTATTCTTATACCTTTTATGGCAAAATTGCCTTATGGCCAATTAGTTATGTGGGGAAAATGCTTTCAGCAAATATGCTTATGGTGAAACCACTTAGAATCTTTGAAGATATATATGCACCCCTATGTTCATTACCACATTATTCACAATAGCCAATATATGGAAACAACCAAAGTGTCCAATGACAGATGGATGGAAACACACAATGGAATACTACTCAGCCATTACCAAAAAATGAAATACTTGTAATTAGGACATCAATGGACCTTGAGATAGTAAGTGAAGTAAGTCAGAAAAGAGAAAGACAAATAATATATGATTTCACTTACATGTGGAATCTAAAAAACAAATGGCTAAACAAACAAAAATTCATAGATGCAGAGAACAGAGTGATGGCTGACAGAGGGGAGGGCTTTTGGGAGGTGGGTGAAATAGAAGGGGGTCAAGACATACAAACATCCAACCATAAAACAAGTAAGTTGTGGGAATGAAATGTATAGCATGGTGACTGCATCAACAACATTATATTGCATATTATGTAATCTGATATGATGACAAGGAAACTAGACTTATTGTGATCATGTCTTGGTGTATACACTTCGAGTCATTATGTCGTATGTCTAAAACTAATTTAATGGTATATATGTCAATTACACTTCAATTAAAAAAAATAACATCACATGGATCTTTAGGCAGGCCAGTGATTCCCGTACCACATGAGACCTTCTAAATCAGAAAGTGGTTCTGTTGCTTTACAACATCCTTGCTTTATAACAAGGATGGGAAACACAGAGAAAGGTCTGTATCTGAACAGACTACTATTACACTGAACAAATGATTCTTCTATTTTTTCTTTCTTCTGATATTACTTTGTAAAATGCTATTTAAGTACATGTAGCTCAATCATGCTTTACTCAAAAAATAATTCATTCATCTATTATATCTGGTAAAATAAGACAGACTGGCAGTGTTAAATTCTAAGTCTCCTTCTAATCCTGAAAAAGCACATAAAACAGAAAGGAAAAAGAGAGAGCTTTAAACATTGTCTTGAGATTATAAAATTTACTAAATACAAAATAAAACCAAAAAACCAAAACCAAAACCTACCTAAACCCCAAATTAAGCCAGTTTTATCATGATTTAAGATCATATTAATATTCCATGCAATATTACAACAGAAATGTCTACAAAATTAAGTGCTGACTTGGATAACACCTTTGTTTTGTTCCTCTTTAAAATCATATAGAAATTAGTGCTTAAGATTTTAACAAGCTTACACAACTATACACAAGTATACTGGTTACAAGTCTGTGAAGTGCACTTTAAAAGTACCATCTTTAAAATTATTAATTTCTTTGATAGAAGAAATAGTATTCATGAAAACAAAACATTCAGGTTATTACTTCCAATAATAATTTCCCACTTATATCTCTTGAAACATAAAAAAAAACAATTCTATTATAATAAGAATGAAAAAATTCCAACCCATTTATAAAGGATTACTTTATAAAAGATTTCTCTAAACTTATGATGAAAATCTCATTAAGAGAGGTCAAGAGGTAGTATGGCAATGGGAAAAACACCTTTATTTCTATGATGTCCTATAAATAAAATAGTACAGATTTAGCATCAAATGTATTTTTGAAAATAGAAAATGTCAGTCACTGGTACAATATGATCAAAGTAACATACTTAAGTTGGCCTAGTTCAACGACCCTATAATTGGAGAGCTATTATTTTATAATAAAAATAGCTTTATTCTTTTAAGAGAATCACTATTTTTTTACTAACTTCTTTTTTAGAAATCATAACTTTAACTGTTAATCACCAACTTACTGGACTGAACTACTGCTTGAGTCTGTTCCGAGGTTCCAGATGCAATGTTTGTCAGAGCCCACGCAGCTTCAAACTGTAAAGAAGGACTACAAAGAACAAATAATGTTAAATAGTACGGATTTTGGGTGCCTGGGTGGCTCAGTGGGTTAAAGCCTCTGCTTTCGGCTCAGGTCATGATCTCAGCGTCCTGGGATCCAGGCCCGCATCGGGCTCCCTGCTCAGCGGGGAGCCTGCTTCCCCCTCTCTCTCTCTGCCTGCCTCTCTGCCTCCTTGTGATCTCTCTCCCTCTGTGAAAGAAATAAATAAAATCTTAAAAAAAAAAAAATTACGGATTTTTACATTGGCCCAAATCTAATATCTACCAAACATTCCTCCCCTCAAGCATTTTTTTAAAGTATTAAATATTTTGTTTCAAAAGCACTTTTTTAAAACCTCCAATGACTATATACAGTATCTCTTCAGTATAAAAAGCATACAATTTCCTCAGGTGTCCCACTTATTTTTAGTAAAAACTTTTTTTTTTTTAAGACTTTACTTCTTCATTTGAGAGAGCGAGCTAGCACACAAGAACATGAACAGAATGGGGGGAGGGGCAAAAGGAGGGGGAGAAGCAGGGTTCCTCCTATGCAGGGAGCTCAAGCCCAAGATCCAGGGATCATGACCTGAACCAAAGGCAGACACTTAACCACACTTAACCGACTGAGCCATCCAGGCACCCCAAAAACTCTTTATTCAGATACCTGCATATGACTACCCAAACAGTTTTCTCAAGTACTTATCAGGCAAACTAATTTTTGCCAATTTTCAAAGCTTAAAAGTTCAATGTATCATTCTCAAATTCCTCTCTGGCCTTTATGTTCACCTCCTGGTGTAAACACACCTTGCACTGTTTTTCACTGGCTTTTCAACTCCATCTTACAGCCCTTTTCTTTTTTCTTTAACTATCAAACTACTAGAAAATCTTGTCTTCTGCAAAGGATACACTCTAAATTACTTCTTAAAATAATATACTTACTTGTCATCTCTTTCAAGACAATGGACTAAAATAGGCAATATTCCAGACTTTATTAAGTCATCAATTGGTGGATTTCGATCACTGGACAAAAGCTTCCTATAAGAGATATACACACTCTTGTGAAATTTAATGATATATATTGTAATTAAATTCAAACACATACTTGACATAAAGATTATACAAATCCTCACCCATTTAAATACCCTACACAGCAATATTTATAAGAGCTTAATCAGATCATTCTCCTATATGAACCAAGGAATGGCTGCATATTTACTACCCAATAACTGTAACCTTCTTGCCCTAGCTTAAACCTTCCACAAGTTGGCTCCGTCTTACCTAACTAACGAATCTTATTCTCTGTAATACAACAATAGATCAGTTGTCTGTCTCACTATTTCAATCTCATTTCCAGGCTCTTCACATCCTATTCCCCACACTTGGAATGCCCTCTTTTCTGTCTATTCAAACTCTATCTATTCAAAGTCCATTTCAATTTGTATGTTTTCACAATAGCCTCTCTGAATTCCAAGAACATTTAAACAGCATATGCTTACATTTGCTGTTGAGTATCATCTATTTTTAATATACCTTTGCCTTCTCAATTAGGTTTTAAAATTCTTACATAGCAAGAATTATACCACATGCTTTTTCACAGTATTTGACAGCACATGGCCCAATTCTTCGCACAAAGTAGGAAACAACCCAGTCTTTCTTAAGCTAGGTTCCAGATTTAATAAAAGAACTTTTTTCCTACTACTTCATTGAGGACATTCTTAAATATTTAGAAATGGCCTTCTTTCTTTTGAGTGCACAATGGTGCACATAGTATCTACAACATATAAAACCAGTTTGGTGCCACTGACTTGCGCTAAGGTACCACCAATTTTAGTTACAGATGCTTTTCCAACATCAATGTAAATTCATGACACATTAAAAAAAGGCAAACAAAGTCTTAGTATTATTGTGAAAATGAGTTTGATCTTGTATACTCATGAAGTTGTCGGGTTCTCCTAGGAATCCAAAGACCATAATTCAAGAATATCGGCCTTAGGGGCCTTAACGCTTTAATTAGAACTCCTGTTGAGAAAAGTTGCTCCAAAACTCAATCAACTCTGAAAATGGTGAGCATAAGGTATCAAAATTTCTTAATCATTCTATCTATAATTAATTTGCCATTCTGAGATGTGAATACTTCTGTGATTTTCTTCCTATATAACCAAGTCCCCTCCAAAAAGTTCTTTTACCTATACTGGCAACACTGTTAATTCTGTAATTTTCCTGTCTGTTCTAGGTTATTTAAAATGAATACAAAAAAGTAGGAAAACTCTAACAAATTTTTTTTATAAAAGATTCAGGTACGGGCTAAGATATTGGATTGACTGAAATCTCCCACTATGAAATTCTATGGATAGGATCAATTACTAAAGTATCTCTGTCCTACTAATAATAACACAGAACATTATTCTTATATTTATAAATATAGAAAGCAAAGACTGTATTATACTACGAGACAACCATGCCTTCTCCAACCTATTCATCAATACAAAGGTCTCAGAAGTTTCTCCGATCCTCCCCTTCAAATACAGGAGCATACACCTCTAGAGCACAGACTTCACAGCAGAAATATGCAAAATAACTTAATATTCCTACCTGGAAGTACACTGGCAAACTTTATAGCCCTAAATCTTAATGTCTACTTGCCTGTACACTGCTACACTAAGCTTATAACTCAATTTATTCTTTGATTAAAATAGGGATCGTGAAAAGAATTAGCTACCTGGGAAGGAGATGAAATATCTTTTTATAAAATTAAACCTGTTAATAAAAAGTGAAGTTTTATAAAATGTTCTTCTATTAGTTGATAGCAATAACCTGTCAACACAACTCTTCCCTAGCATCTGTATGTACTATGCAAACGGAAACTTAAGTTTATTTATTTGTGAGTTTAGAAAATTGTAACCAATTTTAATACTCTAGATTAGAGAAAAAATTCTGAAGTAAATGTAGTTGGTCTACGGACTGTTCTTCATTGTTTGTCATCAAAGTTAAATATGAGTGACAGTACTACTATACAGTGAAAACTCAAATAGAACTCCTGGGTAAGTTACAAAATTAAAATATGCCCTCAAAACTTAACTTACCTAGCAGCTTGAACTGCACTTAATTGAATTCCTTGGTTATCACTTGAAGCATTCTATAAAAAATTAAAACAATTTTTGATATAGATACATAATAATTAGAAATACAAATGAAGACAGTGGGAAAAAACTCAACTTACTTGAACAATAGCTTCTAGAGAGGTATTTTGCTGTGATAAAAATTGAAGAGAAAACAAGGTTAAAAAGTCAACTTAAAATCCTATATATGTAAAATTTTTCACTGGTAGTTTTTAAGTTACCAAAATAACAATAACTTACCACTCTATAATCACCATCTATATCAGAATCTTCACAGATATCTTCATGTGGTACATTTCTTCTCTTTAAGAGATGCTCATCTCTTTTATTCTTAAAAAAAATATATATATATGTATATCAAAAAAAGAACTTTAGTTAAAAAAAACTAAATACTTTCATACAAAGGTTAGGCAATCCTGTGCCTACAAACTGAAATGGGAAGTGCCTTTTAAAAGTAAAATGCAAATGCAGAAAATTAAACCAAACTGTGATTCAAACACTTAAGCAACACTAATTTGAGACCCAAGCCCCAAATATTACATTTTTAATGAACCGTGAACTATGTAAAAACAAACTAAAAAACAGAAAACTGATTAAAAAAGATAGTGTACAGTTTAAGCCAGAACCAAACATATATGTATTTATTTAAAAGTACTAAACCATTTTATACATCATCTGGGAGCTTCTCTTTATCACCTAAAAACAAAGTCAAAGCAAAAGTTGGGCAGTTCAAAATCAGACAAAAATCAAGGGCCACTTAAATTTCACTTAAAAATGTGTGGGACAAATTTAAGGATATATTCCCAACTATAACTTTCTTTTTTTTACACACATGAACTATAACCTATTTTAATACTTGAAAAGTTGATGAAATTTCTAAGTAGAACAAGTTCTTTTCAGAACTTGTGTATAACTACACCTATAAATAACTGAACTACTTAGTATAACTGTATAGACAAGACTTTTACTTTATATAAGTTATTAAGATTACAGAAGAAAAACACTATATAACTCATTTATTTTTATTTTTGGAGAGCGGCCAAGTTGTATCTTGCCAACTTCAATAGCTTGCTTAAGCTTAGTAAAAATCCTTCAGTTTTCAAAAGAAAAAGAAATGGCAGGCACTTGGGATTAATATACATTTAGTATCTTCTATATATGCTGTAATGTTGTTGGAATTATGCTTGGAAGTACTCAATGTTACTCAGACTCACCTTCCTTAATTCAACTACAACTTCATTTCGTTGTCTTCTCATAGTCTACAAAAAATTAAAGAAAAATATTCTTAAAGAATGATCTCAATTTTCATCATCCAAGAAAACCACTAATAACATTTTAATGTATATCCCATAATCTTTTCTTCTAGTCATATGTAAATAGTCATATTTTACTCATAAAGATCATATTATAGACATAATTTTCTATATTAGATATAAAATTTTAAAACTGTAACATCTATAAGAATACAAAGATACAAAGAATGAAAGAACCAAGCCATAAACTCACCTCCCTTAAGAATCATGACACTTAAAGAAGTAATATATGTACAAGGCTAGTAAATTCAACAGCGTAAAAGGAGCGGGGAGTTGTCCTCCTAACCATCCAGTCCCTTTCTCTAAAGGTAAACACTGTTAGATTTACTGTGATTCTAATCCCCTTATATACTTATTCTGTCTTTACCTTATTTTTGTTTACTTATAGATTTTAGAGCCCTTCCATGGTGGTTTAATACAGTAAATCTTTTTCATTATTTCTAATGACCACAAAAATTTTTTTATCACATACTGTAACCATTTTCTTATTTCTTAACATGTGTTTTTCTCATTTTAAACCTCCCTAACACATGGATACATGCTTACTGTAAAACATTCAAACCTTCAGAAACAACACAAGTTTAAGCTGTATGTATAAGTTCTCATTCTTTCTAGTGACTGCATATGCCAGGACATATTAAGTAGAAACAACTAGTCACAAAGTAATACTTACATGTCTAATTAAATATTTCAAACTTATATCCAAAACCAAACTTTCAATTGTTAACAAACATACATAACCCTGTCTCATCTTACATGATTCACATGGGAGGTGAGACCAGGAGTTTTATTCTTTGTATCTTTATTTTTATAAGGCTTATGTTACTGTTTAAAAAATTTATGACAGGGGCACTTCGTTGGCTGAGTCAGTTAAATGTCCGACTCTTGATCTCAGGGTAATGACATCAAGCCCTGTGACAGGGCTTGACTGTACTCAGTAGGGAGTCCGCTTAAGATTCTCCCCACCCCCCACTCATGTGCTCTCTTAAATAAATCTTTAAAAAAAACTTAGGACATTTTCAGCATTATATATCTATTGATAATTTCAAAGGGATTTTCAGTAAATGGCAGCTCTATCCTTCCAGATGCACAGACCAAAAACTTTAGAGCTATCCTTGATTCTTCTTTTTCTTTCATGTTACACATTTGATCTTACCAAATCTTTCCACTGGTTCAACCTTCAAAACTTATCCGAAATCCAAATACATATCACAACCTTCTCTGCCACTACTCTGGTCCAACTCACCATTAACTCTCACCTAGATTACCGCAAGAGTCTCTTAACTTGTATCCCTCTTTCTGTTTTTGCCTTCCTTCTCTATATTTCGTTCTTAACACAATAACCAAAACAATCTTCACAGGGAATCTTAATTTTTGTGTCCCACAGTCTCCTTTAGCAATCTGGTGAAATCAGTGAACACCTTCTATATAGTGTTTTTATTTATTTTTTATATTTTTAAAGATTTATTTATTTATTGAGAGAGCACGAACAGAGGGAGGGGCAGAGGGAGAGAAAGAATCTCCAGCAGACTCCAAGCCAAGCGCAGAGCCCAGCGCCAGGCTTGATCCCACAGCATATCTGAAATCAAGAGTCAGTCACTTAAACCAACCGAACCACCCAGGCGCCCCCATATAGTTTTTAAAGAGAGATGAGAAATACATAAGATCAGAGAGAAAAACAACTGATATATAATTGTCAAAAATGTATAAATATGAAAAAAGCAAACTATAATACATGTGCTTCATTATTACATTAAGTGGGATCTAACAGTGAGTCTAATAAATACTATAATTTCAAAGTAATGTTGACCTTAAATGATTTAAGATACCCTGCAACAATGTTTTACTGGTGATGACAAAAAGTCACAGGTAACTTTAATAATTACTGGTTTACTGGCGACATTATTAAATGAAGGAAGTTAGAAGAACTGTTAGAAGCTAGTGAAAATAAAGATGTAATTTTTTCTAAGTCTCCAGGTCTCCTGAATTCTACCCATGTCCTCTGAGGAAGGGCTCAGTAAAGAACCACTTTTTAAGAAGTCAGTCAGATCTTGTTACTTGCCTGTTCAAAACCATCAAAGGCTCTCCACTTTAGAGTAAAAGCCCAGTGATTAAAATGGTTTAAGTCCACTCAAATCTTCCTATGTTATCCCTTCTCCAATCACTACCCTTCAGTCCTCAGCTCTTATCATTCTCTTGATTCACTCTGCTGTATCTGCACTAACTTTGCTATTCCTCTAACATTCTAGAAAATTCTCTTATAGGCCTTCACTAATACACTATACAGCAACTCCTAAGGATGGACTCCAGAGCCAAACTGCTCAGGTTCAATTTTCAGCCATACTAGCTACCAGCTCTCAATGCCTTTTGTCATCTATAAAATGAGGATAGTAAAAATACCTATTTCATAGGATACTATAAAGATTAAGTAAGTTAATATATGTAAAGGAGTTAAATAGCTCCTGGCACATAACAGTATATGTGTTAGCTATTACTATCGCTACTGCTAATTCCTCAGGCTGTAATGCTCTTTTTTTTTTTTATAATTTTATTTTTTATTTTATTTTTATTTATTTATTTTTTTTAAAGATTTTATTTATTTATTTGACACAGAGAGAGAGACTACAAGTAGGCAGAGAGGCAGGCAGAGAGAGGAGGAAGCAGGCTCCCTGTGGAGCAGAGAGCCCGATGCGGGCCTTGATCCCAGGACCCCGAGATCATGACCTGAGCCGAAGGCAGAGGCTTTAACCCACTGAGCCACCCAGGCGCCCAGGCTGTAATGCTCTTCCCTAACTATCTGCAGTGCTCACTCTCATCTTTCAAATGTCACCTCCATGGTAAGGTCTTTCCTTTCCTACCCATCCAGCAACTCTTCCACTGGGTACTCTCTGTTCCTCTTCTCTGTCTTATTTTTCTCCATACTACTTATCACATGCTATTATGCTATGTAAAACTTTGTTATCCTCTCCCCACTAGAACATAAATTCAATATGCAAGGAATAACATAAGGAATAAATATCATTCCTTCCTAAAAAGTACTGGGTAATCTTTTATGTCCAGAAATCTTCACCTCGATTTTTGACCAAACCAATTTATTCAATCTCTGTTTAAGTGAACTTCTGACGATCATCTGAGTTTTGGTACAGGTATGGATTTTAAAAATACCGGAAGAATGAAAATGGACCACTTTCTTACACCATACACAAAAATAAACTCAAAATGTTAACCCAGAATTCAGATGGTCTCACATAAGACCTATGTGAGATCTGAAACCATTAAACTCCAGAAAGAAATATGCAGTCATTTCTTTGACATCAGCCATAGAAACATTTTACTAGATGTGCCCCCTCGGGCATGGGAAGCAAAAGCAAAATTAAACTACTGGGACTACACCAAAATAAAAAGTTTTTGCACAGCAAAGGAAATCATCAACAAAAACAAAAAGGCAACCTACTAAACATGAGAAAATAAAATGACATATCCAGTAAGGGGTTAATATCCAAAATATATAAAAAACATCATCTACAACTTAACACCAAAAAAGAACAAATAATCCAATTTAAAAATGGGTAGGGGAACTGAATGAACATTTTTCCAAAGACATCCAGATGGCCAAGAGACACACGAAAAGATCAACATCACTAATCATCAGGGAAATGAAATTAAAACCACAATGAGATATCACTTTACACCTGTCAGAATGACTAAAATTGAAACCACAAGAAATAACAAGTGTTGGTGAGGATATGGAAAAAGGGGACCCATGTGTACTGTTGGTGGGAATGCAAACTGGTGCAGCCACTGTGGAAAACAGTATGGAGGTTCCTCAAAACCTGAAAATGGCAATATCATACAACCCAGGAATTCCACTACTGGATATTTACCCCCCCAAAATATAAAACACTAATTCAAAGGGATCCAGGCACCCCTATGTTTACTGGAGCATTACTTTCCAATAGCCAAATTATGAAAACAGCCCATCAATCAATGAAGAGATAAAGATGTGGTGTGTATGTATATGTGTGTGCGTATGTGTGCATATACATAAAATGAAGTATTATTCGTCCATAAAAAAGAATGAAATCTTGCTATTTGCAAGGACATGGATGAAGCTAGAGTATAATGCTAAGCGAAATAAGGCAGAGAAAGACAAATACCATGATTTCACTCATATGTGGAATTTAAGAAGTAAAAAAAATGAACAAAGAAAGAGACAAAAAATACAGAAAACAAACTGCTGGCAGCCAGATGGAGTTAGGTGAGGGATGGGCGAAACAGGTGAAGGGGATTAAGAGTACACATATCATGATGAGTACAGAAT
Source organism: Ailurus styani (assembly GCA_002007465.1). Lineage (NCBI taxonomy): Eukaryota > Metazoa > Chordata > Mammalia > Carnivora > Ailuridae > Ailurus > Ailurus styani. The sequence continues at coordinate 1,173,682 of LNAC01000359.1, forward strand.
TGTTCAATCACTATATTGTACACTTGAAGCTAATGTAGCATTGTATGTTGATTATATCTGAATAAGAAAATATAAAAAACCAAAACCCCTGCAAACTGTTTTCCAAACTGGTTGTACAATTGTCCACCCCAATAACAGTACATGAGAGTTCTAGTCCTTCACATTTTATTTTTTAAGATTTTATTTATTTTTATTTTGACAGAGAGAGAGCACAAGTAAGCAGAGCAGCAGGCAGAGGGAGAGAGAGAAGCAGGCTCTCTGGTGAGCAGGGAGCCCGATGCGGGGCTTGATCCCAGGACCCTGGGATCATGACCTGAGCCGAAGGCAGCCATTTAACCAACTGAGCCACCCAGGCGCCCCTAGTCCTTCACACTCTTATTAACATTTGAGATGGTCAATCTTTTTCATGTAGCCATTTTAAAAGATATGTAGCGGTTTTCATTTCCCTAATGATTAATGATATTGAACAACTTTTCATGTGTTATTTCTTTTCATTATTTATTTAAAGCAGGCTCCATGCCAATGCAGGGCTTGAACACACGACCCTGAGATCAATACCTGAGCCAAGATCAAGAGTTGGACACTAAACCTACTGAGCCACCAAGGTGCCCTCATGTATTTATTTTCTTACATTTTCTTTCATAAAGTCTTTTTGAATCTTTTGCCCTTAAAAAAAAAAGACTCAATAAAAAAATACAAATAAGATAGGCTGCAAATGAATAAACATACTTAGCCAAGTACTACAATAAAAGTTTCAACGTTCACTAGCCTTTAACTATTATAGCCTTAAAAGGTTAAAAAAAAAAAAGGTTCTTTTTTGTTTTTTTTTTTTTAATTATAAATAAGAAAACTGAGGCCTAGAGAAGTTAAATTACCTGGCTAAGACCACACAGCTAGAAGTGGGTGGGATAGCTAGGATCAGAATTCAGATGGTCTCCTACAAAGCCAATTAACCAATAAGCTATACTGTTTCCCAAGTCTTAAAGTTCAAGCCAATCTTAGAGCCTACGGTTCATACTAAAGAAAAAGTACTATTATCAAGACAATGGACTTTGCACTGTATCACAATACAAAAACACTGAACTTTAGTAAACAACAAAAAATTAGGTCCTATGTCTCACAAACAGAAAATACAATTTGTACTAATTGAAAGATTGTTCAGTAAAAGGTAGACTTCTGAGGGACAGATATCTGTAGTCAAAAAAAGTTTTATTAGTAACTATTCTACCTAAAGAAGTAGAGTTAAGTTATAATGAGCTGTAACTTCTTTTCGATAAAGTAAAATGTTACATAAGTTAATAAAATATTGGGGCACCTGAGTAGCTCAGTTGGTTGGGCGCCTGCCTTTGGCTTAGGTCATGATCTCAGGGTCCTGGGATCAAGGTCCACACTGGGCTCACTGCTCAGCAGGGAGCCTGCTTCTCCCTGTACCTGCTGTTCCCCCTTCTTGTGCTATCAAATAAATAAATAAAATATTTTAAAAAATTAATAAAGTATTAAATATCACATTTACACAAATATTTTATTTACACCCGAAGAATTTTTTCCCATTACAGTATATCTTACTTATTAAATTTGGAGTTTCTGATAATTTGGCATTATTAATAAAGGATTTATCAAACCAACTTAACATTGTAGTAGTGACATAAGCCTCGGGCTATTCCTACCCACAGAAATTTACTTGCAAAGTAAGAGATTTGACAATACCTTTATTACAGAGCAAGAAAGCAAGAAAAGAATTTTCTTCTCTTGAGAAAAAGCTATTACCTTCAAGGTAAAGAGAAGACTGAATTAACCACTAGAAAGACATTCTATGCACCAGCCTGGCAGCATTTATTCTGCCAAGTCTTTAAAGTGGTATTAGATATTTAGACATTTACCAAGTCTCAAGTCCAATTCATATAAAGGACTTTTATTACTCTGGAGTCCCATGAAAGGGGTATATAAGGCTTATTTTTCTAAGTCTTAACTCATTTTAAAGAGCAGAGTTTTTATATACCACATGCAAATATAATAGTTGCGAATTCACATGACTTACACTGATGCAGTGAGCTGTCAATTAGAATTCCAAAAGGCTGCCAAACTGGCCAAAGACTTATTTATAGGCCAAAGAGCTATCTAAAGGACAAAGGCTATAAATGGGGGGATGGGGAGAGAGGCAGAGAAAGAGACTGAGTAAGGGGTAGAGTTTAGGCAGATCATCCAGTATTGTTGTATTTCTTTGCTTGTAATAAATACAGATACAAAATCCTAAATTCAGGCAAAGGGGGACAAGAAATTGTCAAAACAACTCAAACAAGTGAATCTTACAGAACACAATATAGTTTTTTAATTTAACAAATAATTACTGTGTCTATCACTATCCTAAATTCTAGGAGTTAAACACTTTCCTCCACTGAGGACAGGGTTCAGTCCTTTCTTTTCCAATTTATGGCTATTTTCTAACTAGTGGCTACTTAATTTCTAAGTCACTTTTTACCCATGTATAGTTTTTTTTTAAACTCTAAAAACTACTACTTTTAAGTTATGACGATGTAATAACATATTGTATGAAATTTGACTACTTTAAATTTTTTTGAGTAAAATATGAGGGTTTAGTTGACTCGATCTCACTAGAGAAAATTTTGAAAGTTAGTCACATAGGAGATAAGGAATATTATACTTCGATGTTATTTCATCCAGCCCATCTCCCCATTTCCATCCCCTAGGAATGTTAATATTTAGGTAACAGCACAAAAAACAAAAGAAGATAAAAAAAAATTTTTTTTAAAGATTTTAATTATTTATATGACACATAGAGAGAGATTACAAGTAGGCAGAGAGGCAGGCAGAGACAGAGGAGGAAGCAGGCTCCCTGCTGAACAGAGAGCCCAATGCGGGCCTCGATCCCAGGACCCTGGGATCATGACCTGAGCGAACGAAGGCAGAGGCTTTAACCCACTGAGCCACCTAGGCGCCCAGGTGCCCAGAAGATAAAAATTTAAACGACTAATCAGGCATGAGGTATTTTGTGGGGTGATAGGATATATTCTAAAAATGGATTGTAACAATGGTTGCATAACTCTGAAAATTTACTAAAAAAAAATCACTGAATTGTGGGGCGCCTGGGTGGCTCAGTGGGTTAAGCTTCTGCTTCAGCTCAGGTCATGATCTCAGGGTCCTGGGACCGAGCCCCGCATTGGGCTCTCTGCTCAGCAAGGAGCCTGCTTCCCCCCTCCCTCTGCCTGCCTCTCTGCCTACTTGTGATCTCTTTCTCTGTCAAATTAATAAATAAAATCCTTAAAAAGATTACTGAATTGTACACTTTAAATGGGTTTTATGCAAGATAAATTGTATCTCAATAAAACAATTTTTTAAAAGTTACGTATATACACAAGCATACATAACCTTCCTCTCCCCACAATACGGATTACCAGTGTATTATTATTTAGAGCCTGCTGGGGAGCATTTACTCAATCAAATATTTATTAATCATCTATTTGTCAAGCACTAGAAATACAAAGGTGGATCAGACATACCAAATCTGTGGCTTTAAGGAAGTAGTATTTATGACAGAGAAATATAATAGTAATAAAATCTAACACTTAGCAAACATTTGGTGCCAAACACCACTTATAAGACATTACCTGATTTTACTCATGTAATAAGTATAATGTGTTATAACATGCACATACTGCTGTTGACGGCAGAAAGACTACAGTAAATAAAAATGAAATAAGCCTAATCTTGCCTGTGGGGAGTCTGTTTGAGATTCTCTCTTTCCCTCTCCTTCTGTCCCTCCCCCCGCTCGCATGTTTGCTCACTCTCTCAAATAAATCTTAAAAAAAAAAAAAAAGCCCATTTTCCTATTCCTTTCCTACTTTTCCCTCCTTTCATTTCCACTTGCTGATCTCTCCAGCAGCAGCCATCATGGTGCTTATTCATGCATTTGCCAAGTATCATGTATGCTGGCAAACTGCTTGTGATTAGCAAATAAATTCCAACACTATTTATGACATTTCCCATTTATGACAATAAAAGGGAAATTTTAAATGCTTAATGTTAAATGCTTACTCAAACTGTGATTTCTCAAGATCGAAATAGTAGTAATAAAGTTCTATATGCACTACTAGTGATGGGAAAGTCTTCATAAGCAGAATCAAATTCCTACCTCTAAGAAGAAAAGATTACTCAAGATTGAGTATAAGTGAAGTCTGAAAGTAAATTAAACAGGAGGCGGCCAGATTTAATGTTGGCAAGTTACCGACAATTTAAAATAATTCTACCAAAAATAATAATACTTTAAAATGATCCACATCTAAATTATAAGCACTGAAACAATTAGTACATAAATATAATTTAAAAATCACAAAAAATCTAAGAAATTGTGGACAACTGTTAAGTCCAAGAGCACCTGGGTGGCTCAGTCAGTTAAGCATCTGCCTTTGGCTAAGGTCATGATCTCAGGGTTCTGGGATCAAACCCTCCATTGGGCTCACTGCTCGGTGGGAGTTTGCCTCTCCCTCTCCTTTTGCCCCTCCGCCTGCTTGTGCGCATGCTCTCTCTCTCTCAAATACATAAAATCTTAAGGGAGAAAAAAACAGTTGTTAACTCCAAGGAATGGGATTATAGTGGAGCTTTACTACCAAATATGTGAACAACAGAGAAATGTATTAAATTTAGAAGTTATACATATCTTTGGAAAAGTTAGAAAATAAATATAACAGAAAGAAGTTCAATTTACAGTTTATATTTGTCTGCCTTGTACAAGATATTTTTATATATATACACATGCATCTCTAGTGTCATATCCAAGAAATCAATGCCCAATCTAATGTTATGAAATTTCTGCCCTATTCTTTCTCCTAGGAGTTTTGTTTCAGGTCTTACATTTAGGTCCTTGATCCATTTTGAGTTAATTTTTAGTATATGGTGTTACGTAAGGGTCCAATTTCATTCTTTTACTTGTGGCTATCAAATATTTCCAGCCCCAATTTTTTGAAAAGACTGCCCTTTACCACTGAATGGTCTTGGTGCTCTTGTCAAAAATTTCTGACGATATATGCAAGAGTTTATTTCTAGACTCCCTACTCTATTTTGTAGGTCTATGTTTGACTTTACGTCAATACCACATTGTTTTGATTACTGTTAACTTTCAAGTTTTAAATTAGGAAGTGTGAGACCTCCAACTTTCTCTTCTTTTTCAGGATTGTTTTGGCTATTCAGGGTCCCTTGAGACTCCATATGGACTTTTCCATTAAATCTGCAGATCACTTTAGGTAGTGATTTAATAATAGGTCTTCCAACTCATGAACACGGGATGCCTTTCCATTTATTTTTGCTTGTTAATTTCTTTTAGCAACAGTTCGCAGTTTTCAGTGTGAAAACTCATTTGATTTATTCCTAAGTATTTTATGCCTTTTGATTCTACTGTACCTCAATGTTTCTCAATTTCCTTTTCAAATTGTTCCTTATGAGTGAATGCTGATTTTACATCCTATAACTTTGCTAAATCGTTTATTACTTTTAACATTTTCTTTTTAGGAGGATCATTAGGGTTTTCTACATATAAGATCAAACCATCTACAGAGAATTTTACTTCTTCCTTTCCACTGTGAATGCCTTTTATTTCTTTTTCTTGCCTAACTGCTCTGGCTAGGACTTTTATTTATTTATTTATTTTTTAAAGATTTTATTTATTCCTTTGACACAGAGAGAGAGATTACAAGTAGGCAGAGAGGCAGGCAGAGAGAGAGGAGAGAGGAGGAAGCAGGCTCCCTGCCGAGCAGAGCGCCGATGTGGGCCTCGATCCCAGGACCCTGGGATCATGACCTGAGCCAAAGGCAGCAGCTTTAACCCACTGAGCCACCCAGGCGCCCTGGCTAGGACTTTTAGCACCATGTTGAACAGTACTAGTGAAAGTGGACATCCTTCTCTTGTTCTTCAAGGAAAAGCTTTCAATCTTTCACCGAGTGTCATCTGCTAGGGTTTTTCATATTTGGTCTTTATTATATTGAGGTTGTTTCCTTCTATTCTTAGTTTGTCAAGTGTTTTTATCATGAAAGGATACTGAATTTTGTCAAATGCTTTTTTTTTTTTTAAGATTTTATTTATTATTTGACAGAGAGAGACACAGAGAGAGGGAACACCAGCGAGGGAAGTGGGAGAAAGAGAAGCAGGCCTCCAGCTGCGCAGGGAGCCCATGACCCGAGCCAAAGGCAGATGCTTAACGACTTAGCCACCCAGGCGCCCCTCAAAAGCTTTTTCTGTATCCATGGACATCAACGTGTAGTTTTGTCCTTCATTCTGTTAATTTGGTATAGTACGCTGATTTTCATATACTGAACTATCCTTTACATTCCAGGATTAAATCCCACTTGGTCAGGGTATATAATCCTTTTAAGATGTTGTCAAATTCAGTTTGCTAGTATTTTGAAAATTTCTACAACAGTGTTCATCAAGGATATTGGTCTGGAGTTTTCTTGTAGTGTCTTTGGGTTTGGCACCAGAGTAATGCTGGCTTCACAGTATAAATGTGAACATATTCCCTTGTCTTCAGTTTTTTGGAAGAGTTTAAAGGGAAATGATGTTAATTCTTTAAATGTGTGGTAGAAATCACTAGGGAAGCCATGTGGTCCTGAGTTTTTCTTTGTTGAAAATTTTCTTTGTTGAGAATTTTGATTATTGATTCAATCTCTTTACTAGTTATAGATCTGTTTAGATTTTGTTTCTTCAGGATCCAGTCTTGGTAGGCTGTGTGTTTCTAGGAATTTATCCTTTTTATCTAGGTTATCCAATTTGTTGATGTATAAGTCATACATATCCCTTTGCAATACTCTTTTTTACAAAACAAGTGACAAAAAAAAATTTATCTTACATGAGGAAACACTAAAATATGGGTACATAAGTAAGAACTCTAAGAGTTCAATAAAGGAATAATTGATACAAACTGTTGATGAGGGAAAATTTATATGCCAGACTCTGTGATGAGAAGTAAGAATAGAGTAGTGTACAAAACAGACAAGGTCCATATTGAACTGAAGACTCCAATTCAACTGAGGCTTCAGTTCAACCTGGAAATATAAATCAGAAATGGCAAGGTAAAGGGAAGACGGTATTTCCAATAGGGACCCATAAAAACAAAGAGAAAAGCAAAACTGAGTGTTAAAGGTAAGATGGATTTATCTACCTGAAGTGGGAGGAGTCTAAAATGAAGTTATAGAGATAGGGGAATTGTAAACTAAAAAGGTAAGAATTAATATGGTCAGTGTTTAGTGTTCCCCTGTTCCATAGCATTTATATTTGCAAACACTCAAATATCTGCTAAACTCAACTGACAGCCTGAAATACCTAGACTATAAAATTTTGACTGACTTTATAGACAAAAGAAATCCACTGAAATAACGCTGTTCTGGAAAGTTTACTGAACTAACTAAATTTCAGTGGTTCTCAGTGTGGGGTGGTTTTTGTCACTCAGGGACCATCTGGCAATTTTTGGAGACAATTTTGGCTTTTACAACTGGGAGGGAGCATGGTATTGGCATCTAATGGCAGAGACAAGGGGATGCTGCTAAAACATTCTACAATGCACAGGATGGTTCCCCACAACAAAAAATTACTTGGCTCAAAGTATCAGAAGTGTTAGGGTGGAGAAACTTGGCTGTATTCTACTAAGAGTTATTCTCATAAGAACCCAAATTATGTTCAAATATATTTGGAAAAATGTACACAAGAAAAAGTAAACATTCTGAAAAATTTAATAGCAGTATGATTAGAGGATTACTTTATTTTCCCGCTTTTCTAAAAATTTTCTACAATTACCATGCCCTTACCATTTCAAGAAACAAAAATTACCTTGATTTAAAAAATCTGACTGAGTCACTAATTCTGTTTTTTTTTTTTAAAGATTTTACGTATTTATTTGAGAGAGAGTGAAAGTGAGAAAGATCAGAGGGAGAGGAGAAGCAGACTCGCTGCTGAGCAGAGAGCCTGATGTGGGGCCTGATAGCAAGACCCCGAGATCATGACCCAAGCCGAAGAAGGCAGACACCCAACTGACTGAGCCACCCAGATGCCCCTAGTCACTAATTCTAATTAGAGTGCACACATACATTCTTTAAAGTTTCATTTAATTCCCTGCCACTGATATGCCAGGCTCTGTAATGAGAATTAAGAAGACTGTTATACAAAAACAGACCAGGTCTGTACTCTCAGGGAGCTTCTAGTCTGATGGGAGAAATTAACACTGAGTAAATACGCTAACAAATTATGATCAGTGTTCTTAAGGAAAACAACAAGGGGGGTGGGATGGGAGGATGGCATCTCTAAGTAAATAACACTGAAGACTCAAAGGATGAGAAGTAACCAGGCAATGAAGGAAAGGGGATGAAGGTAAAAAAAAGGGGGGTGGAGAACACATTCAGACAGAAGAGCATGTGTGAAGGGCCTAAAGAGGAGGCCTATTGAAGTGTTAGAGTTAAAACAATGAAAAAAACATAAGAATATAAGTAAGGGAGATAATAAATTGACAGAGGTAGGAGAAATAAGGACCAGAGCTGGCAAGGTCTTGAAGGTCTCAGGAAAATGTCTGGAAGCTAAGTGTGGTAGGATGCTACTGAAGCATAGAAAGGGCATAATTTCATGTTTTAAAAGAACCATGCTAGTTGTTTTATGAATTGGAGAAGAGCAAAAGCAGAAATAAGGTAATCACTATGGAGATGAGATTAATAATGAGGTTATAATGATGTGCCTCAGATTTTAATAGTGAGTAGAAAGTTAACAGAAAAGTAAGAATGGAGTGACATTAATTAATGTCATACTTACAACCTTGTCTATAAGAAACTTCTCTTTCCAGGGATGCTGCTGAAGCAGGCAAAGGCTGTTCTTTATCATATGACATCCTCCCTTCCATACTATTGCTGACTGGGGAGGGGGTGAAGGGGAAAGCCTGACTCAGGAAAAGCCAATCCATAAGCAGGCCAGCAGTAAAAAACAATCTGTTTCACCTTGGGCAGAGCTTTATTGGCTCAGTCAGATTCTCTCAGTAATTGAACACAAAATTACATAAAGACTAAGACAGTATATAGGAAAAATAAAATCTAGTACTGGGTTAGTGGCTGGCGGAGCAGTAAAAAGAGGATCCATGAATTCCTACCACCAAGACACTCATTACCTGAAGTATCCTGAATAATGTGAGAATTGGTTCTTTAATTTTCCTAACACCCCAAACTCTTATTTGACCTAGTCTGGATAAAGGTGTGCCTTGCACTCTTAAAAGCTTAATCAAAGCAAGTACCCTTTAGGTGGGATTTTAATTTTACAAAAACTGAGGTCACAAAAAATTTTTAAGCTTTTCTAATGGCATAGATCTATTGAAATGTAATCTTAGGAGCTCCCACTCTAAAAATCAGGCTTTTCCGCAAATCTCAAGGGAAGAGTTATAGACAGTAAACATTTAGGATGTCCTTTCCCTTCATGTTTGAGGTACATTATTTACTGTAAATTTGAGTTTAGGAAAGAAAGATAAAAGATCTACTACAACACTAGCTCAGAGAGGCTCAGAGTGACCACAGAGTCAGTTTAGAGCAGGGATCTGAGAGATCTTGCTTGCTAGATGTAAACTCCATAAGAATTTAGCCTATGTTATTCATTGTTCTATGTTCACTGCTTACAACTGAACCTCAGGCATAGAAACTGAGTATTTACTGAACAAATGAATTCAATAATAGGGACAAGTAAATGGAGAAGTCAGTAAAAAAGAGGTAACAAGAGGTCACCTATGACCTTTAGGTAGTGGAGAGTTGTCACGGTCCCTATTTATATCTACTAAGCTTCTTAAAAAAACAACAAACCATATGGCTTTATTGAGATATAATTCACACACCATACAATTCACCTACTTAAAGTGTACAATTCAGTGGTTTTTAGTATAAAGCTGAACACAAATCACCACCATCTAATTCCAGATCATTGTCTTCACCATAAAAAGCCCATCCCCATGAGCAGTCACTCCCCACGGCCTGGGGAACTACTAATCTACTTTCTGTCTCTAGGAATTTACCTATCCTGGACATTTCATGTAACTGAAATTATAGAATATGTAATCTCTTCTGACTGGCTTCTTTCAGGCAACAAAATACTTTCAAAGTTCATCATGTTGCATCATGCAGCAGAATGATTTTTTGGCACTTTTTATGGCAGAATAGTATTCCATTGTATGTATAGACCACATTTTGCTTATCCATTCATCAGTTGATGGACAATGGGTTGTCTGGTTTGGCTATTATGGATACTGCTGCTATAAACATTCATGTATAAGTTTTTGTGCAGACACTTATTTTTAATTCTCTTGGGTTTATATCTAGGGGTGGAAATGCTGGGTCACATGTTTTAACTTTGAGGAACTGCCAAACTGCATTCCAAGGTGGAATGTACCATCTTACATTCCCATGAGACACTTGCATTTTCTCTACATCCTCACTGACACTTGTTACTATCTTTTTCTTTCAATGAGAATCTATTTTTTTTAAAGGTTTTATTTATTTATTTGACACAGAGAGATCAGATCACAAGTAGGCTGAGAGGCAGGCAGAGAGAGAGAGAGAGGAGGAAGCAGGCTCCCTGCTGAGCAAAGAGCCCGATGCGGGCCTCGATCCCAGGACCCTGAGATGATGACCTGAGCCGAAGGCAGAGGCTTTAACCCACTAAGCCACCCAGGCGCCCTCTTTTTGTTTACTTACGTTTGTTTTCATACTTACTAAAGAGCCTATCCCAGTAGGTTGAAGTGGTATCTCATTATGGTTTTTGTTTTTTTTTAAGATTTATTTGAGAGGGAGAGAATGAGAGAGAGAGAGAGAGCACGAGAGGGAGAAGGTCAGAGGAAGAAGCAGACTCCCTGCGGAGCAGGGAGCCCATGTGGGACTTGATCCTGGGACTCCAGGATCATGACCTGAGCTGAAGGCAGTCATCCAACCAACTGAGCCAACCAGGTGCCCCTCATTATGGTTTTGATATGCATTTCCCTAATGACTAATAATGTTAGTCATATATTTTATTTGTTTATTGGTCCTAATTAAGCTTTTTCGTCATTTGAGGATAATACTGTTACTATGTTAAAGCTGGAGAAGAAAACGAAACTGGAAAAAGTTATTCAAGACATCAACAGAAAAAAATGTGAACACTCTGATATAAGATGTTAGAGAAAACAGTTGATCAACAGTGAACTCAATTCTATAGCTATACTTGTAATAAACGAACGTTCCCACGTTAATACTCAAAGGCAAAGTAAGAAACTTTTCTACATCTATAGCAAATGGTGCTGCTTTATAATTTTGTCTTCAGTAAATTTTTTCTTTCTTTCTTCTAACTCAATCAGACTCCTCATTCTTGTGGCAAATCTGGGGGTTAAGTGAAAGTACCAACACCCCTCTCTATCTGACACACACACGCCTTGTGCTGGCCTATCACAGAATCATACTCGTCTGCCCAAAGTGATTAATTCAAGCATTAGCATGCAATCACATCTTGATCAATTAGTCTTCCCCAGACTTTCACTAGAACTCTCACCACAATTAATACCAGTTGTGGCCCTGCACTTACTGGGTCATGAAAGCTAATGCTTAAACTAAAGTGAGGTGGGTTTCTGGATCCTGAAACATTAACTACATAGTACAAAAATCAGCCTTTTCAGCCTAAAGTTATCAGACTTAACTTTTAATACTAATAATCAACATGATGAAGGAAGAGTTTAGGATATCCTTAAAGCCACTGTTTTAAAGAGAGCCAAAACATATTGGGTTTCATAATTAATGAAGAACCAAGAATAACGTAAGTTACTGGAAAATATTAAGGCTATATTTTGCTTTCTTTTCTGACCCAGCAACGGCTGAAAGTGACCCCAGAGGACCAGGGTAAAGAGGCAGGATGGGTGGCAAACAGGACAGGGTCATTTAATACAACCAAGTAGACACTACTTGAAGAGCTATCAAGATATAACTACCATTAACTAAACAAATTTATGTAATACCGACGTTAAGGAATCACAAAGACATGCTATAAAAACTAAAACAAATATTAAGAGTAGATACTCAGCAACTTAAGTTTTCACAGAATAGGAAACGGAGATAGAATATGATTTGCTTTCTAATATGAAAAAATATGTCTACCACCAAATCACAAAACCCCACATTATATTAGGATTCTGACTTTTGCTTATAAAAATGTAATAAAATTCCAGGTTTTTCAGAACACATTACTGAAAATGTAATTTATGTAAGGTTTAATGTAAATTAAATTTAGGTTAAAGTGATAGCAAATAAAATTTTGGTCTAATAGTAAGTAAACAGTAATAGAAAAAGCTTAGGTTTTAAGTAGTTAAGCCACTCTTGTATTACCAGCATGTCTATGACCTTAACTCATTTTTCATCACAGATACTAAACAGTGTGAATCAAAACTACATTCTGGTTAAACTTACAACCTTGTGGAAAAACAGTTACAAACTACATAAAATATTTACTAACCTACTTACAACCAGAATTAGAGAAATGAAGTCAGAAACTAGTAATTTTGCCACAATTTGGTTGAAGCACATAGGAGAGAGGCTTTTATTTGAGTGCTAATGAACGGAAAAGGAAGCCTTCCCCAATTCATGTGATGTGATTTGAATTATGGCACACAGTGGTACAAAAGGAACTGCAAACAAAATGTTATTCTGACAGGGAACACAAGGGGTTATTTGGATGTAATGAATGATGAAGCAAGCTGGAAAAAATAAAAAGAGCCTCCATTCACTCTGTATATACTATATGCCAGGCATTATTAAGCATTTAAATGGTTTAGAGAGATTAAAAAAAATAAAATAAATGGTTTACAGAGATTAACTTCCATAACTATTAAATGGAGGAATGAAGGTTCAAATCCAGATGTAACTGACTCAATAGTCCATGTTTTTTTAACAGTGATACTATAAAGCCTATAAAAGCTTTTGTTAAAAGTGACGGTCACCTCTTACAGAAGCAACAATAAACAAAGACAGTGGTTCTCAAAGTGTGATCAATAGGTCCTGTGGGGATGCTGAAACCTTTTCAGAGGGTCCACAGATCAAAACTATTTTCATGTTACTACTAATATTTACTATGATGCTAATGTCTGTACAGCAATGCAATGCAGTGTGTAAAACAACTGGTGCTTCAGCATGAATTAAGGCAATGTCATCAGGCTGTTATGAGTAATCACTGTATTTCAGTTTAAAAAAAAAGCAACAAAAAAGGGCCAGTTCACTTAATGTCCTTGATGAAACAGTAAAAAATTACCATTATTAAAAACCTGCCTTTTCTAAAATTTTGTGATAAAATGGGGACTACATATAAACTATTTCGGCAGCATATCCACTTCTGCAGTATGATGACTGTCTCAAGGAAAAAGTTTTTTATGACTGAGTTGCAAATTGAACTACCATTTTTTCATGGAACACCATTTTTACTTGAAAGAACGACTGACAGACAAATTATGGTTATTCAGACAGTGTCTGGCAGATGTTTTCACAAAAATGAGCAAAGTGGGCTTATGGCTTCAAGGAAAACAACTTATAGTGTTTCTTGCTAATGATAAAATTTAAGCTTTCAAGTGAAAATAAGAATTCTGGAAAACTGGTATCTACCACTGTGAGCCTCACCAGTTTCTAACATCTAAGATTTTTCTGATGAACTATTTGGTGACACTAATTGACAATAATTGTGAATTTTCACTGTACAATAAAATATGTCAGCATTTGGAAGACCTGCATTAACTCTGTGAACTAATACTTTCCAAATGACCAATATATGCTGTTACAAAATCAGGCAAGGATAAAAGATATATTCCAAGTGTAAGACAAACCTATAAATTCTAACCTAACAGAGCATGAAAGGCTCACTGCTACGGCTTAAGATTCCATATTACAACTAAATTTTAAGAAACTACTATTTTGTGGAGTTATGATTTAGTATCAAACAAAAATTTCCATAATTATCTGAAAAGGCTATTTAACACCCTCCCTCTCCAACTGCCTGTGTGAAGTTGGATATTTTTCATATACTTCAACCAAAACAGCATTATCACAAGACTGAACTCAGAAATAGATATGACAATCCAACGGTCTTTTCTTGGCCAAACATAAAAGAGACCTCCAAAAAATGTTAAACATGTCCATTCTTTTCACCAAATTGTTTGGGGTTTACAAAATAAGTTATTTTTTCATTAGAAACTTATGTTTATATAAAATAGCTTCATTACTTTTTATGAGTTAACATTTTTTAAATTATTAGTTTTAATTTCTGAAATGGCATTTTTTTAAATGATAAATATTGACAGAAACCTACAAACAGAGCTCTTTGAGGGTCCCTAATTTTTAACAGCATAAGCAGGACCCCCAAAGCTTTGAAAACTTCTGAATTAAGGCCATTAGAAGCAAATATATATTGTTCTTATTTAGTAGGTGCCATATAAAGATTGTTCTCAATTAATTGTAAAAAAAAAAAAAAAAAAAAAAAACTCCCTAACACTATCTTTTACTAAATCTAAATGGAAAGCCTATAAATGCGTTCTCTAGAGTTTAAAGTCCACAAAAGATACACAATTTCCAAAAATCTCTTTGGGAGAGAAAAAAACACTTACTGAATACCTACTATACTCCATGGACTATGCTTTCATTATAATCTTTTAACCAACTTTGAGACCGGTATCAAGGCTGAAAGAAGTTAAGAACAGGTAATACGGTATGGTATAAATATACAGACTTTGACACATACCTGAATTAAAATCATTCCCTTAAATGTGATGCTATTAAGTCACTTAACTCTAGAGATTTTTCTTCTATAAAAGGAATCATTCCTATTATTGCAGAGAGAAATGAGAATACAATTAAAAGCATATACAGTATGTATTTCAATCATACTTCTCTGTTCCAAAACTAAACCACCAGTACCAAAATCAGCATTCAAGATTACACTTGACAACAACCTCATTTTATCACTACAGTCCTTAAGTAGATGAATGCTGCTCCAGAAAACATTTAAAAATATTTTGAGGACCCGGGGTGCCTGGGTGGCTCAGTTGTTAAGCATGTGCCTTCGACACAGGCCATGATCCCAGGGTCCTGGGATCAAGCCCTGCATCAGGCTCCCTGCTAGGCAGGAGCCTGTTCTCCCTCTCCCACTCCCTCTGCTTGTGTTACCTCTTTCACTTGTCTTTCTCTGTCAAAAATATAAATAAAATCTTTAAAAAATATATATATTTCGAGGACCCACAGTAACTATCAGATATTAGAAATCAATGCTTAAAAACTACCTACACATTTTTTCTAAAGTGCTTTCATTCTTTTAAAGCTAAATCACTCCTATAACTCTTCCCAATCTTATATATATTCATTTGATATACTAGAGACTATGAAAAATGGGGATATTTTTATATCTCAAAGAAAATTATCAATGAAGCAATTCCAAAATTGACTGCCTTATAAAACCAGGAAAGCTGGCAGGGAAGCACAAAAACAATTATTTAATTCCTAACTATACTTCTATCAGATATTTCATATTGTCACATGCTTGGACTATTATATGAAAAATTAGACTGTAGTTATTTTAAGTATAGTAAATATGTTCCAAGATTTGTGATGAGAGAGGTCAGTGTCTAAAAGTTAACAAGACTTAATAGCTTAACAATGCCTTTCACTCTGTATAAACTACCAAAGCCATTTAACAACAACAAATTAGCTGATCAATTTATTATTCTTGCCAACCAAGCAACTGTTTTTTTCCTAAAGTTCAAGCTCACTGCATATTTTATGTTATGTGGACAATCACAAGTTTCCAGTCATTTAATATTTTATCATTCTTTTATTTTTAGGGTAAGTTTTTTTCTTAAAAGTTGTGTTTTTATATGATCTGATTATTTTCCAACAATTTATGCTCCATTAGAACTTGGATACTCTCAGAACTTCTATAAAAATCACAGATTTACCAGAAAGGCTAAAAAAGAATCCCCCCTCTACTTTTAAAACATAAACTAGATGAGCTTTATTTGCTCTATTCTGACAAATATTTTATTTCAAGTTTGGTCACTACCCATTTCCTGTGTTGCATTCAGTGTACTCTTTCTATGGTTACTTTTCTCAAGCTAATAATGATGAGCCTCAACCATACTGCAAGAAAGCAGCCAAGCCTTGAATATCATCTGAGAATTCCCATAAATTATTTTAAATGGATACTGACATATGCCTTCTTTAATCCGTTTGTGTTTCAAGAACTTAGCCATGACCACATTTTGGAAAAGCCAGAATGGCAGACTGAAAGGTAAGAATGAGTATCATTTGGAAAGTTCTGAATCAGTTTCAACTTCTAACACTTAGAAATTGTGACTTTAGAAGGGTCAACGATTCTCCGTGGTCAAACTGCCCTTTAATGAGCAATCAGAGAGCTCTACATTAAAAACTTTCCCCTTTAATTATAAATTCAGTGTAACTTAAGTTCTGTATGGACACAGAGAAAAAACAAAGAGCCAATTGCAAACACGGGAGTAAAAGACTCAATTGCAATGAATCCTATTAAATCACCCTAACCCCCAAGCAGAAAAGCTAAAAGTGGTAAAATGCTCGGAGAACTGCCAGGCATCTTCCGAACATTAATCCATTAATTTTCACAACACTCATAAAGCAGATGTCAAGTACCTCTATTTTAACAGATTAAAGAATCCTGACTGTTGGACTCTCAAGGTCACACACAAAGTTAGAGATCATCAGATTACACTAAACTCTCAGACTTTGCACTCTATTTCAAATCAAACACTGTTAGATCTAACTGAAAAATGGTATAATTACCTCATTCTATGTTGTTCTATATCTGTGCTGTCCAATAAGAGAGCCAACAGCTTCATGTGGCTATTAAGCAGCTGAAATGTAGCTAGTCCAAACTGAGATGTAGTTTAAATGTAAGATACAAACCGGATTTTGAAGACTTACTATGAAAAGAATATAAAATATCCCAATATTTGTTTACATTGATTTTATATTGGTATCTTGGATGTACTAGATTAAATACAATTCATTGGACAGCAATGGTCCATACTACTTTTTTTTTTTAAAAGATTTTATTTATTTATTTGAGAGAAAGAGACAGCAACAGAGAGAACCTGTGGGGAAGAGAGGGAGAAGAAGGCTCCCTACTGAGCAGGGGGCCTGACACAGGGCGGGGCTCCATCCCAGGACCCTGGGATCATGACCTGAGCTGAAGGCAGACGCTTAACGGACTGAGGCGCACGCAGGCGCCCCACGTCCACACTTCTTTACAAAAACAGCCCAATGAAACAGATGTCATCATTAAGACCTAAACCAAAAGCAGTATTTTCTTAGAATCTGTTGTAGCAAAACATAGTAACCATATTTGGAGGGGACAATTATGGGCATAATAAGCATTCTAAGGAACACAGACATATACGTAATTAACAAATACACAAAACTGGCCATTCTAATGTTCTCTAAGAATGATAAAAGAAGTTGCTATTTCATTACAGGTGTATGTGACTTATTTGAATAAGTGAGGAGAAAGTACAATTTCCAAGAGAGTTAAGTCATCTCCTTAAGTGGAAAGATCCCTATTCCTTCTGTATACTGAGGGTTATCAAAGTCATCAGGGATGCTCATAGGCATCTATAAATATACATTTATAGTTATTTTAAAAAATCACCTGTGGGGCACCTGGGTGGCTCAGTGGGTTAAAGCCTCTGCCTTCAGCTCAGGTCATGATCTCAGGGTCCTGGGATCAAGCCCCGCATTGGACTCCCTGCTCCGCAAGGGAGCCTGCTTCCTCCTTTCTCTGCCTGCCTCTCTGCCTACTTGTGATCTGTGTCATCTCTCTCACTCTGTCAAATAATAAATAAATAAATAATCTTTAAAAAAGTCACCTGTAATATTGTTCTAATAGAGTCAGCACAATCTTATTTTGACTAAAGTAATAAGAAATTCACAGTAAGAGGAAACATCAATTGACCAAAAAAAAAAAAAGACCACTAGAAGAGCTTGGCAATCCCAGAAAAGGTTACACACATAAAGTTACCATGCAACCCACTAATTCTACTCAGTAGTATATAATCAAAGAGAAATGAAAACAAGTCCACACAAAAATGTGTACCTAAATGTTCAAAGCAGCATTTCAAATAACTAAAGAGTGGAAACAAAGCAAATGTCCATCAACTGATGAATGGATAAACAAAATGTGGTATATACATACGCTGGAATATTATTCAGCATATTTTTCATCCACAACAAGGAATGAGGCATTGTTATATTTTTGTTACATGTGTGAACCTTGAAAGCATTATGCTACCAAAAAGAAGTCAGTCACAAAAGACCATACATTGTATAACTCCATTTACAGGAAATATCCAGAACAGGCAAATCTAGACAGACAGAGAGTAACGGGCAATAGAGATTAGACTGCTCGAGTTAGGATTTCTTTTTGGAGTGATAAAAATATTCTGAGATTGACTGTGCTAACGGCTGCACAATTATGTGAAAACAACAAAAGCCACTTTAAACAGGTGAATTGTATAGTATATGAATTAAAGGTGAATGAATTTGTTTAAAAAAAAAATGCAGCCAGAAATGTAGATGGGGGGAAAGGATTAGAACTTGTCAAGCATCTAATTGCTATTTTTTGGGATTTTGTAACTTGTGGTATTTATGTTTTTAAATTTTGTAATGCTTTTCATTCTAAATACTGATATTAGTAAAAATATTTCATTACATCATTACACAACTAGGTAAATTTAATGAAAAAATCATAAATTGTACTTTTAAAGTGGTGATTATGGCATATGAATTACCTCAATAAAAATGTAAAATTTTTATCATTAAAAAAAGGATCACAGGATAATGTCTCACATTAACTTTAAAACAATCACAGAATTAAAGCCACAGCCCCAGATATTTAATAGATCCTCAAACTATGAAACCCACTAAAAACAACACAAACCACCGCAGAGACTGAATGGCTTTGTGAAAAGCCCCCAAAATAGTTACTATCTCAGTCAAGCAAATGCTCAAAGTTCTGAAACAGGTGATGGGAATTTCAAGATTTTAGCATAAAAAAGGACAGAGGGACAATATAAAAAATACTACTTGACCACTCATCTTTTATAAGCTAAATTCCTGATTCAGTTACAGGATGCAAGTATTAAAAAAAAACCGATTTACATAGACTCTTAAAACTAAAGGGAAGGTCTTCTATCAAAATTCTGTGATTTGTGTGTGTGTTTTACCCCACACCTCATGTAGCCTAACCACCTCGGGAAAAGCTATATCGAAAAAAGTGAAGGTTTTTTCTCACCCTTTTAAAATAATAAAACGTGATGGTGCCATTCCATAGCCCACCCCATCCCCCACTACCACCACCAGCAGGTGGAGGGAAAGGATACTGTAGACTAGAGGATGACAGCTTTGTATAACCCTGTGGACTTTATATGTAAGAATGCAGCTGATGGTCTCTCAGGAGGGGATAAAGAGATTTGTGAGCAAGCTGAAATAAGGGGTATTCTTTGCCTGGAAGAGGGCACACCGTGAGCCACATCTTGAATCAGCTATATCCAGAGTAAAACACAGGCCGCTGGAAGGCACTGTTAGCATCATCAGGATGGCCTCTCACGCCGGGGGTGTTTTTTTCAACGGAGAAGTTGACTCCTGTAGTTTGGACATTGGGGGGAGGCAGGGGTAAAGCGGGAGTCGGGAAGACCAGAAAAAATGCCTTTAAGTGGAGACGACTCGGACCCCACAGGGGAAGTTCCGAGCCCCGCTCGGTCGCCACACACTCGTCCCCCCACCTCCCACCGCCCTCCTCGCGGCGCCAGACGTCGCGGCCCGGGAGAGAGCCGGAATCGCTGCCGGGGCGGGGGCCGC